>OU342547.1:2350050-2950050 GCA_910589475.2 Bembecia ichneumoniformis
CGATATTACATACGAGGCGTCTCCAACCTAAGCTGAACCCTACTTAATATGACCGATCATACAGATCTGAGGTCAACTTAAATTAGAACATTGAAAATCACCTAAAATTACTAAGTATTTTTAAATTTATATAAACTTTCAATCATCATCGTTTTACAGATGATAATTATATAGTTAACTAAAGTTTCAGCCAATTCAACCGAAGAGTTATTTTATTGCATTTTTTGTTTGTAAACCGATTGGAATAAAACAAACACTATATGTTACGGGAAACTTGCTGTAATACATAAGTGAAAACCGTATTCAAATCGGTTAAGCCGTTTCTGAGATTAGCGCGAACAAACGCACAGACAAACAGACAAAAATTCTATTAAATTGTTTTTTTGAAAAAAAAAAAATATTTAATGTAAACAGACACGGCTCGTTTACGATTTTATTTTATTATTATATGTATAGATGAGAGTTGTACAATATAGCTTTCGGCGATTAGCTCTATATACGAGTGACATATAGAATTATAACTTGGTAGACGTAATTTTTGGTAAGTATATAAACAACTTTAGCCGTTCGTTATTGTTGTTCTCATTTTTGAACTCAATTCAATACTCAATAGCTTTACATATTAAGTAAGATCAAAAATATCTACACCTAAAAAAGAAAATTAGAAGATCTTCAACCGATTCCAAACGCACCGGAACATAATATTTGCACTTCAACAATTATAACTTACAACGAACAATAAACACCAAGGGAAAAAAAATTGAAGAAGCGTCTAATGATGAAAAATATACAAATAAAAAGACTGCAATCTCAAAAAGGTATTTATGGAAAAAAAAGTTGCAGAATTGCAAGTATTAAACACTTTGGTCAGTAAAGAAGAATGTCAAATCAAATTTTCCAAATATAATGATAACTTATTTTTCTAAGAAAGCTGACCCCCTTTTAAAAATGTATTAGGTGTATATACATTTTAAAAATGAATGAGTTATGCGTTTCCGAGATAAGTAATTTTTCCACAAGTTTAATATTGTAAAAAATATTGAGTATACTTTTAAAATTTCTCCTGTATCGTTTAATACCATCTTAATTCATCGATAAATAAATAAATATCGATATTGTTCACTTAGTTTATCGTATAGTGATAAGATGTTTTTGTGTGTCTATGTGCGTGTAGTTCAAGCTAGAAAATAGTGCGCCTCCAAACCGTGCATTTTTTGCATAATTCATACGTATACTCGTATTATATAAATATGTAGTTGGATAGAATAGAAGCTCGCGCCGTCCGTTTTATAAGTTGACAATTGGCGGCCCCTCGCTCGCTTTCGCTCCTCTGTATAACCCCCCGCGTGAACGCATTTGTTGCGCATTATAGTCCACCGCGTGTAAACTTGTAATACACCTCCGCCAGGTGATTGAACTTTTGAAAATCATTGACCGGACTATTAGCGAAATTACATATTTATTACTCACCGTCTCGTCTTCCTTCCCCTCGAATGAGATCCTGGAATCAGATTTAGCATAATTATTCATCAAATCACACACTACTCCGAAACGGCTCGACCGATTTGGATGCAGTTTTCACCGAAATAAAAACTAAATGAAATAATGCCACTTTCTCTTAGATGTTAAAAAGCATTTATTCGGCTCCTTAATGATGCCACATTTTTCACATATTCATTCTTTATAGTTTATCCTTTACACACAAACAAAGTAATGTGTTATGTTAGCGAGCTTAAGAAAGTTCAGTGCAAATAGCCAATTGAATGTAAAAAACGGGACAAGTGCGAAGAGGGTTCCGTACGATGTTACCTATCCGCACAATATTGAATGATTTACCATGTTATTTTAATATCATGGACTTTTTCTGTATTATTTTCTAAATTTTAGGTTCAGTAGTTTCGGAGATTTTCGTCTATTTTCTTGAATAACTTGAAAACTATTTATTTTAAAATTACAATTAAAATTACAATACATTTAAGATCTTCACAACATGCAGCTTTCAAAAATAATTTTCCACCTTCCCCCCAAAAATGACCTCCCATATGGGACAGATTTCATTTATTCACGTCACACCTCTGGGTTTGGGTCACAGAAATTGATATGTGTACCAAATTTCAACTTAATCGGTCTAGTAGATTCCGAGATAATTGACTGTGACGGACGGACGGACAGACGGTCACACGAGTGATCCTACAAGGGTTCCGTTTTTTTATTCGGACGTACGGAACCGTAAAAACGTTTGAAAACAAAATTTGTTCCCAATATAATTGTGATACGTATACACGTATTCCATTGAAAAAGGTGCAGTCGTTTTCAACCACTCTGGTGATACTAATTAAATCAATCGGTGCATAAAATCAATTAGCCATTCATTCGTGTTGATACTGTTAGTCAGTAAAATTTATCTAATCGACAATGGTTAAAAAGAAAAGAAAAAAACGTATAAATAATTAATTAGCTACTTCTTAGTAGTCTGTGGTAGGTAGTTCCCAGTGAATGTTCTACAAGCATATTATGTTAAATAACTATGACCAAAATTTATTTCCTATACTAGCTGTTGCCTGCGAGCCTGCGACTTTGTCTGCGTCGGAAAATAAAAAATATATGAACAATATAACGCTAGACCATATTCATTGCTGTTATACTTTTTCCAGGCGTTGTATTTCTATTTTTAGATAAGAGAGAGAGAACAAAAAACTACCCTTGAACAAAAATAGTGTGTATAATTATGAGTAGGTACACCCCTATTTTTTATAACGAACTCTTAGTTATTTTTCAAAACGGTTAACTAGTTTTCGAGTTTATCCATTACAAACAAACATATTTATTTTCAATGAAAAGTAGATTTTAAATGCGTTAGGAGTTGTAAGAATCCAACGTGGTTTCCAGAAACCAGTCCAGTCCAAATAGCCTACTGAAAGGTATTCATTGAAAAAGGTGCAGTCGTTTTCACCATACCTAAGGTGCCTATATGAATACGGAAGTTCTAAGAGATCTAATTAAATCAATCGGCGCATAAATTCAATTAGCCATTCATTCTTGTTGATACTATTCGGCGGTAAAAATCTAACATATAAAATAATTAATTACTTCTTAGATTATTGTTTCATACCAACTTTTAATAATATTATAGCAACAATTTATTCAACCTTTAGATATTGCTTCACACATTACGTAAGGCGTTGTCGAATGTAAATCATGGACGACAGATGGCGCCATGTGAAGGTTAAAATGTATGTTCACCATCACCCATGAATTTTTTTTCTCTACAGTATATTGTTTTATTGTTTGCCCAGAGATGGCTCTGTCTAGAAAGTACATATTTACAACTAAAAGGCGCCACCATATCGTTGAAAACTAATTCATTATGCGGGACGACGACGGTCATTATTAAAATAATATAATCAATGTTTCCCTTTTTCAGTTAAACTAGTAGTTAGTTGTACAAATATTATTTGTATATGAGAGATATACTACGATCGGCTTCTATAGAAAAGTTCTACAGTACTTTTTTGTAGGCATACACATGACTTACTCGTATGCCTCTAGCATTTATATTATTTAAGCCACAAAATCTACTTTTTGTATTTAAAATAATAATAATAATAATAAAAATATTGAAATCTTTAGGTCATAGTTCGACAAACAATAACACGAAAATAATTACCATATAAATAATTCCAGTGTGTAGGCAGAGAATATTTAGGTATATGTAAATATTTTTTTCTTTCGGCCTTGCCGCTCTCTATTATTTTTCCTCAATCTGAAAAATAGAATATAACCTTCATTAAATGTTGTTACAGGTAGGTAAATATTGATTAAAAAGGTAACACCCTGATAAGGGACAATACTGTGAGGGATTTGGGTGTGCTGCATGACTCAAAATTATTATTCGATGATCATGTTAACTTTATTGTATCTAAAGCATCAAAGGCTCTTGGATTTGTGATGCGCAGCTCCAAGGAATTTACTAATGTCAAAACATTCAAAATTCTGTATTGTACGTATGTTCGAAACAATTTGGAATATGCATCACAAGTCTGGAACCCTAGATATGCTATGTATATCAATCGCATTGAAAGAATTAAAAAAAAAAATCATTCGCCATTTATGTTACAGAACAGGTGATCGGTACGATTCAGAGTCTTATGTAAGAAACACCATTTGTAAGAAACACCATTTACTACCCCTTGAAAACCGTCGTTCAATAGCCGACTTAATATTTTTACTTAAAATTGCATCAGGTCTAGTTGATTGTCCAGATCTTTTATCTCAAATCTGTCTAAGAGTCCCGGCTATAAATCTTAGAATTAATAATTTGATTTATATGCCGTTAGCATCAACTAATTACAGACGGAATACTTTTATTTGGCGTGCGAGCAACATGTTCAATATGTTAAGCAATGAAAGCGAACTAAATCTTGATTTATTCAACACTAGCGTGGTGTCGGCGAGGAGTTTATTGACGCGAAGATTTTTTGATGACTAGTTTGGTTTTGTTTCTTCCTGATCCTAGCATTACTCTTCCTTCACAAATTGTGATTTTATTTTTAAAGTTTTATTGTTTTTATTTTATTTTTATGAACGCTGTACTGTTTGTTTAGATATAGTTTGTTTCTATGGGTGAGAATCTTTAATTGGTTATATGTTTTTTAGTTTTAGTTTTTATCTTGTCTTTGTTTAACTGTTGATTCTCCAAATATCAATAAATAAATAAATAAATAAAATACATACATTCTCTACAATGGGAGAAGAAAATTAAATATGAACGCGTCTACTAAATGTTATTGGTTAGGAGGTATAATGCGATTTTAAGTATTTGTCGAATCATAGAAAACTTTTAGACTTTTTGTCCGTTTGTCAGAAAGGGCTTAACAGATTCGAATGCGGTTTTCACTGATGTAAATTTTCGAGCTCGGTAACACAAGTACAACATTTACCTTTTTGGAAAATGTACAGACACGGCCTGTTTAGGATTCAATTAATATGAATAGATGATTTTTTCAAATCGGTGAAGTAGTTTTTGACGAGCCTGTTGGATGAGTGGTTAGGGTGCTTGCCTTAACGCTCTGTTCCAGGGTTCCCGGGTTCAATTCCCGGCAGTGTCAACTTTGAAAAAAAAAAAGAACTTTTCAAATATAGCTGGTCTGGATAAGGAAAGCAGAGCACACTGCATTTTGCAATCATTTTAGCAGTAACCACCCCCTTACAGAAGACCACCGTGAAATAACAGCACATGTGCTGTTGAGTGAGTAAGGCCAATCAATCATCCTTCATTAGTCGGTAACGCACCTGCATCAGCTGTGGCGATGCTTGTTTTATAGGCGACGGTAGCCACCTACCATCAAGTGGACCGTCAGCCTGTCTGCCGATCTTAACATTAAAAGAAATTAAGTTTCAGTTATAAGTTTAGTAGACTTTATATGTGTTATATTAGGAACTCGAAGAATCTAACGTGATTTCCAGAAACCACTCCAGTCCAAATAGCCTATTGAATGGTGTTCCATTGAAAAAGGTGCAGTCGTTTTCAACCACTCTGGTGATACCTAAGGTGCCTATATGTATACGGAAGTTCTACGAGATCTAATTAAATCAATCGGTGCATAAAATCAATTAGCTATTCATTCGTGTTGATACTATACAGTAAAATTTATCTTATCAATGTTTAAAAAAAAACATAAATAATTAATTAGGCACTTCTTAGATAATATAATGTACATACGTATTATTTTTTTATACAAGCTTTTAATAATATTATAGCAATAATTTATTCAATCTTTAGATATTGCTCCACACATTATGCAAGGCGTTGTCGGATTTAGATCCAAAACGATTTAAAATCGTGGACGATAGATGACGCCATATGTAGGTTGATTGAAATGTTTATTTCCTACATTGATGTCGCACACCCTACTATGGTTATTTATTTCATAATAATCGGTTAAGTAGTTAGGACTTGAAAGCGTAAAAAAAACTCACTTTCGCATTATGTATAATGTTAGCATTATTAACGTTTAATATGTGTTAGTTTTATTGTTTGACAAGAGATGGCTCTGTCTAGAAAGAACTATTTTCATGTGGCTATTTACAGCTAAAATGCCTTTAATATTATAATCTATACTACATATTATAAAGAGTAAAGTTGATTTCTATAGAGAAGTTGTAGAGTATTTTTTGTATGCCTACAAAAAAGTCAGCGATAGCATATTGTTATGTCTAACATTTATATTTAAGCTATTAAAAAAATCATTAGGTGATGTTTATTGGTCATATTATCAAATTATAAATCCTTATATAAAATTCACAAAGTTTCTCGCAAGTATTTAATACAAGTGATTTTTGCTTTTTCCTGCGACACATGTTTTGGACGACATAAAGCGCGACCGCACAGCTAGTTAGTTAAGCATTATGTGAACACGTTAAATGGTATACGATCATAGTTCATAGACAAATAAATACCATATAAATATCCCCAGTATGTAGGTTGAGAATATGTACACTTCTTTCCATCAGCCTTAGCCGCTATCCATTTTTCTCCTCAATCTGGAAAATAGAAGATAACATTCATTAAATGTTGTTCTTTTTAAGTATTTTAACCTAATGAGATTATTATATTTTTGCATTTTAAAATTAATATTTAATTACTTCCTTTTGTAAATGGACGATTTATTTTGTATTTTACCTTTTAATTAATTGCTTATAAACATTAACATATTATAAATTATAAAGTTTCGGTCCCCTAAGGCAGAGTCCCGAGCATGCTGGCTGCATTACCTCGTTGTATGGCAATGCTAATCTGTTGCTCGAGGTAATGGCCAGCTCTATAATCCCCAGTTATGTCGACTAAACGTTTTGACAAGTTGTTAAAAAATTTAAGCGCGTTGGGGCCCCACGGACCCAGAGATTCGACACTTCCAAGATTTATCAATACGTTTGTCCAAAAAAGTTGATCCCACCAAAATTTAAGCTAACAAAAAAAGTTTTTTTTTTAAACATTTTAAGTTGAATCTAAAAGCGACTTATAGCTAGTTAAAGGTTTTTTTTGTGAGTTTACTAGAATGCAAGTCCATTGCATTAAAAGCAAGTAACAAAAAAACTTTTTTTAAGAAAAAGAAACAAAATCTACACCATTTCCACCAAAAATAAAATTTATAGTAAATCCCTGTAGGATTTACATTATTTTAGTATAAAATGATCAATAATAAGGGGTTATATCATGTTATATGTGCAACATAACTCTCCTTGGCTTATGTATACAAGAAATATGATCGTCATTTATGTTAAGGTTGTCTACGGATAAGCTGACGGTCCACTTAATGGTAGGTGGCTACTATCGCCTATAACACAAGCAACGCCACAGGTACTGCAAGTGCACAGCGAACCACAGGATTAATGAGAAGGGATTAGGAAAAGATAGGGAAATAGGCTCTGGCAACCCTTACTCACTCATTGAAACACAATAAATAGCACACACTATTTCATGATGGTCTTTCGTAAGGGCGTTGTTACTGCACCCAAATGGGCTGGCTCAAATATCTGTGAAACGCACTGTGCCCTGCCACTACTTGCCTGATCCAGACCAAAGTCAATTATGAAAAGTTCATTTCCAAAAGTTGGCCTTACCGGGAATCGATTCTGGGACTCCTGAGACAGAGTGTTAAAGTATTAAGCAGCTTGACCAAGGGGCTCGTCAAAATGACTATTAGTGGAGCGCCCAGGGGTTTTGACCTCGGAAAATGGTTACAGTGAATGAATTTTTTTGGTTGAGGTGGCATTTTATTTTTTATACTATAACTTGCAAAGTTTACCAAAAATATTTTTGTGCTTTTAATTTTTTCATTATTTAATTGAAAAAAGATAAAAAATATTCCAGCATATAATTTAACTTCAAATAGCATTTTTTTATGTATACGTCGAAGTTGACTCGAATACATATAGAAAATCATCTTTTGGAGATACCTGTGTTTATGAAGGGTCGCAGAGACCTTGAGTCGTGAACGGGAAGGAGAGAGGGAAGGTTGAAGGGACGGCAGCGGCAGTTGCAACGTGCAACTAAACGGACATTTTCTGGATAGCTTAGTTATAAATGACATGTGTCCTGTATATGTTGTTTATTTAAAAGTGAAAATTGTGTGATTTTACGACAATTTACTATAATGTTGCTAACGGGAAGTTTTATTGGAGACGATTTTTTGGTGTTGAACTTTTGTTCAAGATTTTTTATTTCTTCGTGTTGTAATAAGACAATTTGATTTACAAGAATCAGCAAAAATATTTAAAAATGTTAATGAAGACTCCAATAATATATTTCAAGCAGGTGTAGCATGTATTTTGGCTTTGTATGGAGCTCCGGCAAAAATTAAAGACTTAAATACATTGAGATACAATTTTTTCATTAAAGCTACAACTGTTATGTCATTACCACTACAACTGATGTTGTCATTACCACTACAACTGATGCCGCATGCCTGAAAAGAGTGTACCTGCAAACCCAGATATGGTTAGGAAACGACGTAAATATTGGAGATTGGGGGTGGAAGTATCTCAATAACATGTTTATCCCAGTAACGATGAACCAATTATCAGCACCGGATAATCTACTGCAAAAGGGTGTGGAGCTGCTTGTGGTTGTAGGAAGAGTGGTTTATATTGTAGTGTAGCATGTTTACAGTGCAACGGAAATAGTTGCCCTAATACTTTACCTACCATTAAAATAACTGAAGTGGAAGAGAATATTTGATGCAGATCAATAATGTAAAATGCCTACATAAACCAAAATTTTATTTTAAATGTTACTTTTTTTCGATTTTCCTTGAATTACTCCATTTTCCCACTTATTATACTTATAGAACAATATACATTAACTTAATTTTGATATAAAAACCATTTTACAGCCTAATATGCCTCCATACTATTTGAATTATTATAATTATCCAATTTTTTTTAAAAATCAAAAGCACAAATTTTCAATAGGTAAACTTTTTTATTTATGTTATTAGCTAAACATTCCATTTTTTATTTTATTTTTTCATCCACTGTAACGGAAGTCCGAGGTTTGTATGATTTTGACGCTCCAGGCGCTCCACTATATTGCTTTTGATTGATTCAACATAGTTATCTCAAAATTAAAATGTATTTATTCTGAGGCAGTACGAAGTTTGCCAGGTCAACTAGTGAATTAATAAATCTTTTTTTAACAAGGTTTTGTTTAATTTGTAAAATACCTGATCAACAACACCTCCCAAATTCCAAATTTTCCTATATTTATGTTTAGAGACCATTTATTGAAAAAATAATGAATGGATATTGATATCTTATTAAGGGTGAAATTTCAAGCTTTAAAATGACAGTGTTTGTAATATCTGGCAATTATGGGTTGAGTCGACTTGCGAGTGTAGCTTTTTTTTTTTTTTTTTTGACGAGGAGTAATCCGCTTACAGATCTCCTGCTGCTGGCTAGACGGCAGGAGTATGTGGGGGTCGCCCAGCGTCTGATCATAGCGGCACTGAGAATACCCACTAAAACTCCCCGGTGTCTCCTTGCCCTTTGAGCGGGGTGGACCGGGCTCTGCCCAGGCAACAACTCCGATCCACCCCAGGGCAGCCTAGCCATTGCTGACTAGGCTAACTCCAATGGGGGATTGCCCGGAGGCACCGAGACCTTGTGCAAGCGCACATAGTTAGCCAACCATGTGCGTAGGTCCCCTAAGACATTTGAAGACGGGCTTCGTATGCCCGCCTTCTCCGATATTGCGTCACACATTAGGTAAGGCGTTGTCGAATGTAAACCACGGACGAAAGATGGCGCCATGTGTAGGTTGAAACGTTTATTTCCTACACAGATGTCGCACACCCTACTATGGTTATTTATTTTTCATGATGATCAGTTAAGCAGTTAGGACTTAAAAGCGTAACAATCTCACTGTCGCATAGAGTTTTATTGTTTGAGAAGAGATGGCTCTGTCAAGAAAGTACTATGTTCATGCTGCTATTTACACTTAAAAATGTCTTTAATATTATAATCTTTACTAATATTTTAAGAGTAAAGTTGATTTCTATAGAGAAGTTGTAGAGTATTTTTTGTATGCCTACAAAAAAGTCAGCGACAGCATATTGTTATGTCTAACATTTATATTGAAGCCACAAAAACTTTTTGTATTAAAAATAAAAAACGGGACCAGTGCGAGTATAATTGGCGTGAAGAGGGTTCCGTACGAAGTTACCTAACCGCACAATATTGAGTGATTTACCATGTTATTTTAATATCATGGAATTCTTACAGGTTTTCCTAAAATCTATAAGTAGAAAACTAATTTCTGTATTTTTTTCAAATTTTTAGGTTCAGTAGTTTCGGTGAAGGGGGGGGGGGAATGGTCGGACAGACTGACACACTAGTGGTTCTATAAGGGTTCCGTATTTTTATTCGGACGTACGGAACCCTATATCAACAAAATTATTCTATTATATAAAAATGAATCCCTATTTCCCTTGGTCACGGCATCACGCGTGAACGGGTAGACTGATTTTAATTCGGTTTTCACTAATGGAAAGAGGGTTAAACGGGGAATGTTCTTATATATAAAAGTCGCACCCCGGACGCAGGGGGGTCGCTAGTCCTTATATAAAATTCAACAAGTTTCTCGTGGCAAGTATTTAATAAACGTGATTTTTTATTTTTATTGTGACATATGTCTTGGACTTTAATTTAATTAATACCTACGATATTAAGCGCAACCGCACAGGTGGTTAAGTACTATATGGGCACGCTAAATGGTATACGATGTTTTCATAGTTCTACAAACAACAACGCAAAAATAATTACCATATAAATATTCTCAGTGTGTATGTAGGTATGTAGAAGGAGAATGTGTGCACTTTTTCCGTCAGCCTTAGCCGCTCTCCATTTTTCTCCTCAACCTGGAAAATAGTAGATAACATTCATTAAATGTTGTTAACAATACAAGTACGTAAGCAATTTTTTTTTTATTAAAAAAAAATACAACTCTATAATGAGAGAAGAAAATTAAACACGAGCGGGCCCCCTACTAAATGTTATTAGTTAGAGTATTACGCGACTTTTTAACCTCAGACATCACAGACTGACACTATTAATTTTAACCCTAAAAAGTCTGAGTGTCCCCTCAATGTCATGGGGGATGACTAACTATAACCTTCTCAGATTGTGATTTTTTTCAACTCAAAAAATTGTAAATTAATAAATAATATTAACATAAAAAAAAAAAATCTAACCTGTTTACGACGTGCGAATAGTTCGTTGCTGTCAGCGTAGCCGCTCCCAACTGGAAAATGTAATTTAAAATTTTTTGTAACACACTCCTAATAATTTTCGAAATTTTTTATTACATTTTAACAATTAAAAGGTTCTTATCTATATTTAAAATAACAATAAGACAAAAAGGAAGTTTCAATTCAGGTCTAGGAAAATAAAATTAACTGACTATTGTTATTCAAGAGTGAAAAATATTTTTATCTTTGCCTTGCCAGATTCGGCTAGGGTGGCTTCGGCCTTAAGAGGCGTTCAGGCATAATCGTACCTACTTATCAATTTTATTTAATTAATTAAATTTTCAACAAATGAGCGAGCCGGAGACGAAACTGTCCTAAAGTGAACTCAGTTGATTAAACTGAATTGATGTACCACCCATATTACGCATGCATTAAGGTCCATAATAACAAACAACTTATTAAAATGTGCCATCTAGTCTAATATTCTGTCATCAACATGAGGCTTGATGATTTAGTATAGACACTAGCGCCGCGGTGCCTGCAGTACGAACTTGCAATAATATGCGCGCCATTCTTGACTTAGAAGAAAAAAAATAGCTTAACAAATATGTAAAGTACGTGTATAAATGTACAGACAGACACAGCTCGTTTACGATTTTATTATACAAAAATAAATTAAGTGTAAATATATCTCAAAGGGAACGTATACAAAAATCAAAATGAAATCAATTTAATCCTCCATTGAAGCAAATAGAACATTATTTTTGTATTTGTTATGTATCAGACATGGTGTATACGATTTTTTTTTATAATTTACTTACTCAAGTAGTAGTGAGTACGTAGTGACAGGGCATACTGTGTTTGGCATGGATTTTAAGGTTCCCTGATCCATAGACCTCATACTTTTTTTTTTTTTTTACAATCTGCAATCAGTACTTGTAACTATAAGCATATGTGTTATGTTCCACCACACCATTGTCAGACCTCATACATGAGTGCAGAAATAAACGGTGATGGTCTTTGGGGGATGTGGAACACTGAAGACCACTATGAAAAAAAACGTGTGTTGCAATATTTCTCCATTCATCACATTGCTTCTTATCTTTTATCAAATCCTGTCGTCCTTATTTTTAGCCCCATAAGGACCGCGGCGACAGGACAAATCAGAGTATCCTTCGGCAACACTACATGCAAGCGAATAGAATACTGACTTTAGCATGCGCATTATATCTTAACTTTGTGCTAGTGCAAAATTTGTGTTATTCCTTGTGAATGTGTGTATTTTTAAAATGGCATCACTTACCATATTTAGACAGATTCGGAAAGTAAAAGGAGTCACTTCGCGTCTTCTGATTGCTCCTGAAATTTATAAAGCAGATTTCATTGAAAAAAAATATTCTTTAGTTAAAATTTCTCAGCAACTTAGGCCAACCTAAAAAACCTGATCTAACCTGTGAAGATGACTGATTGATAATTAAACCAGTATGAAACAAATCGAAAAAAGTAGATACTGAAAATGAATAGAAACCTTCTTGAATTACTTAGGAATTTGATTTATTTAAAAAAAGTAACCATTGCAGGGAACAACAGGGGCAGCCCGCCCGGCCTAATCACCCTCTAACAGAAAGAATACCATGAAATAAGAGCACGTGTGCTGGTTGTGAGTTTCGATGACTGAGTAAGGGATGTCAAGAGGCCGTTATCCTGTAGCTCTTCCAAAAGCCGTATCTTAAAGCCCAGTGGCGTTTCTTGTGTTATAGGCGAAGTTAGCCACATACCATCAAGTGGACCGTCAGCCTGGTCAGACGGTCAATTTTCGTCTATTTTCTTGAATAACTTGGAAACCATTTATTGTAAAATTACAAAAAAATACATTTAAGAAATTCACAAGATCTTCCATTTGATATGTCACACGATGCAGTTTTCAAAATTTTTTTTTTATTTTCCACCTACCCCTCAAAAATGACCTCCCATATACAGATTTCATCTATTCACGTCACACCTCTGCGTTTGGGTCACAGAAATTGATATGTCTACCAAATTAATCGGTCTAGTCTAGTAGATTCCGAGATAATTGACTGTGACGGACGGACAGACACTAGTGATCCTATAAGGGTTCTCTCTATATCGGTTTTTTTATTCGAATGTACTGAACCCTAAAAATGACATTTTGATTGTTTAACTTTGAAATTTTTTCCATTCCCCTTTCAATATCGAGATGGATACAGCGAAAATTGGCAGCTCCACCTGCAGCGGTAACCACCGCATTACGGAACCACCGTGAACAGCATATATGCTGTTGTGTTTTGGTCAGTAAGAGATGCCATAGTCAATTTCATTTTGCCCCTCTCCTTAATTCTACTATAATCAGCAAAAGCACATGCAGCAGCACGTGAAGCGTATCTCGTGTAAATAGACTGTCAGCCTCTCTGACGACCTTAGGATTAGCATCCTATTACACTTAAATAGTTAATTAGGTTCATGTGTTTTACAAAGATGACGAGCCCATTAGAGATGAGTGGTTAGGGTGCTTGCCTTAACAATCTGTTCTAGGGTTCCCAGGTTCGATTGCCGGCAGGGTCAACTTTGGAAAATGAACTTTTCAAAGGCTCTGATCTGGATCTGGAAAGTAGTGGCAGGGCACGCTGCGTTTCGAAATTAGGCGGCCAGTCTGGCGGCAGCAACCACCCGCTTACAGGAGATCACCGTGAAAAAAAAAAAGTAAGGGAGTAAGGGAGTAAGGTAAGTTCGGTTAGTAAGGGATGCCAGAGCCCCATTCCCCATATCTCCTCCTAATTCCTTATCCTTGATCCGTCTCTAGTCGGTAGCGCACTTGTATATAGCACCTGTGGCATTGCTTGCACCACCTACCATCAAGTGAACCATCAGCCTGTCTGCCGATCTTAATATTTGTAAAGTTCTTTATTGTTTCACTACCTAATTGCTTTTTTTATCTTATCCCACTCCACACTTAGTTATGAATATATTGTAACTGTAACAGATTATTACCTAGGTATATTTTTCTCTATTCACCTCTTGTATCTTTTCAACCCGTATTCAAATTTCTGGATTTTGCTTAAATTAAAAAAAGATTTTAACATTAGTAAGATTGTAAAACCTTAAAAAAATCAATGTCCCCACCCACACAAATAAGCATTTTATTGAAAATCAAATTTGAAATCCGAAATTCTTTCTATTCACCCCATTTTATGGTAATCTTTTCTGATAAAAACAAATAATGGGTCATCAACTAAAGCGGTGTAAATAGAAAACTTTTTTACGCTTTAGGCACTAAATCGGTAAAAAGAATTTGAAGAAACATTTCAAAAACACTCACCAAAATCTAATGAAACATTGATGATGATGTTGTCAAGGCTCATCACCACCGACGATCCTCTACGCCTTGCAACCACCTGCTTTCCAGAGATGCCTTCCAGGTCGTCGCACGCCAGCCGCTTCCAGCGATGCCTTCCAGGTCGTCGCACGCCAGCCGCTTCCGGCGCAGCCTTTAATTTGAAATTAAACCTGTATGGTGACATATTTCAGAGTAAAATTTTTTTCCAACGAAAAGCATAACAGCCAATTTCCCTTTCCCTCACTAAACCCATATCCTTAATCCTACTGTAGTCGGTAGCGCACTTGCAGCAGCTTTGGCGTTGCATGTGTAATAGGCGACGGTAGCCACATACCATCAAGTGGACGGTCAGCCTGTCTGCCGATCTTAATATTTGTAAAGTTCTTGCACTTTCACTACCAAATTGCTTTTTTATCCTATCCCACTCCACACCTATTCACTATGAATACATTGTAACATGTAACAAAAGTTACATTTTCCTCTATCCCTTCTATCTTTTGACGAGCCCCGTTGGAAGAGTGATTAGGGTGCTTGCCTTAACGCTCTGTTCTAGGTTTCCCGCATTTGATTCCCGGGAGGGTCAACTTTGAAAATGAACTTTTCATAGTTTGCTCTGGTGTGGATCTGTAAAGTAATGGCAGTCCATCTGGCGGTAGTAACCATCCCCTTACAAAAGACCACCGTGAAATAACAGCACGTGTGCTGTTATGTTTCGGTAAGGGATGCCATAGCCCATTTTTCTATCCTCTCCTAATCCCTTATCCTTAATCCTATTGTAGTCGGCAGCGCACTTGCACCAGTTTAGGCGTTGCAATCTTTTAAATCCGTATTTAGCACAAATTTCTGGTTTTTCTTAAAATTAAATGAAGGTTTCGTCATTTTAACATTAATGAAACTATGGTAAAAAAAAGTCCTCACACAAATAAGCATTTTATCGCAAATCAAGTTTGAAATCCGAAATCTAATCTATTTTACGGCAGGTAGTGTATTTTCTCATAAAAAAGGGTTACTCATAAAAAAAATTGCGTAAATAGAATTTTTTTTTACACTTTAGGCACTGTACCACACTAGATCGGTCAAAAAATCTAAAGAAACTATTCAAAAACACTCACCAAAATCAAATGAAACAATTATCATTAAT
This sequence comes from Bembecia ichneumoniformis, assembly GCA_910589475.2. Taxonomy (NCBI): domain Eukaryota; kingdom Metazoa; phylum Arthropoda; class Insecta; order Lepidoptera; family Sesiidae; genus Bembecia; species Bembecia ichneumoniformis. The sequence continues at coordinate 2,365,793 of OU342547.1, forward strand.
TGTCATGTTGTCAAGGCTCGTCAACACGCATGATCCTCTGCGCCAAGGTATCCAGCCGCTTTCCAGAGATGCCTTCCAGCATCCATCCAAATCGTCGCACGCCAGCCGCTTCCCGCGATGCCTTCCAGGTCGTCGGTCCACAGGGCGTCCCACGCCACCCTGTGTGGTTTAGAAATTAGCGAAGAATTATCGTAATATGAGTTACCGTAATATACACTATACCTATGTATTACTACGTCTGTAATGGCCATTTTAAATAAGTAAAACGTGGATGACGATACGTCTTGTGCGCATAGAGCGTAAAATACGCTCTATGCTTGTGCGTAATGACCGATTTGATCCGCCATTTTGATGTGTTTGTTCCCATGTCGAACGTGATTCGGCGTAAAAAAAATGTGGGATTTGTAATCAGGCTCTCTCTAGGGTTGTATATATGCCTAAAATATATCGGAACAGTTTTAAAATAACGAATCTTTTTAAGCAGCCAGCCCCTAATATAACCCCACTTAAAACGCAAAGGTTTCTATAATTTTTCTATGCGAAATTAGAACATATCAATATCTTATACAACTTACAAAATTATAGGTAGAGTTGAGCATTAAGGAAATTAATAAATAGAAACATTTCGAATTGTAATTCATACCTGTATCGTATCAGATTCAAATAAGATCAGAATAGGTATTTGCGGCATGGCGTGGCGTGCCGGTTAGAAATTAAACTTTACAGCGACTACAAAGAAGCAATAAGAATAAAAAACATTTTTCTGTTTTCGTTAGATCAAAAACATGCGAAAATAATTATTGATTAAGTAATAAACGTGATTAAGTAATAATTCAGATAATTTTAAGAATATAAAACAGCCGCCACCATTTATGGCGTTGGTTTGAGTCCAAGGCCTAAAAACGTCGCAAAAGACCATTACAAGAAAAATTTAAAGTACATACCTGATTATTTTATTGTCAAAATTGTAATTTTATATTGCTCGGGCTCCGGTTCCGTCACAGACAGTAGAGCACACTCGCCTATTCCACGACTGTAGCCCCTCAACCTTAACGCGACGACGAACGAAAACAAAATGGCAGATTCAAAATGACGAATAGAGGTCCTGCACTCCTGCCGGGGGGCGGCCAGCCAGCTTGGCAATAGGGATGTCCAAAGTGTTCGAATGATTCTTTCGACATCGAATAAGTATCGATACTTTTTTTCATTAGAAAATATTATGATACTCGATTCTAAGTATTCTCACGAGACAGCAAATCATGACCTTTTTTGTTTTGTAAATCGCTTGCGATATGCCATCTGTCAGATTTTACTCATTATGTGCTCAAAGGGCGGGGTAATCGCTTCCTATCAAAAAAAAATTGGCGGAATTGTATTAAATTAAACAATTTCAGTAAATGTTAGAGCTAAAGGATATCAATCAGTTTTTTTATAGAGATCAGGCCACTAATTTTATTTTATTTTCGTTTTAACGGTTAAAACTTGTACCATTAGGTAATAATAAATTATACATAGATTTACTGGATAAATATTGTACTATTTGATCATGTTTGGAATTATCAAAAAATCATTTTGGACATAGCACTGAGCCACTGACTCGAATATCGTTTCGAGTACGTGGTTCGCGCTCAATGTATTAATTTTCGAATGTCCTCAGTTACAAAATCTAAAATATTCACAGAAAAATAATGAAATTTAGAGACTTTATTAAATTCCCTAAAGTGTAAGTTAAAAAAAAATAACGGTTTGGTTTTGATTGATGTCCTTGGATAATTGTGGGGCTTCATTTTTTGGGAGAGCAATTGTAGTAAGTTTCTTTTCACACTCATTTTACTTGTATCCTTATTGCTAAACATTAATGACACTAATCTTTGGTACATCGTCAGTCGAAAATACCTTCCTATAAAAAATATCCTTATTTTTTCAAAGATACTATTGCTAAATATATCTTTCTCATTCTTTCTCTATAACAGATATCTATAAATAGAAATTTAGATAGATAGATAGATATAATTAATTTAAGTGTGTAGTGGGATTTAAATGAGAGAAAAGAAGGCCTTTGGACAATTAGTAAGCTATAAGGCTTTTGAGTCTCTGAGTAACTACTTTGTGCAAAAAAGGCGGGTTGTTACATATAGCACGTACCTACTTGTCGTTAATTTCAATTATTTGAATTTGAATGGTTTTGTCAACTTTTTGTATATTTGAAACATTTTTACGTCTTTCTTGGATAAATCTATACATATAATAAAATCGAATACGAGCCGTACCTGTACATTATTATTATTATTATTATTATTATTATTTTCAAAAAAACCATTTTTTAACATTGTATTTATGTTACCTAGGTTAAAAAAATAGTGTTAAAATTTTTGTCTGTTTGTCTATTTGTCTGAGCGTTTGTATAAGCTAATCTCAGAAACGACTTAACCGATTTGAATGCGGCATGTAGGTATTCAAGTATTGCAGCGAGCTTCCCGTAATATTTAGTGTTTGTTTCATTTCAATCGATTAACAAAAGTTACAGGCTATACCGAATACGCGTACGAAGTTGCGGGCTTAGTCAGTATAAAATATATTTATTATAATAAGTAAACATTACTATAACTCTTCGCAAAGAATGTAAATCGTTAGGTGGTGGAAAGTTAAGAAGAGGACAAAGACTGTTGGGTCTGGCTTCATATGATTATATATAATGGGTAAGTATGAAAATGGTTATTAAATTAAGAATTTTCCTTTCTCCTTGTTAAGCATAAAATCACATTTTCAACGTTTTCATCACATCTCTTCGCCCTTATGTTTGTTTATATTTCTATACTTGTAAATAGGTTAAAATATATTAATTTACATGGACTGGTTTTTTAATCCTAGGTAGCGGCCTTAAAATTTTGTTACATTTTATAGTACCAACTATATTTTAGCTAATTTTTTAAAGTTGTAAATAATTATGCAGTCGATAGCCACGTATCTGCTCTTTGCATATTATACTGAAACACTTTAATAACAAATAAAACCTAACTGTAAAGTAAATGAAATAAAAGTGGCAGGTAATTCTCTTTGAGTTTTATTAATTGCATGTGTTATGTAAAATTTTATCTGGGAAATTTTATTACCGCCATGCAATCACAGAATATGCAATCATTATCGAACGAAATATAAAAATTAATTAATTTTTGTTTTAATCAATGTATATTATTGTTGAACATAGAGCGTATTAATCTGACAATTTAATACGCTCTATGTTGTTGAAGTAAATAACTCTTTGCTAATAATATGTACCCCATTGGAAAATCTAAATTTAAAATATTAAAAAAGACATTAATGTAGTAATAGTCGTCATTGTCAAGTGATTTAAGAAATGTATAAAATAGAAAATATATATCATATATCTTTTGTTTTAATGTGATTAATAACAATTACATGATTTCACATCTTCCACAAAAATATCAATAATTGTTTTGTCACATAAATTTATTTACACGAATAAATTTCAATTCTTATGTTTGGAACCTTGCGAGTATTCGTGATGAGAAGAGGTGGTTGGACATCACTAGTCAGTCGTTACGTACGTTACGAATTTCTAGAAGGTACTTAGAAGCGGCGAATGGTTTTTTCCGTTCGCCGCGTAGAAGAAGTCAATGCAGCAATTATTATATATTATTCCTTCAATTATTCTTATATATATTAATCTGATCATTAATTTAATTTTATTGAATATTTAACTTTTGTAAGCTTTTCCTTTGAGACTTCTATTAAGCCGTAACATGAATTATTATTTATTGATACTTGTCAACTGCCGTCTCCGTATCAGTTGTACAGAATCGGTTCTTCTAGAATGTACATAAAGTCAATGCAGTCATTATTATATATTTTCCCTCCTATTGTTCTTATATGTTATAATCTGATCATTAATTTAATTTTAGTCAATAATTTAGCTTTCGCAAACTTTTCCTTTGAGTCTTTGAGACTTGTATTAAGCCGTAATATGATTATTTATTTATTCCCAAAGAGTATAATTATAATCACTTCGTTTTAATTCCTGTCAAAGCCGTCCCTTCCGTATTTGATGTTTTTTTTTTCTAGAAGTGCAATTAAGTGAATTGAAGGATTGATTGAGCTGAGTATATAGTCTTCTGTTCTGTGGGTTAAATATATTCTGGTGGGTGGTGGGTGTGTGATGCAAAGATGTTGTATTAGTCCTAATACAATTATCTTTGGTGTGATGGACAATGATAGACATGTCATTGTGTGCAAACTTGCAAACATCTTGCAAACCATGTGCAAACATTGTGTTTAGGTGTTGATGAATGGCGTATGGAAAATGATATTATAATAATTATTAATTTAAATATATTTAAATTAAGTACCTAGGTACCTACAATATTTATAACGCACTGTCACGCAACTCTTTGTTGCAACCGACATACCTAATATTCCATGTACAATTTTAATGTATGATATGTATGTGCTAGTACGCCATTTTTTTGTTTTCGATGTTCATTTCATTACATTCAATTTAAATACGTTTAATAAACTATATTTTTTTTACATTTCTATTGCACAGAAACAAATTGTTTAATTGGTTATACGTACTTAGTATATAATATTCTTGTATGTAATTGAGGCATTGTAATTATAAGCTTCAAATGGGTACCTATGTTGGTTAGGCACTATTTTAATTTATTTATTTACTAGCGGCCCGCCCCCGGCTTCGCCCGACGTGCAATTTTTATATACCCTAAAACATTCCCCGTTTATCCCTCTTTCCATTAGCGAAAACCGAATTAAAATCGGTCTACCCGTTCACGCGTGATGCCGTGACCAGGAGAAATAGGCATTCATTTTTATATTAAAGATTTTATTTTATTTATTTATAATTTTAACAATTTAAAAAGATATTTAAGACATTTTTATTTAGTTACTTAAATTAGGTAATTTTTTTAGTAATTTTAAATAGGTATTTTTAAGTACGTATACCAGACGTCGCTTATCAGGTATTGATTCAATACCTACATAAAATTGTATCTGTCTGACCAATACCACAGTCTAACCATACTTACGTCATAGATTGAGCCAATACCATGCAGACGCGACGTGATGACCCAACTTTGTACAACATTTTCAACCTTAACGTCATCTAAATCATCTTAACGTCATATTAAAAATCCCATGAACAACTTTGAAAGATTATGGTGTAGGTTAAAACTGCCTATCAATACTACTACGTATTACGTATCCTAATATAAGTTTCCAATATAAGTTTGATATGTAAGTTAATATGAGATATAATAGTGTAACATAATAATATGGGTTTGTACACAGAACAAAAACGACGAGTTCAGCTTTAATTGGCTAGCACACTGGACCATTAATGTTGAATATTAATGCTAGTAAACGCTGTGCTAAGCTGTTGCTGAAGTAAATAAATATTATAGAGTGAGTAGGTATGTGTGTTACAATTTCACGCCTTAACTGGGTAAGTATTCAACGGATCATTAATAAATTTTGTATACACAATGTCTGTCAGGGAAATAGAAAAGAGCATAGGGCACATTTCATACAGAAAAAAAGTAGGCGATGGATCATCTAAAAATAAAAACGGGACAAGTGCGAGTTGAACTCGCGTGAAGAGGGTTCCGTACGATGTTACCTATCCGCACAATAATGAGTGATTTACCATGTTATTTTAATATCATGGACTTCTTATAGGTTTTCCTATAGTCTATAAATAGAAAACTAATTTCTGTATTTTTTCAAATTTTTGGTTCAGTAGTTTCGGAGATAAGGGGAGAGGAATGGTCGGACAGACGGACGCACGAGTGATCCTATAAGGGTTCCGTTTTTTCATTCGGACCTACGGAACCCTAAAAATAAAATTCAACGTCACTGTTTGTATAAATGTTTTAACACCTAAAGGGCCTAAGGAAAAAGGGGGGCAAACGAAGTTGTGGGCAGAAGCCAGTAACATCGACGTAACAACCTAGGAATCCTAGGATGTTAATATGTCGGTCGAAATTTTTAGGGAGAGTATGATGAATAATATAATTATTTGGACAGAGGACAATCGTGAAATAACAGTTCGTGAGCTTGAGGATGCCAGAACACATATCAATATTTAAACCTATTTCGTCCAGTATTTCATCTAGGAAACAGCAACAACAATAATTAGGGACACCTGAATTATAAAATAAAAAAATTAAAGTTAAAACTCTCATAAAAAATAAATGTAATTATATAAGTTATAAACTATTTCATAGAAAATTATTTTTTTTCAACAAAATAAACTTATGATATTAGTATATTAAAGTAGAGATGTTTTCATGTTCATATCACATAGCATAACAATATTAAACACGAAACAAAAACTATATGTAAAATCTACAATAAACGAAATACAAAAGGACAAAAGTATTAGGGGGGGGAGGTAGAAATCACACCCTTTTGCACCCCGTTTAATGTGAAGGACGGGGGCTCAACCAGTATACAACCGTATCCGGCTTCCAGTTGGTTGGTTAGTTAACCAATCAATAGTTAGGGGTTGTTAGTAGTTAGTAGGGGTTGTTCGTAACCAACCCTACTAGATATAAAATTAATTTCAGATTTAATTTGCATGGAAACCTTCATATGATATCTCAGAAATGTCATTTTTTTTTAGGAATAAATATGATCAGCATACTAATTATCTATTTGATCCGCAACTTTTTTCGGCTGTCCTAGTATTTACTGACCAAATAGGTTACGTATCTGTTTAATCATTTATTTCAACTTAATTATAGTTTAATTATAGTTTTCTACTTATAGAAACTTATAGATATATCATGAACTTCTTATAGAAAACCTATAAGAAGTTCATGATATTAAAACAACATGGTAAATCACTCAATATTGTGTGCGGATAGGTTATTATCGTACGGAACCTTCTTCTCGCACATTCTCGCAGTTGTCCCGGTTTTTTTAAATGCATCTACGACGAGATAACTAAAAGTAACTAAAGGGTAACTAATCATTATTTTTCATGTTTTTGTCATTGCAATTTTTATTTTTATTTATAGGTGATTGGGAATATTACTTTTGTCTGAATGAAAGGTATCTTGTGTCCTTTTCTGTATTCTCTCTGTCGGGTAGACATGACCGTTTGAGTAGTTACGGCGTGAAAGTGTAACAAAAATAAACAAACTAACACACTCAAACTCGCATTGAGAATATTAGTTAGGACTAGTATATAACATGACCTATAACTGAATATATATACTGTGACATAACTCTCTGTGGCTCTAACATGAGTTATACTACACTCGCTAGCGAGAGAGAGCGTAAAACATTTATATGGAAAATTGATAATTTGACATTGACAGTTCACGATTTTCCATACAAAGATTTTACGTTCTCGCCATTACCTATTTATATAAGTTAATGGCAGTTTAAAAAAATGAATTAATATTTTTTTTTGTGTATTGTTCTAATGGTAAAAACAAAAAAACACAATTTTTAGGCCTGTTGAATTGTCTCCGCCGCCAGCGAGTTCTATTGTAAATGAGGAAAGAATAGTACGTATTCGTCCATACAAAAAGAGAAAATGTTTTTCCACTTCTAAATATTTTCCAATCTCCATGATTTTTTAATATGTTACTGACACAATGAAAGGCTAGGTTTATAGGTTTTCCTTTTTTCAAAATTTGCAATAAATTCAAACTTATAGGCACCTCAAATAACTTAATTTTTGTGATTAAAACTTTGTCGAATTAAGCCGTTTATTTTATAAAAACAGTGTAATTTTTTAAAAAAAACGAAACCTATAAACCTAGAATATATCGTGCTGAAACGATCGATATCAAAATCAAAGTGATTTGTTAAGATTTAGTCAGTGGAAACCGTTTTCTCCCGAAATGGAAATTTCATCAAAAAAAGTACCTATTATCAGTCGCGAGTTGCAACGCTCTCTATCGCACGATTGGGGGTCGGGGGGGGGGGGGAAGCAAAGCATCACGTATTATAGGGATGTCAATTGAAAAGTCGATAGTAGAGATGGGATCCCCACCCGCGTTATCGATATCTATCTGTTTCAAAAATGTTGGGAGTAAGTTCGGCGGATTTATAAGTCTGGTAAAATTAAAAAAGGAGTAAAATTAACTAAATTAGTATTATTTACAGCGATCACAGCGAAAATCAGTAAACCACTTATGAATCATTTTAATCGACAGAGCAGAATCCCCATAATATTTATCAATTTATTTTTTTGTTTCCGTAATAATTTTTTTGCGCAATAAATAATGTTTAATCAAGACACGAAATTCACTTTTCTCCATCTTTGCAAAAATTTGTTCCATTATTTTTCTTTAATGGTTGTCACAAAAAAACTGACCGGTTCGATCGTATTAGGTGAAAATTTGAAATTGAAGTCGTTGGTGTAGTATTATTCGAAATATTGTATTGTTGATCTTCACTGTCTTGGAGTATCGAATTTGTTAAAGTTTGTCTTCTCGAAGACTGATGATTTACAAACTATAAATATAAACCGTGCGTGTCGTAATGCCAAAACATAACTAGTGGGTGCCGGACTACGTTCCATGTAGGTTCCACAGTTACCCTTCCCTTAGAAACTGATCCCGGTGCACAGGGACAAGAAATAAAATAAAATATTTTCTAAAATGATTTTCTTTTTATCTAATTTCCCACACGAAAAAAATACTTAATGAAAACATTATAAATGCCGGTATTGGCGATAAGCCGGCGTATAGTAGGTGTTCTAGTATTCGCGTATTCGTCTTGTTCGTGAAAATAGCCGAATATAGACGAATAATGCACGAATAGCGATGTGGGAGCTCTAAAAAAAAAAACAGTAACGTGTGTAACATGTCTAATTTACCTACCTACTCATTTTAACTGTCCATGAATAAGAATTGAAAAATATATATATTTAGGCTATACTCGTATAACTGTGAGTTAGATTGACTGTGAGAAGGTGTGTACAAACTACAAACCAATTCTTTGCCTTTCTGGCGAAGTGACATTTTTTTCCGGCGGACACATAAGCGTATTCGTTTCTTTTTGCCCCTTCTATAATATGCTTCCATTATCGTGTGACTATTATATCTACAGGAATTAAAAAATAATTTTATTTACATCTACCTACCAAGGTACCTAAAATTGTTTAGTTACCTAGCTGAAACGTGGTTGAAACCTGAGCCGACCTAAAACCGACTTGACAAAACCGAATATCTAGCATTTCACGAAAACATTATAGTTATAATTATTATAGTAGCACATGCAGCAGTTTCGTACACAATAACAAAGTCAAAAATCTTTTGTTTCGTAAATATCATATAGATACATACTTAAAATACAAAATGTCAGTCATTTAGGCAAAAAGCCGATTTATCAAAAATCAAATTAGCTTACACTCGTTTTTTTTATGTTAAGATCGGCTGACAGGCTGACGGACCACTTGATGGTAGGTGGCTACCGTCGCCTATAACACAAGCAACACCAAAGCTGCTACAAGTGCGCTGCCGACTACAGTAGGATTAAGGATAAGGGTAAGGATTAAGGATAGGGTAAGGATTAGGATTAAGGATAAGGAGGGGATAGGGGAATTGGCTAATTACATAAATAAATAAATAAATAATAAATAATAATAAATAATCGTTACTAATTACATAAATAAATAAAATACTTACTTACTTGAAATTATCACTATAATCTTCAATTTCTTTATATCGGAGTTTCGGGCACGCCACAACAAATAACTAAATAAATAAAAGAGTTCGCCTTCCGCCGTAATTGCTCGTCAACTAACAGCGTCCGTCGATGTGTGCGTGAGGCTATTTGTATGTGTTGTGCGCGATTCCCGGGGACATGAGCGCACGAGCGATAGCATGTGTTTTCCTAAATACCTATTTCGTTAGAATCGCAAAGCTATTCTTTCCTCTTAAGTGAAGCCCTTAACTCAGTTTAGTCCTTCAATCAAGAATTATATAGATAGAATTGCAGTCGCACAATATGGATGCGATTCTTTTGTTTTGCATGTATTTTTCATTGATATCATCCGCATATCTTTGTTATTATAATGTATATAAACTATATCACTGTGAATTTTTAGTCCGTTCAGTAGTTTTTTTGTGAAAGTGTACCTAGCTACCTACATCCACGATCCATTGAAATCCTACTCTACACTCAGCCCAACTCAGTGCCATACATTACTTCCACCTGCACTCATCCACTCTAATCTTTCTCATTTTCAATATATTATACTCGTAGGAACATTGATATCTTTAACTAACAATGATAAATAATGATATTGCACGCCGTAAGTACTACGAAGGTTATGAAACATTTTGCCTGTATAAAAAAAACGCATATAATATGCGTAGGTACAGGGACAAGCTCAGAACGAAAACAATTTTTACCATACTTACAAGATAATAAAAATGGGCGTAATTAGGTTTAATAATATATGTATTTATTTAATATATGCAAATTTTTAAAGCTTCTCGGAGATAACCGAACAGATTGGAAGGTTTTTCTTAAGGTCCGGCTCCCGAAAATTATGATTGTTTGCTTTAAGTTTGTAACTAAACCAAATATCTCATCAATATAAAACTTAAATAATATGTTTTTAAAACCTTTTTCTAGTAATTTTAAAGACAGAATTACAATTGATGGAAATTGACTCGATACTTTTATTTTTTTAAAATGATACCTTTTTCAAGATTTTTCTCGTTTTTCTCGGAAAAAACTTTAGGTACATATGTAAAATGAATACTCATAGAAAGAAAATACGATTAATTAGTTACGTAAAAGACAAAAATTGCCTAGACCGATTATTATTCTCATAATAAACCAAATATGATTTGAGACTTGCGTACGTCTAGTACTAGTATATATTCTGTGCTTGCGTCCTTTACTTCTGTGCAAGAGTACGGTCAAACGGATCATTTGATATTCAACCTTATTGTAACGTACTTTAGGTTGAATAATAATGATCAGTAGCGCGCTAACGCGGTCTTCGACGGACCTAGACAGGGCCAAACGTAACATTCGATATACAACCTTATTTTGAATTGCATAAGGTTGAATATCGGATGATCAGTAGTACAGCGTTGTGCACGAAGTTACGGACCTATCGCGGTTTTGAACGACCTTGACAGCGCGGTCTAGAATATTGAAAAGGAAATAAAATAAATAGGTACGTAGGCAATTAAGAGGAAAGAATAGCTTTGCGATTCTAACGAAATAGGTATTTAGGAAAACACATGCTATCGCTCGTGCGCTCATGTCCCCGGGAATCGCGCACAACACATACAAATAGCCTCACGCACACATCGACGAACGCTGTTAGTTGACGAGCAATTACGGCGGAAGGCGAACTCTTTTATTTATTTAGTTATTTGTTGTGGCGTGCCCGAAACTCCGATATAAAGAAATTGAAGATTATAGTGATAAAGTAAGTATTTTATTTATTTATGTAATTAGTAACGATTATTTATTATTATTTATTATTTATTTATTTATTTATGTAATTAGCCAATTTCCCTATCCCCTCCTTATCCTTAATCCTAATCCTTACCCTATCCTTAATCCTTACCCTTATCCTTAATCCTACTGTAGTCGGCAGCGCACTTATAGCAGCTTTGGTGTTGCTTGTGTTATAGGCGACGGTAGCCACCTACCATCAAGTGGTCCGTCAGCCTGTCTGCCGATCTTAACATAAAAAAAACGAGTGTAAGCTAATTTGATTTTTGATAAATCGGCTTTTTGCCTAAATGACTGACATTTTGTATTTTAAGTATGTATCTATATGATATTTACGAAACAAAAGATTTTTGACTTTGTTATTGTGTACGAAACTGCTGCATGTGCTACTATAATAATTATAACTATAATGTTTTCGTGAAATGCTAGATATTCGGTTTTGTCAAAATCAAAGTCAAAAAGTCGGTTTTAGGTCGGCTCAGGTTTCAACCACGTTTCAGCTAGGTAACTAAACAATTTTTAGGTACCTTGGTAGGTAGATGTAAATAAAATTATTTTTTAATTCCTGTAGATATAATAGTCACACGATAATGGAAGCATATTATAGAAGGGGCAAAAAGAAACGAATACGCTTATGTGTCCGCCGGAAAAAAATGTCACTTCGCCAGAAAAGCAAAGAATTGGTTTGTAGTTTGTACACACCTTCTCACAGTCAATCTAACTCACAGTTATACGAGTATAGCCTAAATATATATATTTTTCAATTCTTATTCATGGACAGTTAAAATGAGTAGGTAGGTAAATTAGACACGTTACACACGTTACTGTTTTTTTTTTTAGAGCTCCCACATCGCTATTCGTGCATTATTCGTCTATATTCGGCTATTTTCACGAACAAGACGAATACGCGAATACTAGAACACCTACTATACGCCGGCTTATCGCCAATACCGCCATTTATAATGTTTTCATTAAGTATTTTTTTCGTGTGGGAAATTAGATAAAAAGAAAATCATTTTAGAAAATATTTTATTTTATTTCTTGTCCCTGTGCACCGGGATCAGTTTCTAAGGGAAGGGTAACTGTGGAACCTACATGGAACGTAGTCCGGCACCCACTAGTTATGTTTTGGCATTACGACACGCACGGTTTATATTTATAGTTTGTAAATCATCAGTCTTCGAGAAGACAAACTTTAACAAATTCGATACTCCAAGACAGTGAAGATCAACAATACAATATTTCGAATAATGCTACACCAACGACTTCAATTTCAAATTTTCACCTAATACGATCGAACCGGTCAGTTTTTTTTGTGACAACCATTAAAGAAAAATAATGGAACAAATTTTTGCAAAGATGGAGAAAAGTGAATTTCGTGTCTTGATTAAACATTATTTATTGCGCAAAAAAATTATTACGGAAACAAAAAAAAATTTGATAAATATTATGGGGATTCTGCTCTGTCGATTAAAATGATTCATAAGTGGTTTACTGATTTTCGCTGTGATCGTACAACCACAAGTGATGCTGTGCGTTCAGGACGCCCAGTTGAGGTCACTACTCCAGAGATGATCGCTGAAATCCACGACATAGTGTTGAATGACCAAAGAGTAAAAGTGAGGGAGATAATCGAGATAGTAGGCGTCTCAGACGAACGTGTGCGCAATATCTTACACTAACATTTAGATATGAAGAAGCTCTCCGCTCGATGGGTGCCGCGTTTACTGACTGTTGATCAAAAACGTATGCGTGTGACCACTTCGGAGGCGGGTTTGACGTTGTTTCAACGAGATAAAACTGAATTGCGTCGTTTTATAACAGTAGACGAAACATGGATCCACCACCATACCCCAGAAACAAAACAACAATCGAAACAGTGGATTGCTACCGGCGAACCAGCTCCGAAGAAGGCCAAAGCAGTTTTATCGGCCAATAAAGTGATTATTTTCTGTTTCCTAATTTAATAAAATGGCTTGGTGGGAAAAGATTTGGCTCCAACGAAGAGGTCATGCACGAAACCAATGCCTATTTTGAAGGGTTGCCTAAGTCGTGTTTTATGGAAAGAATCGAAAACGCTGGGTGAAGTGTATTGAGCTACGCGGAGACTACTAATCCAAGCGCCGGAGCAAAAAAAGTAGGTTCGTAAAAAAATGTTCGGGACCGGCTATTTTTTTTTTTTTGAATATGTTCAGGGGTGTCCCCTGATTGTCGTACGATGCGCGGTTCGCGAGATATTCAATAAAACGTGTTTTTCAAGATGGCGGCTGACGCTCACCCCCCCCCCCCCCCCCCCCCATGACGCCAACTTGGATTTGCAATCAGGGGACTCCCCTGAACATATTCCAAAAAAAAAAATAGCCGGTCCCGTACATTTCAAAAAAAACCCTCTGGCGCTTGGACTATACGTTGAAAGATAAATAATACTAATTTAGTTAGTTTTACTCCTTGTTTAATTTTACCAGACTTATCAATCCGCCGAACTTACTCCCAACATTTTTGAAACAGATAGATATCGATAACGCGGGTGGGGATCCCATCTCTACTATCGACTTTTCCATTGACATCCCTATAATACGTGATGCTTTGCTTCCCCCCCCCGACCCCCAATCGTGCGATAGAGAGCGTTGCAACTCGCGACTGACAATAGGTACTTTTTTTGATGAAATTTCCATTTCGGGAGAAAACAGTTTCCACTGACTAAATCTTAACAAATCACTTTGATTTTGATATCGATCGTTTCAGCACGATATATTCTAGGTTTATAGGTTTCGTTTTTTAAAAAAAATTACACTGTTTTTATAAAATAAACGGCTTAATTCGACAAAGTTTTAATCACAAAAATTAAGTTATTTGAGGTGCCTATAAGTTTGAATTTATTGCAAATTTTGAAAAAAGGAAAACCTATAAACCTAGCCTTTCATTGTGTCAATAACATATTAAAAAATCATGGAGATTGGAAAATATTTAGAAGTGGAAAAACATTTTCTCTTTTTGTATGGACGAATACGTGCTATTCTTTCCTCTTAAAACTTTAGTAGGTACAGGAGTTATTTAATAAGCTTAAACTGTAAACATTATGTAGGTACCTAGTTGTAGCTGAAATTTTTTCTTGGGGACACGAAACCTTTTCTTGTAATTTACTAAGTTTTTTTTTGTACTTATGTATATATAAACATTCGGGTATATTAATTAAAAATTATAAACTAACTCCCGACTTTCTGCTGTAAGTTGCTGAGGAGTTGGTTACCCCGCAGACTACTTGATGTTGCAGCATCATGTCAAAGTTACCATGTCACGGATATACCTACCACCAAGTAACAGTATACTAAATTTCACATCCATCGAACCATTGGAAGTTAGTGAAATCCCTTCGTCAACTAGGAAATGGCCTAGGAAGGATCTCGATCGCGCCAGCTTTGATTGATTTTTTTTTTTTTCAAAATGCCTATAAAAAATCTTATTAAGTATATCAAAACGCATGTCAGAAATATATGAGCAATAAAGATTGAATAAATTATTGCTCATATAGTTTTGTCAGGCGTTGATTTTTTAATTTTTCAAAGCTTAAGAAAAACGAGCGCGAAAAGCTAGTCTATAATTAATATTATAAAGAAAAAAGTTTTGTATGTATGTATTTTTGTATATAATGAATAAACTCGAAAGACTACTGGATCAATTTTGAATATATTTTTTTCAACCATAGAAAGCTACATTATCAGCGAGTAACATAGGCTATTCACTCTCCCCCATTACCTTTACCTCCCCCTCCCTCCATACAAGAATAATATATTTTATAGGACGCGGACGAAGTCGAGTGCAACAGCTAGTGTTAAATAAAATGCTCGCTACAGCGACAACGACGATGTCCGTAAGTAATAGCTGTGGTAATAGGTATGGTAGGTACATAGTCAGCACCAGACATCTATATTAGGTACCTATTAGTTGTGCGGACGTTAGTTCGCGCAAGTACCTACAACAGTCAAATAGTTATTTGTCTAAGGGGACAAAGTAATATTTGGTATACCTCGAGGGCGTTATTTTGAATTCCGAGCGTAGCGAAGGATTGAATACCTAGTAGAATCCCGAGCGTAAAGAGGGATTCAACATCATGCCGCCCGAAAAATTTTTTGGCCCCAAGGTGGTAAGTATACCGCCTCAGAATCAATCGATGTTGTATTAACTTATTAATTGAATTAAATTCAATTTCTTAAAACAAATGAATACTCCAAATGAATTAAGTAAGTAAACTAAATGTACAAAATTCAAATTGAAATCTATTTTTATTACATTTAAATAATGCAACTCTCTATTTAAGCGAATCGAAATGATACGCGTACCATTGTTTTTGTATCTGTTGATCCGACTTTAATTTCTTTCTGATTTATCGCGTTTGGTGGGGGGGGGGGGAGGGTACGTGTTTCAACGATATCAAACAACGCTCCGCCCATAGATGGCGCGACGCGAGGACACACCGTGGGTTTTATTGATCTCACATACCTACCTACCGGTCTCCCCATGGTCGATGGGGATCTGGTTCGGGTTCGCAGATTTATCCTTAATCCTACTACGGTAGGCAGAAAACTTGCAGCATCTGTGGCGTTCCTTGTGTTAAAGGCGACGGCAGCCAGCCACCCACCATCAAGTGGACCGACAGCCTGTCTGACGCCCAACGTTAAAAAAAACTTTTCCAATAGGTACGCGATGAAACTTCTCAAGGCTGAGAAGAACAAAAAAGAAGCATCGAAATCATTCAATCCGTTCTTGAGATATCAACAAAATAGCCTTAGACCTTTGTAAAATATCATACAAAATGTATGAGAAAATTTCTCCATATTTTTTTTTCCTGAATATTTTTCCTATGTCTTAATATTTATTTTGCTATTCTCAACCGAGACGAATTCAACAAATCAAAAACCATGAAAAACAATTGGTTTCATCATTTAGAAATTAATTGAATTAGGTAATAACATGCTTTTTATAGGATAGGTATGTTATCGTTATCGAAAAAATGGGCCTCATAAAAAAAAACTAAATGCGCAAATCATGGACTGTATATCCAATAGACAGGCAATACCTATTTATTCACAATGCAATCTGTTCTGGCAACTAACTGAGGTATGGTGAGGTGCGCGGGCGCGGGGTACTGAACGCCAATTGGTCCGATCAAGGTCACGACGAAATTCTATACAAAACATAGGGATGGGGTATTTAGTTTCGATAAAAATAACGATCGATACTTACAGTATATCTAGGTTTTACTAAACAGAGTGAATGGTACTTTTGCTTTATTTTTGAAGCGATTTGCAAAAAGGAGGAGATTCTGAATATGTTTTTATGACTGTATGTTACGCGATATCTCCGCCATCGCCAGTAAGATATTTTACCAATTTTAAAAAGTATTTTATATTTATCTATCTGTAAGTTTTTTTTTGAGATTTTGAAATACCATAAAATAAATTTAAATTACAGTATGTACCTACTGAGAAGCACCCGGGATTAGATAGAAGCATTTATGAACCGAGACCTGTGGACATCAACAAATACCTGTAATTATTATGACGTCAGAAGATGGCGCCATAATAAAAAACGCATTCATAGAATGACCGTACTATAGTTCCATTATACTAGAAAATATATTTTTTCTCAGTCTTAGTGATGGTGCAAACTCTCATTCAATAGCAAATATTTCACCCAGGTAAGTAAACAAATTTCAAATTATTGAGTAGGTACTTATTACTCAAAAACTACTTGATCGGTATTGATGAAATTTAAATGGAGGTATACTCGATTAAATGCAAAAATGCAAAAAAAAAAAAAAAACAATCATCGGATAACCCAGCAATAATGTTATGCGTGGTCATATATAGAAAATATATACGCGTCAACAGGAGGCGGTTCTAAAGTCAATTATAGAACCTACTTCTTTTTTAGAAGTCGGTTGAAAAGAGTCATCATCTTACCAAAAACGGTAGAAGCAAAGAGGATATCGCAGAACTTAAAAGTCTTCGTTGATTTTTCATATCATAAAAGTCTGGAGTAAAATGTCGGGAACAAATGACTATATTTTGATGGGACCCAATTTTCCCGCCTGGTAACTTTTATCCATTTTTCTTTTAATGCAGTGTCATTGGGATATCTAAAAATATAAGAATTCTAGTATAAACAATTTTTAAAAGATTGCAACAGTAGTAGTTATTTTAGCCAAATTTCATGAAATCCTAACACTTAATATACTCTTCACGTGTTCAGCTTACAACATAATTACCTAGTTTAAAACTAGGTATCCTGAAACGTACCCTATATGAACCATAAAGAATTTTTAAAATCGGTTTACAATTGGCGAAGATATCACGTAACACACATAAAAAAAAAACCATCCAACTCCTTGTTTGTGGAAATTGGTTGAAGGAGCCATATATTTTCTGTCTATTTTGTTCCATACTAAGCATTGATTTAAATGCAATTACGAAATTGATATCGATATTCGACCACTAACCGGTACCCGGTACTGTACATCACTAGTTACACGTGCCATATCATGGAAGAAAGAAATGTAATCATATATTTAGTTATGAAAGAAAGGGATGCACTGTCAGTGACGTAGATTGAACGACCATTTTAAGGTGAACTACGCTATTACTAAAATAAATGTATCTTATTAATTATAATTAAAGAAGCCAGCTTACCTGTGAAATGTTTTAAAATTGGTTTTAAAATTTGAGCTCTTACTGTCCTTGCCACACCATTTTATGCTACAAGTAGGCATTGCAACAAGTAATAGATAAATTTTAGTAAGCGAGCGCAGAGATGTTCACGGGTCACAGATCTGGTCGTTACTGCTCGAACTTTACCGGGCGTGGAATTATATAATATCTATTTCTCTTATGTGTTGTCTGAATGTGTTCGCCCTGTACTTCCTGTCTATTGGATATACAGTCCATGGCGCAAATACTCGTCCGCACAAGTAAAATTCCACTAACGACACGTGTAACGACAGAGAGAGTCGACAATAGTATTCAAACTGTAGAGTGAATGAGATGACCAAAATGAGCCAATCTCTACTTACAAGCCGTGCAAGCCGTGTTGTGAAGTTTGGCAGCGTCGCAAAAATTTAAACGGTGAACCGACTTACGCGCGGGAAATTTAAAGACTCAAGTCTCATTTCTTTAGTTACTGCTAGTTTTTATTTTATTTATTATTAATTAACATTTTAATTAAGCATACCAAAAGCTTTAGGTTTAGATACTGAAATGATAATTTTAACTACATATTGTACGTAATATAAGACAGACTGTTTATTGCATTTTTTTTTTTGAATGCTTGTAACATCGATGGCTTGTAAAAAGTAGTAGGTACCTGTAAATATATTCTAATCATGGAAATTCTATCCTTTAAGAGAACACATAGAAAACACAGATTGAGAATTAACATTTTATTTCTCAGAATAAACAAAAAATATATAAAGAGGTTGAAGCAAATATTTAACCCAATAATATTTGAATTCTAGTTTCTAGGTCATTATTTTTAAGTACAAAACTTAGGTAGAATAATGAATAGATACAGTAGATAATAGATATCTTACTAACTTTTTAAAAATTTAATTTTTTTTTTTCTTTTTTTTACATGTGTGAAATTAGCGATAAGATACCTATCCTACGAACAAATGCCGCATGCAATGCAAATTTGCATAGGTTATGTGGGATTTTTACCTACTAAAAACCGGTTTTTTATCTGTTTGTGCGTTTGTTCGCGCTAATCTCAGAAACGGCTTAACCTATTTGAATGCGGTTTTCTCTGATGTATTGCAGCAAGCTTCCCGTAATATTTACTTAGTGTTTGTTTCATTCCAATCGGTTTACAAACAAAAAATTTACTAACTCTATACCTACCTACCGGATACCACGCGTACGAAGCTGCAAGCTCAGCTAGTTGTAAATTTATAAGGTATTTTTCTTGGTAATATTCGATTATGTAGGTACGTAATGTAATAATTACCTTAAGTATACCGAATCTTCCTATTTTTGGTTCAATTTCAATTTAAGACGACCATGGTGTGTGATTAATAATAAATATCTTTTATGTGAAGAATGGACAAATAAAACGGAGATCACACCAATAATAGAACTACAACCTCGGGGTCTTCAAAACTAGGGTAAATGGGCATTTACTAGGTAAGCGTGGTCCACCTTCGGCCACATCTGCACCTCACATCAGGTGAGATAGTGGTCAAGCGCTACCTCAATTTCATAAAAATAATAATAATAATAATAATAATAATAATAATAATAAATACATTGACTTGGCTCACGAGGTGACCGCCATGTGGGACGTCGATGCAACAATTATCGTCCCGATAGTCGTCTCGGCGAACGGTCTTATAGCGAAGAGCCTCGACCAACATCTCAAGAGGCTCTCACTAGATGGCTGGATCAAGGGACAAATACAGAAGGCGGTACTTCTTGACACGGCACGAATTGTCAGGAGGTTCCTCACTCTGCAGCCCTAACCACCGGTAGCTTGGGCCCTGCCCCGCTATCTGCGGAATCCTAGTTTTAAGTTTTTTATGATATATATTGTTTGTTTTTTAATATTTATATTGTAAAAAATTTAAAATTAAGAAAATAAATAAATATGTGATAATAATAATAATAGGTGTAGCAAAGAAACAGGGCAAATAATACTATAGGTACATTTCCATTTTTCCATTATGATTTTAAACTTTGATCTCCTATAAGAGTAGGTATATACCTAGTTACTACCGCTAGAAAGGCTAGTCTATTTTCCACGGTGCATGCAATTGTAGAAAAGAAATACTATTATGAAAAGAAAGTTAATAATTATACTGTACAAGTTATAAAAAAAAATAAAAAAGTAATACTAATTATTATTGTAAGATATTTCAATTCAGAATATGACACAAAATAATATATTAAAGTCTTAAAGTATCTTAAAGTAATTGAGGAGTCTGAAGTGTACGTTGGGCGTCAACTGAAGGTTTATTTAAATTTTCTGTTATCGGCACATGGTGTACCGGTAAAACTCTAATGAGTTTTTGTTTACACCAATGTTAAGTAAAATGAAACACTATTGTATTAATAAATAATAAATAAAAAAAAAATAAAAAAGTTAGCGTATATTTAAACATCGATGTTGAAAGTATACAAGGCCAGTACGCACTCATGGTGTTCTAGGTTCTAGCACTGTATGGTTTCAGAACGTAAAACAAAATAAAGTTCTGGAAAATATACACGATTTCTGCGTACTGGTCGTGTATACTTTCTGACGCTAATTCAGTGAATAGTTTAAGAAAATATACAAGGCTAGAACCGACGTGTTCTGACATTGTATAGATTTAGAATGCAAACGTATAAGTGTTTGTAAAGTATACAAGCTAATAAAGTTAAATAATGTCTACTATTTTTATTTTTCCCTAACCACTCATTTGGTTAGGGTGCTTCCCTTAACGCTCTATTCTAGGGTTCCCGGGTTCGATTCCCGGCAGGGTCAACTTTAAACGCCCTGGGGTGGATCGGAGTGCCCTGGGGTAGATCGGAGTGTCCTGGGGTGGATCGGAGTGCCCTGGGGTGGATCGGAGTGCCCTGGGGTGGATCGGAGTGCCCTGGGGTGGATCGGAGTGCCCTGGGGTGGATCGGAGTGCCCTGGGGTGGATCGGAGTGCCCTGGGGAGGAACGGAGTTGCCTCGGCAGAGCCCGGTCCGTCAATACCGCTATGACCTAGCATAGCGTGGAGCACTGGTGACCCCCACACACCCCTACCGCCTACCCAGCGGTAGGAAATCTGTAAATTGGATTACTCCTCTAAAAAAAAAAAAAGGGTCAACTTTAAAAATTACTTTCTACTGGAAAGTAGTAGCAACTGGCAAGGCACACTTCGTATCGCAATCATATTGGGCAGTCCGTCTGGCGGCAGTAACCACCCCATTACAGAAGACCACCGTGTGAAATAACAGCACGCCTGCTGTTATGTTTCCGTGAGTGAGTAAGGGATGCCAGAGCCCATTTCCCTATCTCTTCCTAATCCCTTATCTTATATTTAATCCTACTGTAGTCAGCAGCAGCACTTTTGTTGTGTGTTGTGATTGTTTGTGATGGTAGGTGCGACGGTAACCACCTACCATCAAGTGGACAGTCAGCCTGTCTGCCAGATTCACTTGTTGTTTTGTATCATAAGGCTTCCTAAAAGTTGAAAATCTTTGTCTAAAGCAGTGAGCTATTATGTACTAGGTGGTACTAGTGCATAAAGCTCACTGGTCTAAAGTAGGTATGTACCGGCAAAAACCGTACAACTTTGCCTAAATTTGAGAATTTTTTCATTTAATTTTGAATATTTTGAAAAATTGTATTATTTTTTGTCAAATGTACCTACTTACTTCTCTTTGCATAGAAAAAACAATAATAAAGGTAAAATGATAATTTATATTAGAATTTATATAGGTATGATAAACACCTTGATTTAGAGAGCGGACCAACAATTAGAACTTTTTACAATTTTGCCCATTTTGCAAAGTCTGATATCTGACCAGTTTTGAACTTTACGATCTTTTTACGATTATGAGAGTTAGTATAGTATATTATTCAAAATTCAAAATTCAAAATTCAAAAATCCATTCTGCAAATAGGCCGCAGGGGGCTCTTTTACATGTCTTGAATCTACCAGCGCTTCGGAAGGACCATCATAGCCAAGAAGAATGCGCCGCAAGAAACTTGGCAGAAAGTCATAAAAAAAAAGTTACAATTTATATACCTATTTAAGTACCTAAAGTAGTTATTATCACAGCAAAACTAGAACACACTTAATTGTCGCGATTTAATTGACCACTTTGGTAGGTATTACGAAGGGATGTATTACTTATTACATCTGATTACATCTCAATGCACGAGACCATTTCTGAGGAGTGAGTGAAATATTAGTGAAATAAACAACTAGGTATGTAGGTACCTACGCAATTTGCGTTGCGAAAAGACTCACGACCTTGACAACGCGAATGTCATGTAAGGTTAGCAGAATAATGAGTAAATAAGTTGTTAGTTTTTTTTTTCATTCTAATATCTAATGTACACTGCCCAGAAAAATATAAACGCAGGGCACACTGCGTATCGCAGTCATATGAGCAGTCCGTCTAACGGCAGTAACCACCCCATTACAGAAGACCACCATGAAATAACAGCACGTAAAGTAAGGGATGCCAGTACCTCTCTATCCCCTCCCAATCCCTCATCCTTAATGCTACTGTAGTAGGCAGCGCACTTGCAGCACTTGTGGCGTTGCTTGTGTTGTAGGCGAGGGTAGCCACTTACCATCAAGTGAACCGTCAGCCTGCCGATATTAACATTAAAAAAATCTCGTTTCTTTTGCAATACCTAAGTCAGAAATTAAATAAAATCAAGCGCTTTAAAACATCCTTTATTAAGGATTGGAACTCCCTGTCGGCGTCTGTATTTTCGAGCTCATACAACCCAAATCTTTTCAAGGTTCGAATGAATAGGCATCTTCTGGGTGAGCTCGCTCCATCGTCGGCCTCATCCTTCCTACATGGATAGATGCTGGTCATGAGCAAACCCATCTTTAATAAATAAAAAAAAATAGAAAAACAAAATAAAAAAGAAATTTTATGATACCTAGTGGTTAAAAGTTTTGTTGATTTATGAGATGTGTTGATAAACTCTTTAATCTTGGAGATCCCAAGGATGTACTATGAAAACATAGGCATCTGCCTATGTTGTGTTACAACATAGGCAGGAACCAGAATGGACACCGACATTTACATTCGAGTATGTTCGATTTTAAAACATGCTTTTATATGAACCGTTCTGATTCATAATAAACAGATAATTTATGAAATCAGAACGGTTCATATAAAAGCATGTTTTAATTTTTAATTTACATATAATTGTGACATGAAAAACTATTTTACTTTTCTTTCTTTTTTGCTAACGTTACAAACATTATCGACTGAACGGGGGGGAATAACCGCTTGCGTTTGGATGTGGATGCATAGCAGTGCTCATTATTGCCATCTCTTTCACGCTACGGTTTGAATACATTTGTCGTCTCTCTCCGTGTTGTTACACGTGTTCGATATTGGAATTTTAGTTGAAGGACGAATATTTACACATTTAGTTTCATTTTTTCGATTACGTAGGTATGCAATATTGTTACGTAGGATGTTTACGATTACGTAGGATTACATAGGTACCTATCTATTATAATTTGATGGTTCTCGTCTATAGAAAAAAAGGGTTTGTTCAAAGACTAGGTATTTTACCTACTATAAATAAAGAGTACCTACCTATATGATTATAATACTTCAATATTTTTCTTTTTAACAAATTCTAATCCTAATTTTAAAAAAAACCCTAAGTAATTACAAATTACGCAGCGTTGAAGCAGTCTTATTTGAAAGTAATCATTCCCCGGGATGTCAAAAAGTTACACTCACAGTAAATGTTTCTTAAATTATTAAGTACGTAAGTACAATGTTTAGCCTACAAAGTCGAATACTTACTGTTTTGTTTTCCTTCCTTTGAATATGAAAAAAGGCTTATTATTCAGGTACCTTAGTAGGTACCTACCTACACAATCTTATAGGGTAAATTTTGCGTATTTTAATCTACCTCTGAATCTTCATGTGTGGGATCTGTTTATTCTTTATAAATAAAATACTGTAAAGTTTCCATTATGTATGTGTACAACATACTTATATTTTCTTCAATAACAAACCAATAATAACTAATACATATAAATAACGATACATTTTACTTATATATGTTAAAATAAAACTATCAAACATAATTTTCTTTTACGATCTCACAATTCATTCTTATTTATTCTTTTCTAATTCGATATTTTTTGAAAATCAAACCTATTTAGTTGCAGCCAGTATTTAAGTTCAAAAGTTCATTAACACATAATAGCTCACTATTATGTGTTAATGAACTTATTAAACTTTTGAAATCTTGTTGAGTACCTATTAAATACGGTATTTGACTACCTATAATGAAAATATGAAACAAATTGTTACTAGCTAGACTAACTCTAAATATTTTTTTAAACCAAATTAACTAACACAGTATTTAAAAATAAGTACGATTTTCATAAGAAATCATTATTAAAATAATTAAATTTTCATGTTTGACCACGTGATTAAAAATGCACGCGATTAGTGGCATAAAGAGTTGCATGGTTGAGTCATTTGCATGAGCGTACTACAAAGCGTACTACAAAGCGTACTACGCGTACATGAGCGTACTACGAAGACAGCTGAATATCACGTGACTTGGCGTTTTGGCAGTCTTATTTATCAATTAAACTTTGATTGTAGTTTTCATAGAAAATAAAGCTATTCACAAAGAATGAATCAAATTGCAAGTGTATTACAGTATAATTAACAATTTGAGATATTTTCCTAAAATCTGTCAAATACCTTATATAATGTGTTTTTCTCCTGTGAAGATGTTTCGAATGTGAAACGGGTGCTTTCATCGCGTGGTTGGCGATTACGAAGTTTCTAGATTAGTCAAACATGGACTGGTTTGGACAAATATGCACGAGCTAAATTTGTTCGATGTAGTGAATTATACAAAAGCTGACATTTTTATTATTAATTATTTAATAAAAACAGTAGGTAATTTGTATTAGTTTCATGCGACCTGAAATGAATCCAATATAAAATTGATTTTTAAATAAGGTGAAATGAACTTTTAAACATTTCGACATTTGTAACGTCAGCAGTCGATATATAGGTACCTTACCTATATATCGACTGCTGACGTAGAATCCACCGTCATCTATGCTTCTGACTACTTTTGTAATTTTTATTAAATATGTAAACAATCACTGGATATATTATTGAGGGACCTGATCACGTTTTTGGATTTTTTCGTTTTGACATAAACAAAATTTTTTATCTCGCCCGTCCACCCTTTCTGAGCCTGCTGACTTTTATAGGTAACACAATATGACTGCTAATAAACATTTAATTTCAATGTGAATTTAATCGACTTGAAATGATTGTGTGATTTGCAACGCTGCCTCCCGGACTATATATTAATTTTACCGCTTAAAAATCCCGCTGTCAAACTGAAATTCTGACAGTAGCAATTATAGATCCTAGGTCGTTTCAGCACCATCGAAGCTCCTGCAATATTTGTCCAAAGGACTGTTGAAACTCACCCCTGGGCATTGTTCAATGATAGTCATTTTGCTGCTGTCATTTTGCTACATCTATGTAAATAAAAATCACACAATATCTAGAGATATGTATTATTCCTTGACTTGGTCCGAGAGTCCGAGGAGTCAACACCTATACACGCTCTTTTTAACTGTCAGTTATCAATGACAGGAAGAAAGATTGACAGTTAATTGTCAGTTTTCTTACTGACATTCGAAATTGATCGAATATTATGGGGACACTTTTTTAAAAATAGATAACTTTATGGAATTGTCCAGTTTAAAATGTGCGTGTGTGCGAGATTTTTGTCACTCGTCATTATAGATCTGTGGCATAGATAGAGCAACGCGGTCGTTCGCGTCACGCGCCCGTTTTGCTCTAAACAAGCTTGTCATTTGTGATTTCGAAAAGAAAAAAACGTCTCTACACGTTTGATTTACTTACGTTCCCTTCGTTCAGGACATAGGGTTGGTGCAGTTTGAAGAACTGTAGGTATACCTACCTATAATGACCTATATACAAAAACAAATCTCGCTATTATGCTCTTTGGCATGATGATTCGTGAGACTGGAGGATCGTCGTACCTTAAATAGTGATCGGTACACGAACATTTGTTTGTGGGAACTTATTGACGAACTCCGTAAAAATTACCGTAAACACCGGATCACATTGCACCACAATAATGTCAGCTAACGATAACTTTTTTTTATTCGTCCCCACGTATTAGCACATTAGTCTGAGACATATTTCAACTTCCGACGACCCCATAAATGGTTACATATTCAACATGTTATGGTAAACAACCATGGCCCCGCCTACCTTGCCTCTCGCTTATTGGCCGAATGCCCCCGCCGGGGGCCTCTCTGTGAAGGACCAATGGCGGGCGGCTGTCAGTCACCCACAAAATACCTACCAAAATACAATCTTGTTTTCATATACTTTATTTTGCTTTTGACAGCTCGAATTAGTGACGTCCTAATGCGTTATCGAATCGATATCTTATAACAATCTACTTCTATTTATGAAGAAGTTTTAGTCGATTTAACAAATTGATATTTTATTTTGATTCACCATTTTGTACTGTTTTCAATAATCATAAAACAGGTTATTAAAAAACTATATTTTAGATATTAATAATTAATGTTACTGAGGATTCAAGTAGGTAATTATTCCAGTTCATAAATGTAGAACGATTCATTATTTAATTTAGGTTAAAATATTTTATTCTTTGGTTTTTAGTTGTTTTATTAGCTATTTTTTTCCGTATATATATATTCTATACTTATATCCCAAATAAAGATGTGGCACAGTCTAAACATACTTACCTCATACAGTCAGGCAACGAATGTACTTGCGTAGAGCAACGTTCGGCGAACTCGCTTCAGTTTGCAGGCTTGAACATTGAGCGTTGCCCGACTGTATGACGTAAGTGTGGTTAGACTGTGGAGATGTGGTGTTGATAATTGATTGTCGAGACCACATCGATATTGTCTGTGCGTTAGATGATTCACAGGAACTCCGGCCCACGGACGTATATTAACTTCATTAAACCTTAAGTATAGGTTCATGCTCCGGCCATTATACGAGTGCCGTTTTGACAGGTGCCAATCTCCTTACATTGTCTATATCATTTAATCGGTAATGGATTTTATGCAATGGACATAATGGTCTAAGAGCCGGTGAAGATCGACCTTCACCGATCTGATAACTCGATGAGACATATCAAGTATAATTTATAACCAAATATGCCTATAATGACTTGCCTATCGAAAAGTGTTCATAGCTATTTTTAATTTAATTAATTTTAATCCATTTTCTTTCATCACCTTCACTCTTTTGATAACCGAATGAGTTTTATCTCAACTGAGAGTTTTTAACACACAGAGTATGCCTAGGTAGGCTTGCCTACTTATTTCTGTGCATGGCTACCTGGCAAGCAGATGTGAACAGGTAAGTCAATATAGGTAACTACACCGATCTGTTAACCAATCGAAATTGATATAATAGGTAAGATATTTTAATTACAAAACCAATCATATAGGTTTGCCTGCAAAAAATCGTACTTAAAATATTATTGCCAAGCTATAAAGTTTTAGAATTTTAGCTATTCCGATAGGTGCGAGAGAGAAAGTAGAGCGTCCGAGGTCCGTGTGATAGAACAGGACACAACAAAAGCTGCTGCATGCTACTTGACCGTTCAATGTGTCCGAGTGCGCATTATGGACGAGAGAGACAAATGATTACCAGACTTGGTATGTTGCGTCACAGGAACCTGAACAGAATAGGCTTACTCACTTTAAATTCAATATTAAAGTTTGGAGATTTCTTGTAGAAAAATAATGAGACATCCGCTACTTACGCCATCCCAGAAAACATATTAAAATAAATAGGAAAAACAAAAAATCAGAACAGTAAGTATACCGATGAAGCTGGACCTTCAACATTACAAGAATTATCGTACAATTTGATAGATCTCATATATTTATAATAAAGTATTAAAAGATATTATTATTTAAAACTCAATCTCGTACCTATAATTTTTTGTTTAGCCACTTTTGGCAACTTTAACCATAGGTACTTAATTTTTTTAGTATCTAGCAACTTTTTGATATAGCTCTAGCTACCTCCTCCAAAGATAATTGTATTAGTGTACAGACTAATACAACATCCTTGACCTCCTCCATGACACTTCCATGAGCGAGGTGGCAACACTGTTTGTTTGTAATGCACATTAAATCTAGGGGAGTAATCATTCCTTCACACACTTGGCATTCAACTATACAGTTATACAGTTGGGATCAAATTACAATCAAGTAAAATAAACGCGTTCCCTATCATAAGGCGATGTCAAACATAATACATTTTAATTTATTATGACAGCCTATTCCTTGCCAGTCCAAAATAAGTTTTATTAAAATCAATAAATAATTTCATATGGTAACATTGCATTGTTTACGTCTCTCGACTGGACTATGAGGATGAAAATATAAAAAAAATATTGGACATGAAAATTAGTAATAATTTCGTATTATTACTACAAAGCCAGTTAAAAAACTGCAGAATACCCAAGGAGCTTAGATCAAAATGTTTTCTAATAAGTCTCAAAAGGTACTTGACATTAAAAAACAGAGAATTTAAAGAAGAAAATATAAAAATTTGCAAAGAAAAATGCAAATATTAAGCAATATAAATAAAATACAAATTTTTTTAGTCTTTTATTTTCTAAATCAATTAGTATTTTAAACGTTATTGTGTAGTTACCGTGCAAGTTTAAAAATTCCCGCCATCCACGTTTTTTCAAAATTCCCGCTATATTTTAACTGAACGAACATTTTATGAAAAGTTTCCAGCATAAGCTGAACTCTACTTAAAATGACTGATCATATAGATCTGAGGTCAACTTACATTGGAAGTTTAATATTATCGAAACCGTCCATTTTTAACTTTATATAAACTTTCATCATCATTTCATATATAATAATACATTAATCAAATGAAAAAAGTAAACTAAAGTTTCAGCCAATTCAACCGAAGAGTTGTTTTATTGGATTTTTATGGAAAAAATATTGGATGCGATTCTTTAAATTCTTCTGACAATCCAAAAAACCAAAACACACCTACCATCAAATGGACTGTCAGCCTGTCCGTCGAACTTAACATTAAAAAAGTTGGCTGTGTGTACTTACTTTTAATAGCAATTCTATTCACACCGGATGTGTCACTATAATCATCCCACTATACTGAACACCAAGATATTGATTCATCGAATGGTAAGCAAAACCAGAACCTGGATTCCACGAAGAAACACCGAATAAATAAAATAATCACTGCTGGTGAAATCTTCGCATACAAGTCGTATTAGTCAGTAAACCAATTTTTTAAACAGTACTCTCAGATGCTTTGACCAAATATTGTTTCGGTCGACGCTTACAGCCTCCGAGAGAAGAGTTCCTATTTACCAGCTGGAATATAATTCAGTCCAGACACATAATAGGAATTTCTATTAGGGCTTAGGGTCAATTCAGTTGGTAGCGACTGCGCGTCGCTGCTCCTCCAATATGAATTAGGGTCAATTCATATTGTTTGTTTGATGGCACTAATCTCAGGAACTACTGGTTCGAATTGAAAAATTCTTTTTGTTTTGAATAGTCCATTTATCGAGGAAGGTTATAAGCTATATAACATCACGCTACGATAAATAGTATTTTATATAAGCAGCGCGCGCCGGCCGCCGCCGTATAGGCCGGATTGAAGCGTGGCAGAGTTCAGCTAGTAGAAAATATAGAAGAGGCGCGCCTCTTGGTCGCCCCCGAAGCGACGCCGCATTTACTCTTCCTCAAAGCCAATTTCCCTTATCCTTAATCCTACTGTAGTCGGCAGCGCACTTGCAGCACCTGTGGCGTTACTTGTGGTATAGGTGACGGTAACCATCTCTCACCAAGTGGACCTTCAGCCTTTCTGCCGACTTTAACATAAATAAAATTAAAAAAAAAAGTGTGTGCGTCAATTCCGGCTCACGACTGGATCTCGTGTTTATAGATAACTGGATACCTAATTAATTTATATTATTTGGTTACATTCTGCATACTCAGATGTCACGTGTACCAACAAAAGTTACGTTCGGTATACACAGATGTCACTACGTTTTATAAGTTTAAATAGTTCAATTTTCGACGACAGATGTCGCTGCGCGGGAAGGTTATAACGCACTATCCTATCGTTTGGTTCCTCAACTTTTAGAATGCGTCAGCTGTCGCATGGCGCGATGTATCTTCGCGATAAAATCCAAAACTACTGAACCGACTTTGATCAAACTTCGTATCTGTTATGATAGGATAGATCTTATCTTAATTATTGACTTAAATATTTGTTATTGTAAATTAAATGTTTATTATACAACATTAGTGTCTACTTATAGGTTAGTTCGATGAACTATTAATAGATGGCTCTGCCTCGCTACCATGAACGGCATCCGAAGTTTACCCTCTGTGTCCCATTTGCAACTTCTTACATAAGAGAGAAAACTTGGAATGACATTCATGGTAGGCCTGCTGTAGATTAATTTATCGATACAACATTCGGGTACAGTGAAATAGAAATAATTTCTTTTTTTGTATAGTAAGATAAGACTAACGATGTACTCATTCATGTCATCATTAATTCCTGTGATTGAACGAAAACTGAACGCCCCACTATTATGTACATTGAACATGGCAACACTATTTCACAAAGTGACATCGATATTTTTTTTTGTATATTTGGTAGATACGAGAATAGGTCTTCACTTTACCATATGGTTTGAAAATAAAGTCGAATCTCTGTAAAAATTGCAATTATTTTATTCTAGTTGATAATGTAGGGTCACAAGGAATAAATTTTACTATGGAACCTTGTATAAAATAATAAACAGAAATGTCTAAAATTTTAATAATAGCTAAAATGTTTCAATAACTTGTTTAAGTCTAAGAATAAATTTGCATATATCTTATAGTTTGAAATTTGCCTTCACTGACTCATTTAGATTGATCATCTGTATATTTTGATGTATCTGGAGCGTTTATAAAATACTAGCTATTCCCGCGGCTTTGACCGCGTTGAAAAAAAAAGCCTTGGAACCTAAAATCTTCATTCTATTTGGTTTAAGTACTGGTCTAAAATCCGTAGAGGTCGCCCTTCACCCATTCGTTTACCAAAGTATATTTTATCAATTGTTATCTATGTGCGAAAAAAATCGCGATTGTGGTGCCTATTAAAATAATTAAGCTGGTGGATATCCATAACTTAAAAAAAATAAACTAACTGTTATCGTCCGTCCTTTTTATCACACTGCACAGTACCTACGCTTAAAGCTTCTCTGTCGCACATCTTTACTTGCGCGGATTTTCAAATTTCACAGGTTTTTTTTGTTGCAAATAAGAGACCGTTTGTGCGGCGAAAACTAAAGTTCTCGTATATATAAATCTATATATATAAAAATGAATCCCCATATCACATATCCCTTGGTCAACGGCATCACGCGTGAAAGGGTAGACCGATTTTAATTCACTTTTCACTAATGGAAAGAGGGATAAAAGGGGAATGTTCATATATATAAAATTGCATCCCGGGCGGGTCGCTAGTATTCTAATAAATGTGAAAATTGTACACCTACTTAAGTGTGCAGCAAACCACCCCCTTACAGAAGACCACCGTGAAATAACAGCACGTGTGCTGTTGTGTTTTGGTGAGTAAGGGATGCCAGAGCCCATTTCCCTAACCACTCCTAATCCTACTGCAGTCGGCAGCGCACTTACAGCAGCTTTAGCGTTGCTTGTGTTATAGACGACGGTAGCCACCTACCATCAAGTGAACCGTCAGCCTGTGTGCCGATCTTAACATAAAAAATAAAAGAAAGCACCTACCTACGATCGTGTCAAATAAACTATTATAAATGATTAAATAGTATTTACTATTGCAAAAAGTATTTACTATTACAAGAAGCGTCATGTAATCGTTACACTGAAGCGTCACACAAAATTCGACCTTAAAATTTTACTCATCGCCATGCAAAGATGTTTCATTTCAAAAATTTTTAGTATTGCTACCTGCGGGGTGAGTTAAGATGCCGTGTAAGGGCGAAACGAACGATTTATTTTCACAAACCAAAATGACTGCCAAAAATCCCCAAACTTGTTCGATGAAACCGTTAAACTTTTTTTTTTTTTTTTTTCTTTATTTGGTTTGCAAAACAGCACACAATCTAACATAAAAAATAATATCAGTAATTTAGAAGAAAACTCTACAATGATTGTGCCTTTCACGATGCAAACACAACTTAACAAAATAAAAGTGACAGTAATAAACAATATAAAACACTAAAATAATAATAATATAAAGATCCAATACAAAAATAAAAGGAAACTTGCCAAAATTCGTCAATGATTCCCTTAAAGTGTCGCCGGTAACTTCGCAAAAGCTCTGAAGAGTCGCTTTCGTATCGCTAGTTGTCGCACCACTCAAAGCTTACTTGACCGGCCACCTGTTATTTAAAGTTGGCCCAAACGCTTCGATGTATTTAGAATTTACTAGAAATATAAACAAGATTGTAAACTATTGAAATGCGGGAATGCTATTTCTGTTGAAACTATATGTTGTAACCAATTTCCTTTGACACTAATCGGAAACGGGCGTGGCTACCATCGATAGAGTGGGACGTTCGACACTTTCGGCCGACGCGAACGCTTTTTCCAGAACGTTCCATAGTTAGTCGTAACACTATATTTCGTGGCGATAGTAAATAATAAAACCAATCATATCAATAGCATTTTATTAACATTTTTAAGACTAACATAATTTGTAAGTGTACAAATCTTTTTACAAACAATTATATTTAAAAACCCAAGGTTCACTCTATCCAAAGATTTTCAACTGTATAGATCGGGCAAGACGAAAGAATCCGTAATGTAACATTTAGAACCACGTGGTACAAAATCGCTCACTTTACAAGGCTATTTAGCTACGCCATGGCCATCTCTGATTTCGGCGATCAGGCTCAATATTTTTGTAGGGAAAATTTCCCAATTGCCCTCTCTATAATTTAAAATCTTTTTGATTGTAGCTAACAATTTTTTTCGTGTCCCAAGTCGCTTTAACAATCTCAAAACATAAAAATATTTCTAAAGATGATAAGTCCCGATTCACTACATATATAATCCGCGCGCGATGAGAATGGGATGCGACCTTTTGGAACTGAGGCGCGCGCGGTCCGCCGGCCAGCCGTAGCGTCGGCAAAGTCGCGTCGAAGCTCGCATAGTTGCTAGTTGTGTTTTCGTTGTGTAGTTGTTATTATTGAGTTTTGTTTTATATATTATTGTGTAATTATTTTAGTGATAATTAATAATGAGTGGAAAAAGGGGTAAAACTTGGAATTGGAATAACTGTAAAATAATATACCTAAACATTATTATTAAAAGGATTTCAACCATGAAACATTTTTGTGTATTTTCATGAACCTATGATAGATCGTAGAAATAACTAATTTATAATTAATATTCAGAACTTTTTTGCTAACGCTACTTGCGAACTGTCATTTTCGATTTACTTTGACAAGGTTTTATCCCATTCTCATTGCGCGCGGATTATAATTTTGAACTTACGTTTAAAAGTTTAAAACTCAATGAGGTATAACTTAATTGTATTCTTTTATATGTAGAAAAGTAGTAAACAGTGAAAATTTGGGCACATTTATAAAAAAATATACGCATCTATAGGGGCAAGCTGCGTGTGTGCAGCTTCTGCAGCCACTACGTCAGAAGAGCCCAGCCCACATCACCAGAAGCGGCCGACCAGTTCGTAAAAATTAACATTTTATAGAGGTTCTATATTAGGTTAGGATAGGATGCACGCTCCTCGCAATGAAGCTGGCATCAACATTCCAAATTTTGAAAATTTGAGTACTGGTAAAGGAACGAATCGAAGACGACGAGCTTGGAGAGAGAACATCTGGACATTGGAGGTATGGAGTTTATTTTGGGCAGACACGGTGGAACGAAGACTTGAAGAAACTACATGCTAATTAGGAAATTATATTATAGGGTCCGGTGACAGTGCAATGTACATAGAGAGACGGTTTAATATATACATAGAGATGATATTAAATATTTTGTGTTCAGCGATTTATACTTGGAGTTGAACAGAAAATAAGTCGACGATCGGTGCAGTTACCTATATTGACTTACCTGTGGCTCTAGCATGAGTTCACGATACTACACTCGCTAGCGAGAGCGTAAAACATTTATATGGAAAATTGATAATTTCACATTGACAGTTCACGATTTCCCATACAAAAGTTTTACGTTCTCGCTAGCGAGTGTAGTATCGTAAACTCATACTAGAGCCTCTGGTCACGGCATCACGCGTGAACGGGTAGACCGATTTTAATTCGGTTTTCGCTAATGGAAAGGGGGATAAACGGGGAATGTTTTAGGGTATATAAAAATTGCACGCCGGGCGTAGCCGGGGGCGGGCCGCTAGTACTTGATAAAAAATATGTCTCACCGGGTTATCAGATCGGTGAAGGTCGATCTTCACGGTCTCCTCTTTATAGTAAAGAAGTTTTCACTTCAAAAAAATAAAACAACTAGTTTGAGGTTCATTTAATTTTACCGATGTTTCGGTTGAATATAATGTTTTCATTTAAATATGTTTTAAGCTTAAAATGAAGTTTATCCTAGCAAAATTGTGAAAGTCCTGTCAGTTGCTGTTGAATTAATTATTTTAAAACATAACAGCGAATTTTCGTCTTTTGCTAAAAGGACGAAACGAGCTGATCGTAAGTTGCTCAGATGCAGAAATAAAATTTTATATTAAAGCAAGTGCATGGACGTAGCCACGGTGGCCAAGGTTGGGGCGCTTGCCCCACCCTGGCTCTGACCTGTAAGTACCTAATCAAAACTTTAATTATCTAGATACTAACTACAATACTTAATATCCGTAAGAAAGTTCACACTCGACAGTCGTCAATCGACGCAAAAAAAAATGTCACTCCACCATGTGTGAAAACGTCTGAGCGGTCTCTGTATGCTGAGTGTTCACAGGATGAAGAAACTACTAGATACAGGGTGCTATAGGGTGTGGGTGTAACCTTTTTGTATGAAAAAATTAACCAGGGTAAGACCGCGGATACAGTTTGCTAGTTACATATTTATATTAGACTGCTGCCCCACCCTGAGCCCATGGCTGGCTATGCCCATGAGCAAGTGCCAACTCGTTTGGTTATCGTTACTTCCTGCCATATGCCCGCTCCACATTGGTGCCGTGAAGCTCCCAGAACAGGCGTGGACAGTTTTCGCGTGGTTCGCGCGCGTTCGCGCCTGTTCCCCGATCCAGAGTCGGTATTTTCTCCCCCGATAAAGGGTTCGCGCCTCCTTCGCGCGGCGTTCAGGCACATCCACATTCACGCCGCCGTGCCAGTTTGCTCCGGACTACAAGACGCGTCCAGACACAAAAAATGGCGTCGCGCGTTTGGAACAACGAAACTGAAAATGCTCTTTTTAGAGCATTACCATTCTGAAAATATACTGCGGGATGCAAAAAAAAACCCGCAAAGGACAAAAACAAGAATTATGATGCCTGGAGGCGGATTAGTACTTAAATGGATATTGAAATTAATGAATTAAAAAAGAAAAAAAAAGACTCTTTGCTGTCCAGTTATCGTTTATATCGAAAAAAGGTTCGAGATTGTTCTAAATTCAGAATTCAGTCTAAATTCAGAACGATTATTTTCTAGTACCATAACAAAAATCCGAAACCGCTTATCGCCAAGAAGGCTCGCTAGACTTCTATTTTTAAGCGATTGTACGGAGGAGGAATGGGAACTTAAACCTAGTACTTAACCTAATGTGTGTATAAAAAATGTGATGTACACAATATAGGTACTAGGTTTGAAAACAATTTAGATTTACATAAGACCCGACTCCACAAGATAAGTAATTCTTTTATGGGTCAGTGTATACGGTTTTATAATAAACTGCCCGAGATGATCAGAACCTTATATATAAATAAATTTAAAGATGTCATTAAAACCAAACTCCTCTCGAAAGGTTACTGATTATTTAACCCTAGATTCATAAACATCCGTCTCACAGACCGCGCCAAACGTATTTTTTATTCTAATGTCTCGAGTAAAAGAGATAGAAAGCTGACCTCTCAAGTACCTTCCTAGGTCGCTTGATCATTGATCATTAGTATTGCGAGTGCACTTGTCTCGCAGTGACGTTTTATTTACAAGTTTTAGACCTGTGAACGTCTGAGAGACGAATGTTTATGAATAGTGTTACTTTTGACGGGATCGCACATTATTTTTGACGAGTTCTAGTTATATAGAGTAAAAGTAAGTATATGATATTATTCTTTATGAGTTATTATTTATAGGTACATTTTATTTTATTGTTCAAAGTGAATAATTATGTGTATTTTACATGAAATCATTTTATTTTAGAATGGAAGATCGGCGAATTGAGGACTATTTGAATCGTTTATCTGATTCGAGCGATGATAAATTTACTAATCCACAAAAGGATGCGGATTTGAGTGATGTTGAGGATCACGTGGAATTAGAGGAAATTGTCCCGACAGATTCTGACTGTGATAACGACGTCCAACCAAAATACCGATGAGCCAATAGGTTCATCCGTATTTTGTTATGACAGACAGTGTACGTTAGTATCGTACAAGCCTAAAAATAACAAAAACGTTCTCTTGCTTTCTACCACTCATTCGAACGGGACTATTGCAGCTTCTGGTAAACCGGACATTATCGAGTTCTACAATTCAATTAAAGGTGCTGTGGATACGTTTGATCAAATGTGCGGAAGTATGTCTTGTAGTAGAAAAACCCCAGAGATGGCCATTATGCTAATTCTGTAGCATACTCAATATGGCAATAATAAACTCTTACGTAATATACGTACATAATAATGTAAAACTGGACCGAAAACCAAAAAGTAGACGATGTTTCGCGAAGGATGTTTCGGAGAAGTTGACCAAACCGTGGTTACGTAAAAGACACGAAATGCCACCTTTGAAGAGATGCCTAAAAAGGAAAATCGCCGAAGTTTTAGGTGAAACGCCTACCATTGATACACCTGGTCCAAGTGGGACTCAGAAAAAGGTTTTTGGTTATTGTGATTATAAAAAACGGCGAATGACAAGGTTGCAAAAAGTTAATGTGTAATTGTTTTTAATTTTAATTAATTAATTGTTTTTTTTTTGTTACCTAATTAAACATTTTAAACAGTGCCATACTTATTTTTTTTTAAGTACCCTAAAACCCGTCACTTTCATATAGTCGTCTGTTATGAATCTAGGGTTAAGTGACAATGAAGCCTAGATTCGGAGCTCATACTATGTTTAGTATTGTATATGTACTTTGATTTAAGTATTACTTAAGTAATTTTACATTTTAAAGATGACAAAAAAAATAGTATCCTGAGTTTCTTTCGGGGTTTCTTCTCAGGATCGTCATCTTGGCTTTTTTCCGAAACCCTGGTAAATTTAAATGACGATAATAAGAATTTCTAGGAGAAACCTAATTGATAAATAAATATTTTGGTTTGATTTGTACTAGTTCCTGTAATGACCAATCAAAGGAATCTGAGGAAAAATTCATTACAACCTCAAAACACAGCAAGATCTTAATAAACAGAATTCTGACACAGAAATTTCGGCAACTGCTGACAAAGACACTATAGAAAAGCCGACAAAGAAATACGAAGGTAAGTCTATCTACTCGCCATAACTCGCTACCATTGTGCGCTTCAAAACTGGGCAATTTAACCAAACCTCTAATCAGTGTTGTTTGTGATTCTGCCTCAAATGAGAAGAGGCTCATTTGAAATTACTACGAAATGATGCCGCTGTATGAATAAAATTTGATCCCGTGGACGCGCGAACTTTCGAAAAAAAGTCCCTTCTAAGGCGTTTCCACCTAGCTAAAATAGGGATTATTGTAAAAACAACACTTCTGCTATTATTTCAGCGATCTTCTGTAAGGGGATGGCTACTGCCATCGGACAGACTGCGTAAAGCACTCGCCAGATCCAAACCAGAGATAATTATGAAAAATGCATTTCTAACTGCCTCATATCAAACCCGGGACCACTGAAACAGGACATTAAAGCAAGCACCTTGACCACTTGACTAAGGTGCTCACGAAAAAATTATAAGAGTCGACAACAACAGACTTTTATGAACAGGCCGCTCTTTTCCATTGGGCCCCCAGGGCCCAGACAATGATGGGGGGGCCCTAACTGCACTCCAAATTGAAAAGAATAAAAAATGAATTAAGAAGTACAATGCTTCAATGTTGATGCACTCAAAGACAACTTTGAAGAAGTGAACTGACTAAAATCTTAAAGCCTATAAAGGGTCTTCTCTAAGATCTTAAATTTCGCTTTAAGCTTACCTCAAAGGGCACCTTTTCAATCAACATAGATTTTTAAGCACTAACTGCACATAGTGAATGCTGAAAGAGTTACTACTCTGGATTATGTTGCAATTATACTATTCATTTAATGTACCAAAGAATTCAAATTCAATAAATTATTTTGAATTTGAATGAAATAAACATAACGCGTGGATAAATGTAAAATTTGCCTATTTTTATTAAATCATCCTTTGTCATAGGTAACAATTTTTTAACTGTTACCTTTAAGCGCTAAAATGGAAGAGGTAATTTAAATATAGAACCCAAATATCCCAACAAAGCCCGAAGAAAATTGAGTTATTTGTATGCTAGATCAATTTACCGACTTGTACTTAGTTTATTTTATATTTTCAGTAATAGATCTTCAAAAATGAAAAAAAAAATATGAAAAAAGTTACTTTTATCTATTAATTCTCAAAATAAATGTTATAATCAATCTTTATAATTATACTGGTTTCGAAGATGGGTCGCGGAGGTCCCACCGCACCTGTGATAAACATCAAGAAAGTGACTTTTTTTTCTTTTCATTTTCTTATGAAATAAAAGATTTTTATTTTATTATGGTGGTTACTGCCTCCAGAGGGGCTGCCCACTTTATGGCTGCGAAACGCACT
Source organism: Bembecia ichneumoniformis (assembly GCA_910589475.2). NCBI lineage: Eukaryota > Metazoa > Arthropoda > Insecta > Lepidoptera > Sesiidae > Bembecia > Bembecia ichneumoniformis. Next base: position 2,405,037 of record OU342547.1, read on the forward strand.
GTGTTCTACAGGTATATATCCTTTCGACAGCAACATTTCGACAAGCGAAGTTTCATTATTGCAGCAGAATGAACAGGCGACAAACCAGAATACGGTTCCCCGAGGATTCCTTGATGCAGGAAAATGAACAATCTCTGAACCTGTCTACAACTTCTAATTGCAGCAGCAGAATACGAGTAAACAGTCACTAAACCAGCCAAGACATCTAAACATTCCGAAGAGAACGAACGGCTCTCAAACCAGACTGCAACATCTGAAGCTACGACGTCGTCGCTGCAACGAAATTCTGAAAAAGCACAGAAGCTCAGCAATTCGACAACTCGAAAAGAATTTAAGCTTAATAAAAAGAGATCTTCATCAGGACCGAGTCCAATCGATTGTAGACAATATCAACCGAAGTCAGGCCCAAGACTCTCTAAAAAAGGTAAAAAAAAAAAAGATATTATTTCACGCCTAATAAGAAGGTCAAACATTGCTGATTTTATCCAAGATATAAGGTTCCCAAAGAGAAGCACCCGCACAGGAAGGAGGCTGTTCCCGCAATCCGGATCCCCCGACCGCGATTAGAAGACTTAGAACATTTTTCTGTTGTGAAAAAGATACTGCAGTTGATCAATTACTGAAGAATCTGAATGCAGTGAGCCTATTGCTGGCCCCTCGTCCTGGACAGCAAGATAGCCCCATTCAAATAAATCTTCCACTAATCGAAAGCGAAAAAGGAATACTACTTTACCGCCTAATTTTACTTGAGCTTGATATACCAATTCCATTATTTTTATATTTTTTTCCCAAAGAATTGATGACTTTTATTCGGAACAAACAAGTCTCTACATAATTCAAAAAAATCCTAACCAATCCCATAAGAATAAATAATAACAAGTAGAACGGAATCTTCTTTGTTCGTTAAACCTGTCATATGCCAAAGTAATTTAAAATTTTATGATCTTGGGCCTTGTGTTACCTACACCTACTGTGAGCTTTTCTTTGTTTGTGCTGTTGGTATACCTTTTAACAAATAAATAAAATTGTTGTCAATGACTATACTAAAGAACATGACATTTAAATAGTGGCAATAAGTGGATCTAAAAATAATATATGTATATATTTTAAGTTTCCTTGTCGCAACCGACCGGTAGAGACAGTTATATATTAATTTGTTTATTTATTTTTTTATTTAACTCCTTTTCAAAGAAAGAAATACTCACTAACTGAACGCATTTCATATATTTACCCATTCTGGCAACACTGTTCCTCCCTTTTTTTTCCGCTACCTCAAACAAAAATGAAGTGAACGCAAATTAAGAAAAACCAAATATATTAGAAGTTGTTCAACCTTAGTTACCGTGTGTGGTGTATGTGAACATTCAAACTGTTTTTTACAAGTGCTTACAATTGTCTCGGATACCAATCTTCAGAGAAGAAAAAACGCAAAGCTGGAGATAGGCTGCTTCTGCCTGTACGAGGTAGGTCCTGCCCCTCCATTACCAAAAAGACGAAAACTTCTATCTATAATCATAATTTTAAAAAAATAGCAAAATTAACAAGGAAAAGAAAAAACCGCCTCTTACTTTCTTGGTCGACTGGTCCTATTGTATTATACAGATTCTGTTTTCCGTCATTGTACATATTTTCCGGGCGACAATTCCCAAAACAATTGCCTCATTGATAAAGCCTAAAGCGCTTATGAGGCGACGGCAACAGCATCCCGAGATCGATACCTATAAGATACGACTGTCCTGTACAAAATCACTGTATAAGGATTTCCTTAGACTTACATAATGCTCAATACTAAAAAAAAAAAGAAAATTTTGGACAATAGTCCGAAATATATGTTTATTATTTGTCTATAAAATACAGAAATTCCTTCAAGACCACCAACGTAACGACACATTCAGAACGTCAAGGTAAATAAAGCGGTAAAATACACGTTTAAATCCACATAGAAACATTTAAAACTATAATGAATTAAAAAAACTGATTTAAATTGGAAATATGTACTTGCGTGCGATAAACTAGATTAGATTCGTTACGACTAAATAAACTCGAACCCATGAGTATATCGTCGAGACGAGATATCTCGCAGAGTCTAAACTCGTCACTAAAAATGCACATTAAAATAGTAATGTTGCTTATAAAAAATACCAAATTTGAATAAACAATGTCAACATAATAATAAACAGTAAGTACCTTAAATATAACCGTAATAACAGAGCGATACTGTTATTAAAAGAGAAATAACTCGTCACTGTGTGACATTCATCGACTTGTAACAGTGAACATAAAATGACAATACAAATGGTTTGCAAAGCAACCACAAGAAGTCGGTTGACTTGCTACAGCGACATCGATTACGACAGAAGAGCGATTCTGCTGTTTCAAGAGAAATTTTGCAAGACGCGAAATAACTCGTCACTGTTTGACATACGTGGACTTGAAATAGTAAACATAAAATGACAATATAGATGGCTTGCAAAGCCACCACGAGAAGTCGGTTGACTTGTTACAGCGAAATCGATTACAACAGAAGAGCGATTCTGCTGTTTCAAGAGAAATTTCGCCAGACGCGAAATAACTCGTCACTGTGACATACGTGGACTTGTAATAGTAAACATAAAATGACAATATAGATGGCTTGCAAAGCCACCACGAGAAGTCGGTTGCCTTGTTACAGCGACATCGATTATAACAGAAGAGCGATTCTTCTCTTTCAAGTGAAATTTCGCAAGACGCGAAATAACACGTCACTGTGACATACGTCGACTTGTAATAGTAAACATAAAATGACAATATAGATGGTTTGCAAAGCAACCACGAGTAGTCGGTTGACTTGTTACAGCGACATCGATTACAACAGAAGAGCGATTCTGCTGTTTCAAGAGAAATTTCGCCAGACGCGAAATAACTCGTCACTGTGACCTACGTGGACTTGTATTAGTAAACATAAAATGACAATATAGATGGCTTTCAAAGCAACCACGAGAAGTCGGTTGACTTGTTACAGCGAAATCGGTTACAACAGAAGAGCGATTCTGCTGTTTCAAGAGAACTTTTGCAAGACGCGAAATAACTCGTCACTGTTTGACATACGTCGACTTGAAATAGTAAACATAAAATGACAATATAGATGGCTTGCAAAGCCACCACGAGAAGTCGGTTGACTTGTTACAGCGACATCGATTACAACAGAAGAGCGATTCTGCTGTTTCAAGAGAAATTTCGCCAGACGCGAAATAACTCGTCACTGTGACATACGTGGACTTGTATTAGTAAACATAAAATGACAATATAGATGGCTTTCAAAGCAACCACGAGAAGTCGGTTGACTTGTTACAGCGAAATCGATTACAACAGAAGAGCGATTCTGCTGTTTCACGAGAAATTTTGCAAGACGCGAAATAACTCGTCACTGTTTGACATACGTCGACTTGAAATAGTAAACATAAAATGACAATATAGATGGCTTGCAAAGCCACCACGAGAAGTCGGTTGACTTGTTACAGCGACATCGATTACAACAGAAGAGCGATTCTGCTCTTTCAAGTGAAATTTCGCAAGACGCGAAATAACACGTCACTGTGACATACGTCGACTTGTAATAGTAAACATAAAATGACAATATAGATGGTTTGCAAAGCAACCACGAGGATTCGGTTGACGAGTTACAGCGACCCGATTATAAAAGAACGATTGTGTTATTACAAGAGAAACATTGCAAGACGCAGTAATTCGCCACTGTGTGACATACGTAGACTTGTAACAGTGAACTTAAAAGTAACAATTGCGATGGTTTGCAAAGCTACAATGAGAAGTCAGTTGACTTATTACGGCGACCCAATTATAAAAGAGCGATTCTGTTATTACAAGAGAATTTTTTCATGACGCGAAATAACTCGTCACCGTGTGACATACGTCGACTTGTAACAGTAAACTTAAAGCAACAACGCAGACTGTTTACAAAGCTACCACGAGTCGTACAAAGTAGAAAATTAAATCTTACCTTAATTAAACTTAATGTTCTAACAAATGCATTGAATATAATCAACTTATCAACTATGGTATCTTAATATCTAATCAAATATTTAAAAAAAAAATGCCCCACTTATTCTCAAGAGATACAGATTGGGCTTTTCAAGAAATCACAGGGAAAGTTTGACTCCAATAGTCATAACTTAAAATGCAGTATGTAAATTCAAATTACAGCCTTAGTGTTTGTCATAATATGTCAAAAGAAAATATCTATAATCAACTAGTTTTTTTAAATATTATCTCCAACCAAAGTGAAGTTAAAAATTATGGTCTGATTTTGAACGATGTCCTTTGACTCTGTGTGTTTAACACATTTATTTTTAAAAAAATGTACTTACCACATCTGTGTTCTGTGCCATCGGTATGTAATTAATATTATAGAAAAATGAAATACAATTTTAAATGCCGTTTTAAAATTGTTTTAAATTTTGATTTGTTTTACAAGTAGGTATACACTAATATCGTTTTTAAGAGTTTAATATTTTTAGAAAAAGGAGAAAACAAAATCACACCGTGAAAAAACGCATCGTGTGACGTCACTACATAAAGTACCATTGTCAAGTAATTCAGTTCTCTTAAAAGTAAACAAATGTCAAACAATTCTTCACAGGCACTAGTGTAGCATAGACTATATTAGCAAAAGAAAAAAAAAACTTGTTACAAATATTACTACTCTCATTTTAAAATCGCTTGTCGCAACTATTCATATAACACGGGCCAAATAACGGACGAGCTGAAGAAAATCCATGGAGGTAAAGCGTACAATGTAAACGAATTAGTGGTCTTAACATTTTTTTAAATAAAACAAATAAACACATATCTTTAATAGTACGAATGTTATCTAGTAGTTGAATAAAAAGTTAACCAAGTGTTGTCAAGATCGCTCTCCTGTACCATGAAACGGAGATAGCGCCTGCCGCTTTCGACATTTGTACAGTGGTATAGTAGTACACACTTGATAAGGCACGTCGTGAATCTTCGTTCGCGCAGAAAAGGAAGTACAGCTCCGACGATTAACGAAAGAAAGCTTAAACTTACAATTAACCTTGAAGCAATATCTGTAAGGTTCATAATACAATGCAGCTGTTAGTTCCGTCGCACTCGCACGAGTTCAATCCCGTCTGTGCGCCTGACTAACGCACGGTAACATGGCGACCAATAGCGGTACTGGAAAAAGCCGCGCAGTGTCTGGAGCATGCCGATTGGTCGATAGCATTTCCCGCGCTTTAAAAATTCGTCTCCTGCGCAGGTAAGCCATATCAGTTGGGTACTACTATACCCAACTGATATGGCTTACCGATGTACCTGCGCAGGAGACGAATTTTAAAAATGCTATTCGCTTTTTCCAGTACCCCTACTGGTCACCAGCTGCCGCCATGTGCGCCGCATGGCATGTTATTCGGCCGGACGAACGGGATGAATTTGTGCGACCGCGAAGGAACTAACAGCTGCATTGTATTATGAACCTTACAGATATTATATCTAAGTTAAATTGTAAGTTTTAAGCTTTATTTCGTTAAAACATCGGAGCTGAACTTTCTTTTCTGCACGAACGAAGATTATCGAGTGTGTACTACTTACTGTACGTGTGAGGAGGACAGAAGATACACAATCACTCGATATTGTACAACTCAGTATAGATCGGATTACATTGTGTACTCTTTCTCAATGGCTTTTCTTTAAAAGTAAATTTACATTTTTGACGTATTTTTTTGGTTGACTCTGTCGATTAGAAATGTCGACATCGGTCCTAAGCACATCTGCACTTACGGTCGCCGTCACGAGAAGCTGTAAATGATGCAAAGAAACAAACATGCCACATGGGCAATTATTAAAGAACTTATCTATACAGCGCATACTTCGACGCTCGCAAGCAATTTAATTTGACTGGGTTATAAAGAAGAGAACGTAAACATTTGGTCCTTCGAGTTTAAAATGCGCATGGGGTTGCTTGCGGATTATGTTATATGTTTAATTATATTACTGAATTTAGTTTTTATTAGTTACAAATCAAGTGTCGTCTTGGTTAATTGTTGTGTTACATATATTTATTATTCTTTTTATTATTATTAAAGAGGGATTTGCTTTTGGCCAGCATCAATTCGCGCAGGAAAGATGAGGCCGACGATGGAGCGAGCTTACCCAGAAGATGCCTGTTCACTAGAACCTTGAAAATATTTGGGTTGTATGGGCTCGAAAATACACACGCCGGCAGGGAGTTTCCAACCTTTAGCAGTTCGACTCCTTAGAGTTCCGATGCTGTAAACCGTTGAATGTTTTATTTACATAATTTATAGCTTCTCGAGGGCGACTATATACATGTACTGTATATATGTGTAAACAAGTTTATATGTAACAGATGCTACACCAACGGCAAGCTTCAAGCTTTGTTAACTGCGCTCAACAAAGATGGAGCCTCGACATAGTAATAACCAAGGGTCTTGATTTTCGAAGCGGTGATGCGCATTTTCCCGACGCCCTCGTCGTTTATGCCCAGGTGGTTGATCGCAGCTCTCAACTGGGCCGCCGTGGGGTTCTTGGGGAAATCTGAAACAACACCAAGCGATGGGGATTCCATAAAAGGCTATTGCTCGGGGTGTGTCGTGTCGCGCTAAAAAGGTATCCGGTCCATACAAATAGACGACTGCGTTCACCTTATTGTGGCGCCTTGTGTCCTCGACTCCGATCGCGCCAGAGTGGTTGGTGGGGGTTGTGTCGCGCCACGACACACGAGAGGAATGTGAATCTTGCATTATGACGCGTTAATGCGACATAAGTGATCGGCCACTTATGAGTTTTAAAATGTCTGACGAATTAATTAAACTTATTAAATTATTATATGTATATATGTACATAATAAATGTAAAGAATATACAAAGACTTACAGAAAACTCTCAAGCGTGAATAGTATTGATTTTGGCGATATTTAATAATAATAGTGTGGTTGTGAAATATTGTTTTCAAGAAATTGATATTACTTTTGACTTTATAATTAATTACATTTTAAATACCTACGCATTACTTCTCGTCCTTATGAAAATGATAACTTTATTTGCATAAAAATATGAGTACAATGATATAAAATTAAATATAGGCATACTCTGTCGTTATTACGACGTACAATTTTTTTATTATTAGTATGTATATAATTGTAATTATACCATTTTGTGCTTGTCCTCATGTCTTTATAAAAAAAACAATAATAAAGGAGAAAAAGCACATTAAATACTGAGTTAAATTACTTTTAAACAAACAATATAAAAGTATAATCAGTAATTATATTTTATGTACTTTTTAAATTGTAATAGTTGATGATTATGTATTGAGAATATGTATTTTTTAACAGAGATAATTATATTTTATGTAGCTGTGATTGACTTAGCAAATTTTTCTGTGCTGTTGGTGTTTCCATTAAATAAAATAAAAATAAAACTATTTCATTCGTCCCTACCCAACTCTTTTACGACAGTGTGAAATGCAGCATCAGTTTCTCTAAGTTTATTAATCGTTGAATCCAAATGTAGTGGCAAGGCACACTGCTCGCAGTCATTTGGGCAGCCCGTCTGGCGGCAGTAACAACCCCCTTATAGAAGACCACTGTGAATAAAGCACGTGTGCTGTTGTGTTTCGTTGGTAAGCAAGGGATACCAGAGCCATCCAGCTATAGGATTAAAATGTAGTGTTATTTTTACTCATCTTTCTCACCTGAGCTTCGTTATCTAGCTACATTTAGCTACGTTTCAAGGCTTACCTTTGATTTCTCCTTGTACAGCCACGGCTGGCACCGCGCGCCTAATGGACGGAGGCATTTTCCGCAAAGCCGAAATCGGTACCTCCTCCAGATTGCCATAGTCCAGGTACAATACGGAACCGGTGGCGCTACCTGCGCCTTCCATATGGCAGAACACGGCGCGATACCATTTACCGTCTGTAACATACTTGTTATAAATACTCTAAATAAAACAAAATTAACAAAACAAATTATGACGCGCGCACTGCGTATACTCAACCTAGTCGCGGAAAGCATTGACTTGTTTTCGTGTTCTCTGAATGACTTCACAAAGTCAGCATTGTTCATAATATGCTACAGTTGTAAGAAATAAAGTAAGTTGTACTAATAGTTACACTATTGTCTTTAGGCTTTGTCTTGTAAAAATTGTTGTAAGCGTAGAAATAAATAAATAAATAAAACTTCTATTAATTTTTAAACAGTTAAAAACAACCAATTAAACCAACTTTAGTTTCAAAATTGTCCTTTTGAAATCGGTTATCAACTAGCTGAGCCCGTAACTTCGTTGCGCCTGGTATTCTGTATAGCGCGTAATTTTTTTGTTTGTAAACAGACTGGAATGAAACAAACACTGAATGCTATAGGAATCTTGCTACATTACATCAGTGGAAATTGCGTTAGAATCGGTTAAGTCGTTTCTGAGATTAGCGTGCACAAGCGCACAGACAAACAGACAAAAATTCTAAAAACTATTAAGCTATTCATGGCTTGTTTACGACTTTATTTTATATTATTGTGTTTAGTTAATACAGTATTATTCTGGATAAAATCTACAAACTAAGAGGGATCAAATTAAATCTAATTCTATCAACAATAAATTTAAAAAAAAAGTGTTTGTGTCAGCTCTGACTGGAGTTTACTCCCTTTTTAAACGTATACAATAGGGGATCGGACAGTAATCAGATTAAAATCTAAAATGTACTTAGAAAGAAAATATATAATTTTTTACGATTATTTATCGAATAATAATTTAATATAATTCATTTAAATATTTTTAAATGAAGAAATAAAATTTTAATATTTACAATATTTTTAATCTATATTGAAACACCAATCACAGTGCGTGACGTCATTTGTGGGCAATCATTGTCTTATGCCAATGCAGCTGTTTTGTTATGATATGACCACAAATGACGTTACGCGCTCTCGATGAACTATCGTGGCGTTTTGGCGGCTTTTTCAAACAAACAATAATATTAAAACATGATCCCTGTCCGATCCCCTATTATGTCGACTCTCTCTCTGTTTTTATACGTGTTCGATATTGGAATTCAAGTTGTGAAGACGAGTACTTACACATTGTCTTACTGTGAGGCCCATTTTTCGATTACCTACGTAATGTAAGAATATCAAGCTTAGTCATGGGTCTATCAAGCATAGTAACTTAATAATTTTTGTAACATTTTTTTTTCCTGGAGAAAATTGAGGACTCCGTCTCTCAATTGCCCCCCTAGAGCGGGCCCTGCCTGACTGTATAATTATGTTAACTCTTACTTTGCTTCACCAAAGTGGAGACGTGCGAAGCGGAGAGTTAATGTCTAATGGCTACGGGGTGATTCCGCCGAAACTGGAGGGAAATGCGTACTGGCTGAGTGCCCAAAATCGTAAACGTGTCGTTTAAAGACACGACACGTTTACGATTTTGGGCACTCAGCCAGTACGTAAAAAAAAATTGTATACGTTTTACACGTTACTCACCGGACGGCGACTGCACCACGCACAGTTCCTCTAGACAAGGCAAGTACTGTTGGTTGCCAAGTTCACTCTTACTGTACTCCAATAACTGAAAAAAAAAAATTAGCTGCTGACTTTAGATGGATTGAGCTTAAGGGATAGGGATTATTAATGAGGAATACCATATCCATTTTGCTTTAGTGTCGATCTAAAACTGTTTTCGTAGCGTGATTTAAAATTTTTTGTATCGACATATTGTTTACGATTCCTTATGTCAATTTCTAGCCATTTAAGGGCACGTCCTCTTATTCCAATTACTTCTAGCTTATAAAGAAGTATATCATGACAGACAAAAACGAAAACCTTAGTCATATCCAAAAATATGGAAACAGGTACAGTTTTCCTACCTAAACTTTCTGTTACAGTTTTAACTAAATGAAAAATTGCATTAGTTGTGCTACTATTTTTTCTAAATCCATACCGGTTTGATTTGAGTAAATCATATTTATCTAAAAAGCACTTTAGTTTATTATATACATGTCCTTTTCCAAGACCTTGGACAGAATAGGTATCAATTTGATGGGGCGATAATTGCACATATCGCTCTTATCTCCCTTTCTAAACAAGGGTACAACCATGGATGTTTTTAAACGAGAAGGGAACTCCTTGTGAATATGATATGACAGAGAGGTCTCGATATGAAACTCTTCTAATATTACAGTGCTGATGTGGTCGTAACGCCTGGATTTTTTAATTTTTTAATCTAATATTTAAAATTCTCGTTTCACAGTGTTTGTAACAAAACTTCTGCAAAACGGCTGGACCGATTTTTATGAAATTTTGTGTGTATAGATCTGAGAATAGGTCGTAAAGTATTTTTCATCCTCCTACCCCCACCCCCATTTTTTAATCGCGATTTTAATATTTTTGTATGAAGAATATTTGTGTCGCGAAGTGTCGCGTCACTTTATCATTATGTTGGTGCCACAATCGGGTTAGAAAATTATTTTCCGGATCGGGCAGGACAACGTCTCCTGGGTCATCTAGTTATTTTATTAATGTGTGGATGTTAAAAATATAGTGTTGGTACTAGTAACGGTTCTTAAGTTAGTATTTGTACTTGTGTTTGCAGATTCGTCAGAAAGGCCAATGAAGTAGTTAACTAATTTGAAAAGTAACTGTTATTGTGACTTAACTCTAATAGTTAGACATATATACATGGGCACTTTCTTGTGGGTAATGATGAGTACTATATTATTTTATGTATCATAAATAGTTATATAATGACTTAATGACGCCAAACAATGACTTTCATAGGCAAATTTTTGATAACTTTAGAAACATACAAAATATTTTAGAAACACACAATAATCAAATCTTTATAATATTAGTGTAAATAGAGGACCTTTGCAGCGAGTTCCTTGTGGGCAAAGTCCACCTGAGGATGACCAGCGCGTGCCATGCTAAGAAAGCCTTGCGTCAGGCCATTGATGTCCAAAATTATCACCTCGCTTTCGCCCTCTTCCAACCCGAGGTGTTCCATGTTACTGTACATCTCCTTTCCTGCGGAACATACAGTAGGACGCATTTAAATCGCTGATATTAGAACTAAGCCTTCGGTGGCAATGTCCCAAAACTTTACACCAAAAAAATTCTCTGTCAAAATGTAAAGCTTTGCTGGACAAAGGCTTCTCCCTTTAATTTTCCAAAAGGACCGGTCAGAAGCAATCTGGATCCACAGTCGACCCGCATCCCTTACCAAGTCGTCTGTCCACCTTGTGGGTGGTCGTCCTACGTTGCGCTTGCCGGCCCATCGCCTCAACTCCAGAACCTTCCGGCACCAGCGGCCGTCGGCTCGCCATTATGTGTCCTAATCCTCCGGATTATGTCGGTAACTTTCGATCGTCTATGAATCTCCTCATTTCTGGGGCCTTAGACAAAGTAACATTTTAAAAACGATAACGAAGTTCGAAAACAATAAAATGTATGGGAATGACACATGCCGTCGCTAAATCACGTGATACATCCCATACATTTCATTCTTGCGAACTTCGTTATCGTTTTAAAAATGTTACTTTGTCTAAGGCCCCTAATTCGATATCGCAATGTAAACCCGAGCATAGACCGACGTTGAGTTTTCTTACGAGTTTATTACATCTAATTCGGAATAATTTCAAATTGAATTCAAAAATATTTCAAAATATTCACACTCTGTTATGCGAAAATCTGTCCGCCAGGAAAGAAGGCGTGGTTACGCATTGTAATGCGAAACATCACTAGCGAAATTTTCGCGAAATTCCCTGCGAAACAGTACCGATAAACACGCAACTATCTCGTTTTGCTAACAGTAGAGTGACAAAGAGTTACAGTGTTTACGTTGTTTCGCTGCCGCATACGAAACAAACAAGGTGTGCTGCCATTTGCACGCAAGTCTGTAGAACCAATAAGAGTATTGAAATATTTACCAAACAACTGGTCATCTTTTCCAAACTTCTCCCACTCATGTTGGGACATGAGCTCAATCTTCTCGTTCACCGACTGGTTGTTCTTTGCAACAGTGAGGGCCACCTCGCAACCGCTGGGCAATGAAGTCTCTCCGGACGGTATAGTCTGGTAAACATATACAGTGTTATTACAAAAAAAAATACTAAACTATGTCTAAACACGTGTTTTGTCAAACAGCGTCTAATGACATTTGTATACAATTTCACAGTTTAAACCCTGCCTCAAATAATGTTTAACCTTCGCTATTACAAAATAGTGTTTGTCCTTTGACTTACCAAAACATCGCTGGGCAACCTATAGGCAACCAAATGTTGCTATTTTAAAATTATAAAATAGCAAATAGTAACAATAAAATAGCAACATTACAAAACGTTCGTTCAACTTCATTTGGTTCAATCCGAAACGTTCCTTTCTATGCAAATTTGTTATGTGCTAATAGAATATCCTACGCAGAAAATATTTTAAAATTATCTATATATAAATAAAACAGTGACGTGTGTGATTATAAATTAATTATTGCTCTAAATACACAACCATAAGTATGTTTTGGAACCAAAACTTACGTGTATAATGAGTACATTGTACACATAGAACAGTGATCGGTTGAAAGAATGGAATGTGTTTATCGAGACTTGTCAATCGTCATTACTCATTGTCAAATGAGTATAATATAAATAAAAATTATGGAAAAAAATGGACAATTGCAATATTAAAATAAAAATTCGTGAACGTGAAGAAAATTGGGTTCAAGAATAAAAGGTAAAACAACCCGATATTTCATCATAATCATAACCACACCACTAAATACAACTTGCGAAAATTAGAGACAAAGCAGTAGACTAACTTTGAGTCTTCGACAAGTATTGACATGTATTTAAATATGAAAAGTATTATTTAAACCGTGCCTAACTCTAACTGCTTAAACACGCTTTTGTAATAAAGTTTTTTTTTTAGACACTTGTTCAATGTATGTTTAACTTTTTTGTAATAACACTGTTATTGTTTAAGCATAAGCGAAATTTTAATTTAATATGCGACTGAGCCTGTATAGAGATGAATTCAAAACTATAGGAGATACACAGAAACCTTCGTAGGGATATTATGACTATTTTCTTGAATAACTTGGAAACTATTTATTTTAAAATTACAAAAAAATACATTTAAGATCTTCACACAAGACCTTCCATATATGTCACACGATGCAGTTTTCAAAAAATTTTTTTTTTAATTTTCCACCTTCCCCCCAAAAATGACAATATACAGATTTCATCTATTCACGTCAAACCTCTGCCTTTGAATCACAGAAATGAGGGTTTTCGATACTTTTTCTGCCACCAGGCGGAGCTTCGTAGGCGTCAGGTCTAAACAGCTGTCAGATAGCACAGAGTCGTAAATTATTGAAATTCTATTGTGTTACAATAGAATGTTGTGTAAATACATAGAAAATTGCAATTCGCTTATGTATTTTGACAGTTCATTGGACCTGACGCTACAGTGCTGCCATCTCAATTAGATCGTTTCAGAAAACCCTCATTGATATGTGTACCAAATTTCAACTTAATCGGTTTAGTAGATTCGGAGATAATTGACTGTGAGCGATGGACAGACAGACACACGAGTGATCCTATAAGGGTTGCGTTATTTTTTATTCGGACGTACGGAACCCTAAAAAGAGTCGTAACAGTATGTTACTAGGCAGCCGGCGCGCCGAGCAAAGCTTGGCGTCCTTGGGGCATCCTTGGCGGCCGGTACACGTTCAAAGCCATTCTAGGAAAAAGTTAAAAAAACTATTTTCCAAGAGAGTCAAGTTGAAGTACAAGATTTAAAGAATCCATTGCACCCTTGCAAATCTCTGTACGACTATTATTTGAGCCGGAAATCCTTTTTAAACAATTGCCCGTGTAATAAATATTCGACTGTATGTCCATAAATAATAATTAATACATATTTTGCAACAAAAATAAAATCACCCTCTTTTGCATATTATATTTTTATGATCAATCATTCTAAAATTGGGAAGAAAAAAATCTTTAAAAATGGACGATTTTTAATGGTTTTTTTTAATAACAATTGTTGTCAACCAAATTGAACTTAACACGTCTCGTTTCCTAAAACTTTCCTGTGCATTGAATCCTAATGAAATAAATGAGTTTTCACAATTTCCGAAAAAACTAAAAAGAAATCAATTATTAAAAAAAATGCTATGTGGTTTAATTAAGGGTCCTCAGCAAGCTCAATTCTCCATACAAACGTAGTTACGTCCTTATTTTAAAATAACGCATTGCATTATCATGAAATTTTGTAAATACAATGAGATAAGACATATCTATGCCTGAAATTAGTTAATGACTCTTGAAATGTTATTAAAAAGAAAATAGAAAGAGTACAAGTTTAGCCCCCAAAACCCTGTTCAGTTCGGCTGAATACTACAGCCAAATTATAATTTAGATCGAAGTCTAAATCTATTTCCGACATCGATTAATCTATGTTAGTTTCATAAGAAAAAGCATTTTTCGAAATTGATTTGTGGTTTTCAAATGAGAACGAAACTACGAAAATCAGTTAAAAAACTACAAAATTTTGATGCGAATCTGCAGCGAATCACTCTAGCGCGGGGGAACGGTATGAGGTAGGGCGGTAGGCGCCGCCCTTTGTCCTTGGTTTACGCCCTGTCTCACTCTAGGTGAAACAACAACATTTTAAAGCGTTAGCGCGTGATCTCAACGCGGAGTTGAGCGCTGCTTACTGGAGACTCTTAAATGCTTTCTAATACCCCTACGGACCTTTTTTATTCATTTTTGTCCCGGAACAGGTTTACAATATGCTAATATGATCAATATGGACATAAATGAATAAAAACATAATTTACTCACGTTTTTACTTTGATTATTACACTAAAACATAACACAATGAGGCTCTTGATATGCGCTCAGCGCAATTGCGCGACAAAAATATTATTACTACTACCATTTCTGCTAAGGTGCGGCGCGGCGATTCTTTGCTCTGTGGTTTCAAGTGACAACACATCTGTGGTTCAACACTCACCAGTAGTAAAACTTCCTCCTTCAACGTCTCCACGTAGTTGATAACGTCCTCGTTAAACTCGTATCCCTTGCTCATTTTGAGGGAGACCTGCGAGGTCAGCGCGGGATACGCGTTCAGGTCCAAATGGGACGGACACGGGTATATGTCCTCCATTTTTGCGATGTGGATGTTACCTGAAAAACAGACCCTTTAGAATAACAGACCGCGGGACCGTCATCTTACATTTCACATTCCTACATAAAGAAGGTGCTGCATACTCTTGGATAAGTGACCGAATCAAAGCAAGAGGTTTATTCAACTAAAGGTTTATTATACTATTGATATACGTTTAATTTTATTATTGTTAGTGGGTGGCTATATCCAACGGTAGAGAGTACCAGGCTGATGACAATATATTTGCCGAATCTCATTGAATAATATTAGCTATGAGGTGCTGCTGAGCGTGTCTGTCTGTGGTCTAAGGAGATTGATAAGTATCTCTGAAAAATACGCTCTCAGAGACGATTAGTTTACAATACAAAGAAGAGTGAAAGCATGGTCTTTCGGGTCAGAAGTAAGTGTCCATCAAACTAATCAACTATCAAATTATCATCAACATCAAACTATACGGCTTTTTAAATCTTGGGTAAACTGTGACTTGAAGGACGATGCAGACATAGAGAGAGAGCGCAGGGCGCTGTCTTGTCAGCGCTAATATGATTGCTCGCAAGTTTTCTAAATGTTCAAGGGATGTCAAAGTGGCTCTTTTTAGAGCATTTTTGTACATCCTTCCACGCGAGTAGCCTGTGGGCGGAATATACCCACAGGTAGCACAGCATCAGTATAATGATGCGTTTAGGGTGCTGATGAGGCTTCCACGATTTTGTAGTGCATATCCCTATGCACTACAAAATCGTGGAACATTCCCATGTTCACCGAGTCGCGCTTCGACTGTTTCTATACGACAGTCCGGAAGCGGTGTGCATCCCTGGTGCATAGGGTTCGGGCAGCTCTAGCTGCATCCTGAGCGCATTTGCTTCTAGGCTTGACTGTCAGCCTGAACCACTGATGTATGACTAATCAACGTATGTAAATACTAACATAGATTTGAGTTGTTGGTCGAAATAACTAAATAATTATTATATTATTATTATAATGATGAGAAGTAGCAGGGCACACTACATTTTGCAGTCAATTGGACAGCCCAATCTGGCGGCAGTAACCACCCCCTCACAGAAGATGACCGTGAAATGTGCTGTTGTGTTTCAGTTGGTGAGTAAGGGATGCCAGAGCCCTTTACACCATCGCTTCCTCATCACTCATCCTTTATCCAGTTGGCAGCGCACTTGCAGCACATGTTTTGTTGCTAGTGTTTTAGGCGACGGAAGCCACCTACCATCAAGTGGACCGCCAGCCTGTCTGTAAACCTTAACATTAAAAAAAGACTCACCATATTCAATATACTCCAGTTTATATTTGTTCAATTTGACGTTCGTCCTGAGACACACCGCCCTGTAATGGACGCCGTCGGTGAATTTCGCCACGACAGTCTGTCCCTTTTTGAGTGGTTCCGTCACAGGCTTCGCTGAAATTATACACACAAGGGAAATGTGAGTATAAGAAGCATTTCTTGGGATTTTTTAATGTTTTCTGCAAAATAATTTTATTAGTCTGGTCAATAAGTTCAAAGTAGCTCAGCGAGCTATAGAGCGGACTAAGCCTTGGTTTCTTTGATTGATGGGATCAGAAATTCTAAAATTCAAGTGGTAATAGACCGGTCACATCTGTTGCAGAGCTGATAACCATGACAGATAAGAACAGCAAAAAGAAATCTATACAAATAATAAAATCGTAAACGTGTCTCTACATTAAATAGGTATTAAAAAAAAAAAAAAAAAAAAACAATTTATATATATTGTACTTATGTTACCGAAGTAAAAAAAATAGTTTTTATTATTTATTGTCTGTTTATTTGTTCGCACTAATCTCAGATTAACCGATTTGCAGACAAGCCGCATTCAAATCGGCATTAAATCAACTGCAATAAAACAATATGCAAAAAATTTAGATAAATAAAGACCCTGATTTAGTTATCAGCCCCCCCACCCCCCACCCTTAACCCTACGGTCATTGATCGAGATTAAAATTATTGATATTATTAATATTGTTACACATTGGTAAACGCTAATATTTTAAATAATAATAATGTAAGAATGATAACTTACGTAATAAAAATGGCCCACGAGGGTGGTGTAACTTCCCGGGAGAAAGAAAAAAAAGGGGGGTAAACGAGTTATCGATTGGAGACCACGAATTGGAAGAAGCAGCGGGGGTCGCCTAGCAACCAGATTGAAAAATAAACACATCTATAGGGCAGTTAACTAAATCTGGCTCGTTCACAGTACTAGTACAAATGCATTTGGTGGTGAATTCATCCTATATTTCAAACGCTAAGAAGTGTACAAGTCTACGTCACACTCATATGTAGGTTCGCGCGGGAAAAAGACAGACGGTGCTTTCATTTCTGTATGCAGAGTGACGTCATTGTTATGCTCCTATTCACAGACCCTACACTAAGCGCACATAGGCTAATCTATAACCCCTCCTTATCTTTCAACCTATTACATAAAGCACTAAATCGTCCATTACATCAAGTTAAGCTACATTTTCAATTTGTCTCTATACTGTAAAAAAAACTGGACAAGTGCGAGTTGAACTCGCGTGAAGAGGGTTTCGTACGATATCGAGTGATTTACCATGTTACTTTAATATCATGGACTTCTTATAGGTTTTCCTATAATCTATAAGTAGAAAAATAATTTCTGTATTTTTTTTTTCCAAAATTTTAGGTTCAGTAGTTTCGAAGCTGGAGGGGGGGGGGGGGGGGGAATGGTCGGACAGACGGACGCACGAGTGATCCTATAAGGGTTCCGTTTTTTTTATGCGGACGTACGGAACCCTAAAATTTATACCAACTCACCTTCTCTCCCATAAAGGGCCACGTCACAGACGATATTGTCAAAGGTGGACTGTGTTTCCGGGTCGGCATTACGCACAAACACACGAGTCGTCTCCGTTGCATCCACAATGACAACGCGCGAATTATTCTTCACAGGTGGACGCGGGATAGCGGCACCTGTGTCAATCATACGTCTTATTATAAAGTTCGGTCTTAAATAGTCCAGGAAAATTTAATAACCAATCAAAATTTGATTCCTTCAGAGGCATTTTTGATATAAGCTTCTAGAAGATAAGGTTATCGATGGGTGAAAGAAATTTTTGATTTCACCATGTAAAAATAAAAATAGGTATTATTTTTTTATTATACAAAACTGGTAAGATTTAGAAAAAAAAAATCAGTCAAATATTGTGGAGAAATGTTAAAAGGTGTTTAAAGGTGACAGTAGCCACCTCCCATCAAGTACCATCAGCCTGCCTCTTAAGTGAGAACAGAACCTTTTAATCCATGTCCTGGGATCTACAGGATTTCCTTGATAGGGTTGACAGTAACGTGAGAGTTGTTCCTGAGCTATTCTCTTATTTCTGTCATATAAATCACTCACCATCCGCCGCGGGTGCTGCAAGTGGACGTTCGACCTTGGCCTCCACAGGCACATCCAGCTTTGAAGTCCAACGCGACACCAAGCCCTCACCGATCTTGACGTCCGTCCCCACAACTGCAAGCGTCACTTTGAAATCGCTGGCCGATTTCGAGAGTATGGTTGCTTGTAGATCTTGCTCGATCTGATGAATTAATGAATTAATCAAACACTAACTAATCACCACATTGTACGGAGAGCCTCGGACCACTGGGGCCGGAAGGTTCTCAAATGGAAGCCACAGACCTGCAAGCACAGTGTAGGACGTCCACTCCACCCACACAAGGTGACAGACAATCTGATAAGGGCTGCGGGCCGGTGGATCCAGGTTGTTTCTGACCAGTCCTATTGGAAAATTATGAGGGAGGCCTACGTCCAGTAATGGTAATGATAACGTTGTAGTCAGCGCATAAAAGTTGCGCAAACTCCATACAAACTTAGGGGAAACAATAAACAACTGTGGATAAGGTGCCGCTGCGGACAGTCCAAATGAAGTAGAAACTTTATCCCTCTGAGAACTTCTGAGGTTCTGAATCTATCTTTCAGACATCTACCGCTTACTACATATTTCATAGCCAAAGAAGTTTTATTTCCGACTCGGGTACTCTGTACACGCGAAAGAAAGATTCTTATTAGTGAAAGACTTCTTCTATCAGTCCTATATACGTGTTCCAATTTCTTTGTGTCTAATTGTCACTTTTTTTGTTTTTTTTTCTCATAGACCACTTTAAAAATTTTGCTGGTTCAGCTACATTTCTACCATATTCCCAAAACTTGACAAAAAATGTGAAAATTATATCTAACTAAGGAAATTTGCGTAGCGGCTGAGTTCCAACCATAAATGGGGAGTTTTCGAATAGAATTAAATGAGAATTGATTCGTTTTTTTGTCATCCTCCATTTTTTTTGTTATGCCAATGTAGACTCCCGTCGAGTTTTTAGTGGACTCCCAAGGGGGTCCACCTGGAGCACTTTGGGAACTAAGGCTGTAAGTGATGTAAACAAACTTGCCATACGGGCAATTATACAGGAACGCATCTGTATAGCGCATACTGCGACGCACACAAGCAATTGAATTTGACTGAGTTATAAAGAAACGAACGTATAAACATTTTGGTCATTCGAGTTTAAAATGCGCACGAGGCACGGGGTTGCTTGCGGATTAGGTTATAAATATTGGATGTTATTACTAATTTTATTATTGGTTAAATGTAGTTTTGGTTAATTGTTGGGTTACATATAATTAACATTCGATCTAAATGTTGTAAACCCCTGAATGTTGGTTTACATAATTTACAGCTTCTAGTGAGGGCGACTACATAAATATAGAACTTATTTTTACTCAAACAGGTACACAGTTCAGCGAGTACGAGAAAGTGGTGTTGCCGCGCCGCGATAAGCCTTTAAGCACTTGCCTCTTCAAGCAATTTCGCGTCGCGTTTCGATGTATAAATTGACCCTTATCCTTAATCGTAATAAGGTCGCCAGCGAGCTTTCACGGCACCCTGTGGCGTTGCTTGAATTATAGGCAACGGTAGCCATCTACCATCAAATGGACCGTGAGTCTTGTGATCGTTACACTGAAGCGTCACACAATATTCCACCTTGAAATTTTACTCTCATCGCGCAAATAAGTTCAAAAAAATCCGATATTTAAAAAAATATATATTTTTCACTATTCAGTCATTACCATGTTACATAAAACACGCGACGAAAGCACTCACCCTGACACCAGCACCCTGCGATTCCAGTATACAGGAAAACTCGGGAATTGCGGCGTACTTGTCCGACAGACGCACACAGCGGGCGTCCGCGAGCGGCTCAATCCGTCCGGCGTCGAACAGAGCGCAGCGTTTCGGCGACACACAGCGCGCGCGGAACCAAGAGCCGTCCACCTTATCGTGAATCGAGAACGACTCTCCAACGGAAGGCCTGTTGTAATCAAAATAAATAAATTCATTTACTTGCTAGTGCATGGATACTACATACATTTTTCACCCCCTAGAATCCCCTGGATAAAAGCAACCCATCCGCTCCCAGGATAAAAGCAACCCCCAGCACAGGGTCAGCTTTGAAGTAGTGGATAAGGTAGAACCTGAATACAATTTTCTTTGCATGTCGGCTCTGTTTAACAAAATTATACAGTGTGACCGTATTTCACCTCCAATGACTGGACTATAGGTGTTTTTTTTTATGTGTTAAGTAACCTATAATAAACAAATCTTTCCTCTTTATAATATAAGCGTAGAACAGTGGTGCTAAAACTGAACTGCTACCGATCGACCTCACAAAAGACTTGAACTGCCGGCGGCGATCGACCTCAAAATTGTTAGACTACAAACGTTCGACTCGGTTAATGCTGCAAATATGTTTGATGCACACACTGAAAAAAGATTCAAGGCAGATCAGAATGTAAGAGCTCACAATAATAACAATATCATCTATAACTCACTTGAAAGATTCCGCTTTCTCGCAATCGCTAAAGAAATCCTTGGAGCAGAGCAACTGGTAATTCAACTCCTGAGTCGCGTGCATAGAGAGACAGACAAATCCGGGAGCACTCACTATGCACTCGCTGGCTGGTTTTTCCACGGACAGCAAAAACGTGTCGCCCACAGACAACGTCTCAACTAAGTAACTAAAAAACGAGTAAACAATAACTTTATTAGTGATTATCTAGCTGATGCCCGCGTTGAAGAACGAGAAAATATATGAGTAATATAGCGCCTACGTCTGCGTCAAGCGAATCCCGTAGTCGCGTCGCGTTGGTGCGAGACCGCTTCATTTTATTCTCTCGCGCATAGTTTTTAATTTACGATAACTCCTAAGATATTCATTTAAATTGTATGGCTATTATAATGTGTATATTTAATTTGATAATTTTCAATACCGTATCCGTTTAAATAGCTTTTTAAATACCACATAATAAGACGTGATCTTTTTTTTTAAAGTTTGAATCGGTATAATAAGCTATCCTTAAAAAATAAGACATATTCCCATTTCCCTTCCCAATCCTTTATCCTACTAAGGTTGGTAGTGCACTTGCAGCGCTTGTGGCGTTGATTGTGTTATAGGTAACGCGTTAGCCACCTACCATCAAGTAAGTTTAAGTTTAAGTAGTTTTTGATGTGTAATTTAAATAGAGGATTGGCAAGTAAAAACATATTTTATTTTAGATTAAGTAATTAAAACAACAAAGGTTATGTAATTGAATACATACTGAAACATATTTCTTCTTCACATAAGGACAGACAGACGCGGCGGGGGGACTTTAGTTTCATAATATGTAAGGCTAGCATACTCGTATTGCACAAATGGGCACAAACCAACCTCATGAAAGAAAACTACAACCTCGGGGTCTTCAAAACCAGTGTAAATAGTCATTTACTGGGTAAGCGTGATCCACCTTCGGATCTGCACCTCACGTCAGGTGAGATAGTGGTCAAGCACTACCTCGATTTAATTATAAAAAAAAAAAAAAACAACATTGTGAAATAATACCGCACATGCACTGTTGTTATTCTGCCCACCTGCCGCTATCCATACTATATTATAAATTTTATTTTTAATACAGTTGCTCAAAAAGTGGCGTATTGCAGGGATGTATAGCGTTCGGGATGTGGGCTATTACATACTCCTGCTTTTTTTTTACCTTTCCCGAACTCGTGCGTTCTCTTTCCCAACTGTCAAAATAATGTCTATTAAAAAGAAAAACCAACCATGAAGTTTTTACTAAAAAAATTCATAGAAGTTTTTATGATTCATGCAAATACGTATATTTCAAAAAAGAAGCTACTAATTTGTTTAATTATCAGATTTCATGATTTGATTGAATGAGTTAGGTTAGGTTTCATTTCATTTCATCTCATTAAATTTCATTTTCATTTCATATCAATAAAAAAATTCTACTGAAGACTTGGCTGTATGGGCATAGTTTCCTTTGCCTACCAGAATGGGTGAAGAAAAAAAAGTCTCTGCTTATAGTCTACGGTTGGCGCCATTTTCCAGAAATTTTCTTTGCGAGTTTAGTTGTTTGTTTTATTATATTGCTTCATTTTTTCGCAACTGTATTAAAAATAGTCGTTCAGTACACGTGCGGAACCGTCATTGCAACTTGTTCAGACTGTCAACCCTCGCCTTCGGCTGCGCCTCGGCTCGGGTAGACATTTGTCGGAACTCTTTGCAATGATAGCCTTTCCGCACTTGTAATGAAATATACTATATATATGTATGTGTAGATGTGAAAAGTAATAATTTATATCTGTTACCTTTTCTAACTACTCAACGGAACATCAGTGCATACATACACATTGTGAGGGATACATTAAGAATAAATTTATTACATTTATGAATACATAAGTATACATTATAAAAGAATACACCTTTTGTAGCTAGTAAAAAAAAAATTAGTTCATTCAGAACAAAAAGCACTAACTTGCTAGGCACCAATGTCCTCTGCGAGCGTGATGTTGGCAGTACATCGCTCAATTTCCCTGGCTGTAACGCTGCTGTTGTGTTTGGGTCCTTAGCTGGTGGAGGTGCTGGGGCCACTTTCGCTGTCGCTGGGGTAACAACGGAAGCAGCTGTCTCTTCGGTTTTCTGACCGTAAGGCTGTCTCAATTTAGACGGCATGTCCCATTGCGATGGACTATTAATCCCAGTAGTAACAGGTGTGCTTGCAATCGGAGTGTTGTCTTGGGGGGCTGTGGTACAACAAAATGGTTTTTTAGTAATGACAGGTCACACTGCATTCCGCAATCAACCGGTCATAACCGACAACCGAGCTGAGATATTCGCTCTCTCTATATTCGTGCAAAGGGGAACCCCCGTTTTAGGCTATGAATATACAAACCAAATGTATATACCAAAAATATCTCCTATTTCTTCTAGATTAGCCCAGCTAAAAATTAACCTCACTAAACTGTTAACCGAGCGGGACGTATAAATACGTCAAACGTAAACAATAGCGTGAACGGATAGGACATATGAATACGTCACAGAAATATATGTTGCGCCCTGTTCGACGTGAATTTAAGACGGAGAAAATCAGTGTCATTTCGCTATTGAGAGTGGTGGACGAGTTCTGAGTGAGCAGTGACGAGTACCTACCTACCTATCTTTGTATTATATTTTATTTAATTATATTTTTTATTTTTACATTATTGCATATATTTTTTATATTTCCAACCTTTTCATTTTAGAATACATTTTACATAGAAAATGCCGAGTTTGCTACAAAGGATTAGGAAAGAATCTACATACCGGTGTCCGGATAGCACTATGTATCAACAATTCTTTTAAAACCTAGTCGTATCCTCAACCTAGTCGCGGAAAGCATTGACTTGTTTTCGTGTTCTCTGAATGACTTCACAAAGTCAGCATTGTTCACAATATGCTACAGTTGTAAGAAATAAAGTAAGTTTACTAATAGTTACACTATTGTCTTTAGGCTTAGTCCTGTAAAAATTTCGATATTTACTTTATAATTTTTTAATTCAACATTTCCATATTTTTGTGTTATTTGTTTGTAATTTTGTATTTTCTTTTGTGTTACAATTTTTGTTTACAATTTTCACTGACTTGCATTGTTATATTTGAGGTTCCTGGTGACAATCTGTTTCGTTACTTTTAAAATGTCACAAACTAAACCTTGGGGCCAAAAATGACAGTTATAATGTACCCTTCAACGCATTCTCAATCAGTAGTAGACTCAATGGTAATTTACCAATTTTTAGGAGGTGTTATTTACCAGTCTGTAAATCAATTTACCATCCCCCATCAAAATCCCTCGCCATGTCTGTTTATTAGACGATTACAAATTCATTTTATAAATTTTCTAAGTTAGACTTAGGCCGCACTACGGTTTTTTCCGGCGAGCGATTAACCGTTATGACCGCGAAACCCCTCGAAATGCACACACATGATTAAAAACCGCGAAACTGCCCGCGATTTTCGAAGTTTGAAGATGGATTTAAAGAGAGCAGTATGTATTGTTACTCTAATACTAAGAAATAGAAGAAATGTAGTGGCAGGGCACACTGTGTTTCGTAGTCATTTGGGCAGCCCGTCTGGCGGCAGTAACCACCCGGTCTTACAGAAGACCACCGTGAAACACAACACGTGCGCTGTTGTGTTTCGGTGAGTGAGTAAGGGATGCCAGAGCCCATTTCCCTATCCACTCCTAATCCTTTATCCTTAATCCTATAGCAGTCGGCAGCGCACTTGCAGCAGCTTTGGCGTTGCTTGTTTTATAGGCGGCGGTAGCCACCTACCATCAAGTGGACCGTCAGCCTACCTGCCGACCTTAACATAAAAAAAAAGATATCAACGCAAATTTCGCAAATATTGAGTCCATCCACTCACTAGCTGTATATTTAAGATAGGTTTGTTTCAAAAGAAATATCACATTTTAAAAGAACACCCTGATAAATTTATCAATCACTATCGGATGTCAGCAGGCAACTTCCATAAAATTTTGCATGTGCGTCCATACATCGCCTTCAAGGCGGCGATCTGCCGAATACTGGCCAAAAAAACCGGCCGCGGTTAACGCATAGTGTGCATGCACCGACTAAGTTCTATGGATTACTTATTTGTCGCGGCTTTTACCCGCGAGCCATTTTTTAACATTTCACGGTTTTAAAATAAGTCGCGGAAAAAAACCGCAAGTTCGGCCGCTTCTATTAGGCCGCCTTTCCACCTGCCGGAGGGTGAGCGGATATGGGGATCCGCCCACCTACTAACCCGACCGCAGTGAAAGACGTATCCGTGTTCCGGCACGTCTTCCCTTTTGACATCCGGGGTGGAGGGAGTCTACCGTCCCTTCCCTACCGACGAACAATAACTGTGGGCTAACGCTGGCGGGAGAGCAGGACGAAATGCTCGCGCTGACACCTCTCTCCCGTCCCATGTGTGCGTAGACAAGGAACACTGTGGGGTTTTAGCTGGTAGAAATCCCGCATATCCTGCCAGTGCCCCAGTCGAATCAGGATCGCTGATTTCCTCACGTAAAGAAAAAGGTCGCCTTTCCACCAGCAAGAAAACTTCCACGAGAAATGTCCGACAGTCTGTCCGACAGCAGCTTGCAAGTGTAAACTCCGTAGCAAGAGCTGTCGCTACAGCTCTTACACTTGCACTTGCAAGCCGCTGTCGGACAGACTGTCGGACATTTCTCGAGGTAGTTTTATTGCAGGTGGACAGGCGGCCTTAGTTTTCATGATTCACAAAATCACACCGTTAAAAACCACAGCGGTTTAGCCGTAGTGCGGCCTAAGCCTTAGCAACACACATAGAAGTAAAAAATAAAGAAACAACTCACCGTCTTCCCAACTTTCTGCGTCATTTGCTGGTATTGGGTCGCGAGACTTTGTGAAATTCTGACTGAAAGGTTTCTTGTTGGATTGCCAGTTTTTATTGTTGTTGTTGTTATAATTCGGCTTATTATTAGGCTTATCGTTGTTGTGGTAAGTTTTCTGAAAAGAGTAAAAAAAAACCACGGCACATTAAATAAGTGACCCATATAGAGTAAAAGATCCCAGGCATGCCAGATATAACTTATTTTCTAGAGGACAAAATGTGGGGAATCGAGTAGTGTTCTTATGTCTTTAAAACGTAGGCGTATCTGCTAAGTTGGGTAGACGACCAATTTAGAGTTATCAGGTGAGAAAGATAAGAAAAAAAAGTTTTTTTTTTTTAATTAAAGATGGGTTTGCTCTTGACCAGCATCTATCCATGTAGGAAGGATGAGGCCAAAACGATGGAGCGAGCTCACCCAGAAGATGCCTATTCACTCGAACCTTGAAAAGATTTGGGTTGTATGAGCTCGGAAATACAGACGCCGGCAGGGAGTTCCTATCCTTAGCAGTGCGCATCACAAAAGTGTGTGTGTGTGTCAGCTCCGACGCACGACTGGACTTTACTCCTTTAAACGTATAAAAAGAAATGTATAAAATTTCCCTCGTGTCAATAGATAACTGGATACCTAATCACTCTATATTATACTCAGATGTCACGTGTTCCAACAAAAGTTATGTTAGTTACGTTCGGTATACAAAGATAAAAACAAACGTCGAAATCTTGTATGAAAAGTGTAGTCCTCGTTGTGAAACGAAACTATAGCACATTAAACCTGCCGAAGCAGCGACATCTTTGTATACCGAACGTAACTAACATAACTTTTGTTGGAACACGTTACAGCTGAGTATGCAGAATGTAACTAAATGATATAAAATAATAAGGTATCCAGTTATCTGTTGACCCGAGGAAAATTTATTTAAGGGAAACTTCAGTCGTGCGTTGGAGCTGAACACCCACTTTTTTTAATCTATTTTCATCACCATTTTTTTGTTGTTACTGTCAAGGGTCTAAACCCGTAGTTCCCAAAGTGGTCCAGGTGGACCATCTCCAAGAGTCCATGGGAGACTCGACGGGGCTCTACGTTGGCGTGACAAAAAATGGGGATGAAAGAAAAAAACGGGACAGATGCGAGCTGAACTCGCGTGAATGTTACCTATCCGCACAATATTGAGTGATTTACCATGTTATTTTAATATCATGGACTTCTTATAGGTTTTCCTACAATCTATAAGTAGAAAACTAATTTCTGTATTGTTTTCAAAATTTTAGGTTCAGTAGTTTAGGAGATAAGGGGGGGGGGAGGGGGTGTCACATGATGCAATTTTCAATTTTTTTTTTAAATTTTCCACCTTCCCCCAAAAATGACCTCCCATGTACAGATTTCATCTATTCACGCCACACCTCTGCGTTTGGGTCACAGAAATTGATATGTGTACTAAATTTCAACTTAATCGGTCTAGTAGATTCCGAGATAATTGACTGTGAGCGACGGACAGACGGACACACGAGTGATCCTATAAGGGTTCCGTTTTTTTATACGGACGTACGGAACCCTAAAAACCAATCAATTCTCACTTGTTTCATTTAGAAAACTGCCCATTCGTGGTTGGAACTCAGCCGCAACGCAAATTTCTTCATATTTTCATACGAGAAAAAAAGTCTAAACGAATTCTACAAGATTTGGCAGCACACCTGCATTTCTTTGTTGCTTTACTTGTGCCCTTAGGCGACGGTGGTCACATACCAATAAGTCTAGGCCTATTAGATACTACAATAATAATACTAGAAAAATTTCTAAAATTATTCATTTACCTTTCCTTTATCAAAGGTGTCGCTGTTTCTGTACTTGGCCTGCTTGGTTGGCGAGATCGGTGGCTGCGTTTGAAGGGCGGGAGGTAAGCTGTGGGAAAAAGCAGCATAGTTCTGTATAATATGTATATTGTTACGTGCGGGGTGAGTTAAAAACGAAACGAAGTAAGGGATGTCACAACCCATTTCCCTATCCACTCCTAATCCTTATCCTTAATCCTATAGCAGTCGGCAGCGCACTTGCAGCAGCTTTGGCGTTGCTTGTTATAGGCGGCGATAGCCACCTATCATCAAGTGGACCGTCAGCCTGTCTGCCGACTTTAACATGAAAAAAAATTGGGAAGGGATAACGAAGTGGGTTCTGAGATCTATTTCTCACAACATCACTCACGTTGTTATTTTACGGTTGTCCTCTGTATAGAGGTGGCTACTGCCGCTAGACGGGCTGTCCAAATGACTGGGAAACGCAATGCCCTGCCGCTACTATTGCACTAATCACTCTGTACATAAAATATATCTGTATATAATCAGGCCTTAAAGGAGAACAAATTCAATAATTTACAGCAAGTAATGACAGAGACCAAATAGGGCTCCCAGTTTGGAGGTGAGCGAGTTTACAGATAGATACCTACTAGGGAGCTGGGTGCCAAAATTTTTATATGATTTGTTCGCGTGGCAGACGTTATTAATATCGATGTTTGTACCATAAAAATCATTAAGGGCCGCGTTTGCCACCATGACAACCCTGCGTTGTCAATTGACAGCACTTTGAAAATGTAAAAAAAAAAACGGTGTGCTAAATCATTTGTTCGCGTCTGCCTCTTGGACTGATGGTCAAAATCATCCTCAAAACGATAAAAATTCTATTTTAGTAGGTACCTTTTATTTATTTTTTACATTTTTAAAGCCCTGTAACTCAAAAACGCAAGAACATACGACTTTCATTTACTGGATCAAATCAATTTGTATTGACATAAACTTTCATCCCTATCAATACGAGAGACGAACAAATCATATACCAAAATGGCACCCAGCCCCCTAAGAGTTGCAGAAAGAGAAAGCTCTTACCGAGGAGACGGAAGACAGTTGAGACTGTGTTTCGCCAGCCAGTCCTTGCGCTGACACTCGCTTCCGCAGTACGGCATGACTCCGCAACGGTCGCAGAACAAGTCCGCCTTGCGTCCGCACGACATGCACGCCCGCGACGCCTCTGACCGCAACGCGGGCATATTGACCTATGCAATCAATAATTTAAAAAATATGTAATACATTTTTTTAATTAAGCCTAACGTTTCCATACAGTTTTTCGCATCAAATAAAGAAAGAAAGAAAGAATTTTATTTCGTACAGACACACATACAAGAAATACACACATATATATACGTCAAAATAATATTAAATAAAAAGCGTAGTAGTGCGTCTGAAATAGGTTTCGTCGATTGTGCAAGTGCGACTCCTTACATATCATTCGCAACGAGAGCTCAACGGAACCTTTAGGCTAAGGCTACCCTGTACCTACCACGTTTAGAGCTCAGCTAGGAGCTACGCTTGTGTAAAAGGTATAAACGGTCACATACAAGGCGCTTAGTTTGGTGACTCAAAATAATTCAATTTCAGAGCAAATATCTCATTCTCTTATTTTTCATTGCTTGAATAACTTTATTACAAGAAATTAATTTTCATTGAAAACTCAATCCTTATATTTGATACTATCCGAACTGGTTTTATGCTGTTTATTTGATGGGTTCCATAGTCCTTCACTAGGCGACTTTACCAACACATTAGTTCACTACGCGGCTCGCTTGGTGGCTAACTAGGCCTACGCTGGCACAGGCTCTTATATAGTGTGGTCTTAAACTTAGCGATACAAGGAAGAGTGGAGGGTCGGCGCTCTCGGGGCCGATTACCCCGTAAGATAGTCGTTCCCTTACTGAATGTATACGCAGTGGCACTAATAGAGAGAGATGGAGGTCTCGCAGAAGCCGCAACCAATTTATCAGACTTTCCACGACCACGACCGCTTCGTCAATCTGGGGCACAGTAGTGCCCCCGTCAAGTCGAGCACAGCAATGCTCTCGCCAACAACAAGAACAGCCGTATCATCATTTTCTCGAAGCGACTCACGGCACTTTTGCACGGCAACATATTCTACTAATTAAAATACTTTATTCGAACCAAATGTTGTGAACCCCTGAATGTTTTTTCATATTTTACAGCTTCTCGTGACGGCGACTATGCATGCTTTGTTCGTTGTCAATTTGACTGCCGACTGGTTATCGCTATACAAAACAATAGTCTTCAACAGTCTTACAACTACCGGTAAGTTCAGCTAGAGTCGCTTCCGACAAGGCATTAGCACAGTCTAACCATACTCACGTCATACAGTCAGGCAACGCTCAATGTTCGAGCCTGCAAACTGAAGCGAGTTCGCCGAACGTTGCTCTACGCAACTACATTCGTTGCCTGACTGTATGACCTTAGTATGGTTAGACTGTGGCATTAGTGAGCGTTTTACTATCTGTGTCAAAAAATAAAAAGCAAGTTGTTTATATTAAATCAATTTATTTATTAAATTAATAGTTTTACGCAGTCCTGTACCACGGCGTCAACAATAACCAACTACTAAGTACATGTACAGCGTGTGTACAAAAATCTCGATTGGGCGAAATTAGAAATAACTTATAAGAAAATTGAATAGTCACTGTTGACGCTGAGTACTCATAGTTTTTTTTTTTAATAAACAAGACAATAACAAGTAAAGCTAATTAAACACGAAAATAAATAACATAATAATATATGCACATAGAAACTAAGATTAAAAAATAAGTATACATTTAAAAAAAAAAATCAACAAATCTCATAACAGTATCAATTGTGTGAAACAATATTGAGTAGATATAATGTAGATAGATGCTAAGAGGAAGGATACGCAGCACCTACGTTCTTAAATTGCATATAATCGAGAAACGGGCTACATACAACTCTATGGGTAAATACTCACCACCACCAGTTATGGATTCTAATGCCGAAACACGTGTAATAATTAGAGAGAGACAGGCAAATGTTTTCAAACGGTAGCTTCAATGAGATAACCACGCATCAATATAAAAAAAAGCTGTAATCCCATGGTCCCATCTCATGTAATCAATTTACTTATAATTTGTTAGGAAATTATTCAATTTTACGAATACCTTACGAACGGTGATTCAATGTGCCTTGGTTTCTCGTTGCACAAAGTGAAGGCGCAGGAAGGCATTTTAAAAACGTTATTTTCCACAAAAACTTTTTCCGTATTTATTACCGCCATCACGTGTATGTAAGACAGTATTGCTTGAGCGACTGAATGAAACTGAGTCCACTGGACTCGGTTCATAAGATCCATTCGCAGATAGTGACTCGGGTACATACTGGTATCTTCCCTTTTTTTTAATTTTATCTTACGAACGGTGATTCAATGTGCCTTGGTTTCTCGTTGCACAAAGTAAAGACACAGGAAGAAAAAACAAAACACTTTAAAAACATTATTTTTTAAAAAAACTGTATCCGTATTATTACCGTAACAAGACAGTGTTGTTTGAGCGACTGAATGAAACTGAGTCCACTGGGCTCAGTTCAAAGATCCATTCGTAGATAGTAGACTCACGTACACATCTTCCCTTATTTACTTCTATCTACGTCCTACGGGATATAATTTGATCTGTATATACCAAGACAAGACATCTACCAAAACTAGGAGTATACATTATACTATTAGCTACAATTAAATTTCGTTCTACTTAACTGTGTCAACCCTCGGCTTCAAAGCTATAAAAAGGTTTGGTCTAAACTAAGCAAACATGATGCCAACTTAAGCTATCATATTATATCATTGACCGGTTACATGGGATCATATCATATATCAAGTATGAGCATAAATTCATCAAACTTTAAAAGTAAAACTTCAAAGTTTCTCCTGCAATCATTCCGTTGAATTTTTTGTTTCTAATTAACGTCGCAGACTGGTTATCCACTAGTAATGTAAACTTACCCTTGCTGGGGTATTCGTCTTTGATAAACTGCCACAATTTAGTATTTATACCGGGATTCCTATCTTCAAGCAGTTCAAATATTATGTCCAGGTCATCCTCGTCGTCGAGTAAAAGTGATGGTGGAACTTTTAATATCATTTTCGTGTATTCTACAAACGTGTCCTTTCTTTCTTCATTTGTATCTTTAATTTCAATAACTTCCTCGCCTCTAGCTTCTTCTTTCTTGCTACTAATCACATCTTTAAAATTATCTTCAACATTTGTTATAGATGAAAAAATCTTCACATCTTTCATCAATTCAGCAGAGTCGCCAATTTCATCTCGTGACAACTTTTCATTTTGATACGGTTTTATTGCACATTCCTTAAGATGCGACTGGTGGTCGATAAGACACTGTAGATGCCCCAACTTAAACTCCACGTAATCATCACCAATCAAATTGTTAAACTGTTCACCGCTTATAACTTGAGCAGATAACTTGTCTATTTGTAGACTGACGTTAATTTCATCTTCACCTTTCTCCATAGAAATTTTCCTCCAAAATTTCGTACGTAATCTTGGATTTTGTTTTTGCAATATCTCTATCGCATCATCCAAATCTCTATCGGCTCGAATCGTCATCGTAACAATGCCCACAGCGCCTCGAAATTCAGTTGATTTCAACGGAATTTGCATAGGGTTATTATTAGAGTTGTAAATTGACAAAGCATATTCTATCCAACTTTTGGAATCTATGTTCTGACAGATGATAAATATAACACCGTCGAATAAGTACATATCGTGAAATTTAGGTATAGTGGCTTCAGTGTAATCTCCCCTTTGAAACCCAATGCACACCACATTTTCAAATGCCCTTTTTATTGAGTGGAAAAGAGCCTCTTCGACTCTGATTTCAGGATAATTCGTAGGTCCGACATAGACTTTAAGATCGTCTTCAATCAAATCCGAATAGTGACTCGTTCTCAATTTGTTCAATTGCGCCTTATTATTAGCTGCTTCGATATGAGTGTACATAATATTAGACATAGCTTCTCTAATTTCTTTCATATCGTCGCTGTCTTCAATTTCACGATTGTCATTAGGTAATTTTGCTTCCCGTTTTTGTCTATCGATGATTCTAAAAACCAATTTCTCTCCTTCGTAAACTGGATCAAAATCGGTAGATTTAATTACTTCCAAAGAGTCCGGATCAACGCCGAATTGTCTCTTTTGTTTGCCAGTAACGTCCGAATAATATTTCCAACAGTCCGGTTTCAAACTTGGATACGTTTGCTTTAGAGCCATTAAAATTATGTTCGATTCAATTTGACATTTCTCTTTCGGTACACGCATCACGACTCTAGTATATCTCACCAAATCTTTAACATCTCTGAAAGTTAACTTTAATCCAGTAGAATTAATAAATTTCGGAAGTAATTCACCGAGATAATCCTTAGTTTCTAAGCTATCGCAAATGTAAATCACAGCACCATTCGACAAGTAAACATCTTGAAATTTCGGAACAATCATTTCTTGAAACCGTAAACTTTTCATATCTTTATGCAAATAATCCTTAAACAGTTGCTTTAGACGTCTAATATGCGTTCCTTCTAACTTGTTGAGAGGGTATCCCTCTAGCGTTATCGCTACTTTTAATTCATTATCCACATCTAAATAATTCGTTCGTCTATGGTAAGCAATGCCTCTATTACTGTCTATTGCCACAGCACTTTCATTCAGGATAGTGTCATTGCTGGTCATTACAGAATCATTCTCAGATATAATTAATGAAGTAGCAGTCGCATTATTATCTCGTACGAACAATTTTTTTTGAAAAAAATCTTCACAGTTACACGTTACTTTACTGCGCCCTTCGTTCCATATTTCCAGCACATCGTCGTTATTTTTAAATGTGGTTTGCGTATAAATATTTAACTTATCAGCATCTTTTATGTCATGATCAGCTTCGTCATCTATCCTGCAAGTGATATTCTGGACTTGTTCGTTTAACAAAACTCCAGTCTTTATTTCACGAACGCGACTCGACTCCTTTTTCGTGTTACCTTTTGACTCGTTTCTTGGAGTAGCTTCTTCAGGTATCAACACTTCTAAAAGTTTAACCTTAGATTTTACACAATCCGCGTTTGACATCAAACTATCATAGTATATCTCCCTGTAACCGGTCAATTCAAACTGCATAATGTTGTAGTCTATTACATTTTTGAATAAATGACCGCGTAATATCTCACCCGATACACGATCGATGAAAAAAGAAGTGATCTCAACGTTGTCGCTAATCTTTTGTGAATAGATCCTCCATAGATCTGTTTTTAGAGTAGGATTAAAATACTGCAAGAGTCTAAAGACTTCTTGTGCGGATGAAGGCCACGTAGATTGAGATAGTTTTAAAAAACCCATGCAGTATCTTTTCACCTTATTTTTAAGTAACACAAGATTATTTAACATTCTATCTTGAAGGCTTTGCGAGAAACGTACAATCCAATCACGCGTGGCGACATCCTTACATATACAGACTATCGCGCCTCTGTTCAAATAGCAGTCCAAAAATGAGGGCCCTCTCTTCAAGAGCCCAGCCTTTAAATGCACGTTGATAACGTCGTGGAGACAGCTTTGAAATCTCTCCATTTGGCAAAGACGCATTCGAGCTTTAGGATAACCGTCCAACGCAACTACTACTTTAAGAGAGTCTTCAACAATGTCTAAATAATCGGTGTTTCGCAACTGTATAAGTCTGGCGGTTTCATCTTCGTCTGTGTCACCATAGTCTCTATATTTCATGTCACCGTAAGGGACTTCACATTTTTTATACATAACTTTATTAGCGCAAGATTTCTCTGCAAAATTTTTGTCACGCTTGGAGCTATCGTTTGTACATTTGGTCGAGTGTTCCGAAACTTTGCTGGTGCGCTCAGACTTTACTTCGTAATGTTTGCTGCTGGTTCGTTCAAATTTACTAGCTACGGACTTATCTTTGTCGTCTCTGGTTGTGCAGCTTTGATCTTCGGAGCATAGAACGCATGTGGACGCCGTCGAACTACCATCAGTGCTATGCGGTCTCACCCAAGAGTACTTCGTCTTGCACCCGCGTGGGTTATTTTTCATGCTCTGCACAAAAATTGATCTATGGTGGGTTCTAGAGCGTTTTGAACTCGATTTAAGAGTAAAGAGCTTTACACTCAAAATTACATGCAAATTGAAAATTCATGCACTCCTACCATTGACACATTGTCTGCCAAATGATCATGCCAACATAACATGCGATATAAAAGAATGTACAATACTTAGCTCTCTGTTGAATTTTGAAGTTTACAATTACCATAAATGGTAACATCGCACAATGAAAAATGTAACCCCACACACAATGAGGCGTCATTGTAAGGGGCTATTAAGAGTGCCCATAGCGCAACGATAACAATGATTATATTTAAAAAAGGTTATCTTAAATGTAAAATAGAAACCTTGACTTTTAAGACCAAATCTTCCTATGTTTTGCCCTTAAGTGACGCATTTAAATTGCTCGTCCGGTATTATTAAAACGAATGCGAATACATACTATTATCGCATTTTTTTGTCTGCTTTTCGTGGGTAAATATCTCAAGCAAAAATAGTTGGTCATTCGTTCAGTTTTACAATGAAATTGATGGTATCGTATGGCATGTGTTTATCCGCTTATATTAGGGTTTTAATGTTTGTAAACATGTTACTCAAACACGGCTAAGCTAGATAAGTGTCGATATCCAATTGTCGACCTTTAAGGGTCAAAAAATAAGGCATGTAGGAGCCCGTTTTCCCAACTCTTCCACATCCCTTACTCTTTATAGGCCAATAACGCATATGCATCCCCCATTGTGTTACTTGTATTAATATGCGACGGTAGTCACGACGGAACAGGTAAATAAAGATTGGTAACGTGGGCGGATTGCACGTGCCACAACTATGACTTGACGATCATACACAGTAATGCTTCACGCCCTAAGCACACCTCCGCCGCCGCGAAATTCCAGTAGCTAAACCACTGCGAATGTATGTAGATCGAGTAGCGGAACTGGGCGCCGGAATGTCACACGAGTCAGTTGAATTGTGGCAATCGGAACAAAATGTCATCGCTATCAGTCAAAAGAGGAAGAAATAATTTTTAATTATCTTGTCTCTGGCAGAATATCAGTGTTGTGGTATGCACCACAACCGTATACAGAACCAGGGTTCGTTTTCCTCTTGTTACTGTTTATATATTTGTTTGTTTTGTTTGTAATTATTATTATTTTATTTCAGTATAATTTTACAATTAATTACAAGCTTAATTACACATTTTATTAGTGGATGCAAATTTTAACAAGGAATATTTGTTCATATATTGTTTGTATTAGAGGAATAAAAGTTGCTTTCAAATATTTTGCTGCATTTTATTTTTTCATATTATTTTTATAGACTGGATGACTCAATAAATAGAGAATAGGTTTATTTTTGACCTCTTGGATTAATTTTTCAGTAAAATGGACATCCATTTTATGAAAAAAAAAGTTGTTTCGCTACTCAAATTTTATCGATCACCACAAACACATACGCATCAAAATGGCGGGCTAAACGCAGATATGTCAGGATATGTAGCTTGGAGTCGGAGCAGATACAACGAAATCACGCGGGAGCGTGATAGAATTATAGCGTTAGAACAGACGGTTTGTGTTCCGCTTCACTTACAAAGGGCAAGATATGACGAAATTAATGCGGTTTTGCTGTTAAGGGATTCACTGAGGCAAATGACATTTACTATAGAACTCGCTGGCGGCGGAGACAATTCAACGGGCCTAGAAATGTTGTTTTTTTGTTTTTACCATTAGAACATTACACAAAAAAAATTGTTTTATCAATACAATTTTTTAATCTGATATCAACTTATTAATAGCTGTACAGGATTCATATGCGTGCAATAAGCCGTTTTCGAGAGAATTTTCAATAAAGGTCAAATTCTTCTTGTGTTCTAACTTTTTTTGTGGAGTTTCTATTACTTTAACGAAAATTCTAATTAATACAATTGGTTCTTCACATGTTTAAGTATAATATATATTTTTTTCAAAGCAATTGTCTTGTCTATTTCTTGTAACATCTTCATTAAACAATGGATATTTTTAGTATTTAGCGTTTGTCTCCCCCTTAAGGTTCCGCGGCTCCGCTCAAATCACTCGCAGTGCGGACTTGTGCTTTATTATTTGTAGAGCAAAAAGTACAATCACAAGCATTAAACGAGGGTATATACTTTCATCTCAAGTCAAAAAATATATTTAAAAAAAAAATATTCGTAAAAATGTGTTAATGTGTTAATAATTGTGAATTCCAAATTATAATATGGATATTGTTACAAAAACAATACACAGCTTGATATGTAAGCTTATACTCATTTGCTTGTGTTTGCCGTCTCGCAATGTATTGCATCCCAAGCCGCATACTTGCTATCTTTCACTAGACTCGCGTGGTAGAAGGATGTTTCCGATAGTGTTGTTCACCAAGAGTTACACTAGCGCGGGAACGAAACGTCTGAAGATATAAACGGACCTTTACGTGTGCGTGAGAGGTGGGTGGAATCAAGTGAGACCAACGACCAGCATGACAACAAGTAGTCAAGCGACACTTGTCCTAGTAAAAAACCATGACTAATGGCGTGTCCATCTTTATTTAACTGTTCCATGCCAATCTTTACCGTTACCAATCTAATCATCTCTAGTGGACTGTCAACCTGCCTGTATTTATATAAAAAAATCACTCCAAACCGATTTGATCACAAACACATTGTTCGCTTTAGACAAAAACAGACTAATGTCTCGACTGAACATGACTCAAAAATATAAAATAAACTTACAGAATCTCCAGCTGCAGCAGTGAAATCACCTTCCGAATCGTGGACCGGGTCTATGACACTTCTGTTGACAATACAATTTTGACATTAGATATAGGGTCCTCGCTGGTCACATTAATAAAATCAAAATAAAATTTTATTATTTTTCTAAAGTATTTTACTTTTACTTCTTGAATGTACCCACTGCAGTCACGATTGTGAATGAAATTGTAAGCACGCTGGGAGTAAATATCGCTGGTAAGAACACCACATAGGCCCTGCGGCCATAGGACAGACATCTTGAAAGGGATCGCAGGAAGCCGCTGGATGCAAAGCGCACAGAGGACCGTAAGCGGCTGCCCAAATAACTGCGAAACGCAGTCTGTCCTGCCACATTGCGTTCTTTCCAGGTCCAGACCAGAGCCAACTACCAAAGTTGATTCCAACATTCAATATTGTATTTTCATTTTATATGATTTGCCTTTAGCTTAACGTAACATATCGTAAGCAGCGAACTTGGGCCGGCTTCCTGCCAACATTGGTTCCCAGAGTAGTTATGGACCCCCTCCACAGTAAGAACAGAACCGAGTTGGCGCAAGAAAGAAAAATATTAATATATTTTTTTTATAAATTTAATTAGAAATTTTAATTTTTGGAGTTTACTCCTTGATTTTCATATAAGGCCTCCAGTATGAAAATTTTATGAGGAGTAAAATTAACAAAAGCGATATTAAAAAGCGTTATGTTCATCTAAGCAGTTCTACTCAAATCCGATAGATGTCACCGCTTCTTATTTTATTTTAATTCTTATTCTTATTTTAATTGCAGAGTAAATGTTATATTACTTAGAATTATGTGAATTTATCGGAAAAATAACTCGAGAAGTAACTTTAAAAAAATTACCCTAACTTATACATTTTTTTATCCATTTATTGTTTCAAGCTGTCAGATGTACATGTACAATCTATTATGCCAGGGACCATCCTTATCCCTCAACCTTGTCGAAGTTGGCAATGCACTTCCAACTTCTGTAAAGTTGCTTGTGTTGAGGTGATGGTACCAACCTACCATCAAGTGGACAGTCAGCATGCTGAGCAGCAAGTGGACGAAGTGGACAGCAGGTGGACGTCCACCCACAAGGTGGACAGACAACCCGCTAAGAGCTGCGGGTCGACAGAGGATCCAGGATGCTTCTGATCGGTCTTTTTGAAGAATTGGGAGGCGGAGACGATATTCCCCCAATAAGACGTAAAACACCTGAGGGACAGCGCCAACGGAAGGATGCCCTAATAAGTTTTTTTTTAAACTTACCTAGAAGCTCCTTCCGAGGTCGGAACCACCACTCTCATAGCCAAGTTCTTTTTGGATCCATTCAAGAATTGCTGTCAACAAGACACAAGATGATATTTAAATTCAAAATCATTTTATTATATGCACAGTCTCAAATTAAGTACTATTATTCCAACAATCAATCAATCAATGAGTCAATAAACATTTATTTATATGTATTTGTAACTTTAAAAAATATTACAAACAAGGTCCCTAATCAGCATTTTACTGGCTAGCACGGATCTTCCATAGGGACTCTTTAATTAAGAACTATGGTGCCCAGCCATACGACCCTGCCTTTACGCAAAAGAATAATTAATTATATAATTACATGATAGGTTAGGGAAAAGTTTCTTCACATTTTATATGAAAACTCGACATTTTTTTTAAACTTTATTTACATTTAATTACAGTATATATGTGCCATTTTGTTCGATGACTTGATCCTGTTGCTGAAGTAATTTTGGGAGTTTTGATATAAAAAAAACGCGACAAGTAGTTTTGGCAGTCCTCTCTTGATGTTAACCTGACACTGCCTAAATAATTCTGAAGAGACTGAAACAGGTGGAAATCTGAAGGTGCGCAAGGTCAGGGCTATATGGTGGATCCATTAACACCTCCCAGCGAAACTCTCTTAATTTTCGCTGAGTTGCTAAAGATGTGTTTGGTCTAGAGTTGTCGCCCTTTCTATTGATCAATCCCGGCAACCTTCTCTCAACTTCTTGCTTAATATCATCAGTTGCTGGCAGTAGAGATCCAAATCGAAGTTTCTGTCCGACGGTAAAAGCTCATAATGAACAATCCCAACAACAGCAGCACCTTAATGCGAATTTACCTGGGTTTTGGCACAGTCTGTGAAGCCTGTGAACCTTTGACCACAACCTTTTTCACACGTTTTTGTCGTATGTGATCCACTTTTCATCACCCGTTTTCAATCTCTTCAAAAACAGTTCGGTTTCATTACGTCTCAATAAAGAATCGCAAATGAGTACACGATTCATAAGGTTTCTTTCAGTGAGCTCATTCAAATTCAAATTCTTTATTGAGATAAAAACGGAGAGGTCCACTAACATTTATCTCACAATACATATCGTAGTAGTTAATATGATAAAAAAATAATAATAATAATAATCAATAATAAGAAAAATATATCCTACATTACAATATTAGTCAATTAAACTATCGGCTTACATGCCTTTGTCCCATTGGTCTATTAAATTTTCACAATATGTCCGAAAAGTTTTAATTACAGTAAACCAATTGTCACAAAAAATATCAATGTCAGGGTTGGTGGTAAGGAGTGCATTGAAATGGCGGCGGGTACGGATCAGTGGAGACATGGAACGCGCCACGGTGCACCACGGTGTGGCTCATGTGGCACCCAAATATCGAGCTTTTTTCAAATGGATCAAAACGGTTTTGTGGTCAATTCCCGGTTCTTCAGCTATGTCGTAACTACTGATATGCCAATCTTGCTCCACTTTTTCAAAAATGGCGTCCATTTTATCCGTAACAGGGCTATCAGAGCGAGACATCAAAATTCCCAGATTGAAAACACTTAACCAACTCTTACTGACACTGCATTAGGTCCATAAATGTCACAAATTTTTTTCGCAGCTTGCGATGCATTTTTTCTTTTTCTTAATAAAATTTTAAAATGTGTCGAATTTCTTCATTAGATTCACTCATTTTGACAGAAACAAAAACAAATGAAAAATAGCCAGAAACAACATTTTACTAATTTGTTTCTTTTTTTTTAAATGTAATCTTTAAAAAATGACGAGCCCATTGGATGAGTGGTTAGGGTGGTTGCCTTAACGCTCTGTTCTAGGGTTCCCGGGGTCGATTCCCGGCAGGGTCAACTTTGAAAAATGATCTTTTCAAATTTGTCTCAGGTCTTGATTTGGAAAGTAGTTGCAGGGCACACTGTGTTTCGCAGTCATTTGGGCAGCCCGTCTGGCGGCAGTAACCACCCCCTTACAGAAGACCACCGTGAAATAACAGCACATGTGCTGTTGTGTTTCGGTGAGTGAAGTAAGGGATGCCAGAGCCCATTTCGCTATCCCTTCCCCAATCCCTTATCCTTAATCCTATTGTAGTCGGCAACGCACTTGCAGCAGCTGTGCCGTTGCTTGTGTTATAGGCGACGGTAGCCACCTACCATCAAGTGGACCGTCAGCCTGACTGCCGATCTTAACATAAAAAAAAATTAAAAAAAATCAAAAATTATACATACTAGTTTATACATACTATATGTAAAAAGAATTTTCCCCCGACCTAATATTAGTAGTAAGTAGGATTGTAATAGGTTTTACAGAAAACTTTGTCCCCTTATCTTTATAAGGGGTTTTCTAATGTATGAAAATGCAGAGAAACGCTTAGACGAGACAGTTTATGGGGGCGGTCGGTCCATTTTTTGTACATTCTCGTGTGCTATTGTATATTTACAGTGACGTTGCCATATAGATAACTAGCTAGTGAAAGCCTTCAATAGTTTTTAAGAAAATTTGCAATAATTTCAGCCATGGATTGTAATCGTGTTATGAATTGTCCCGCGTAAATGTTTTTTTTGTTTTCGTTTTCTTTGAATTTCTGGTCCCTGGCAGAATATCAGTGTTGTGGTCCGCACCACAACTGTATACTGAGTCAGGGTTCCTTTTCCTCTTCTTACTTGTTCATATATTTGTTTGTTTGTAATTATTATTTGTTCATATATGTATATTGTGTTTATTAGAGGAATAAAAGATGCTTTCTTTCTTTCTAAAATATTGTAAATTGTAGTGGTCACACTATAAAAAGAATACCTTTCCGCTATTCCGCTTCAAAATCATCCGGGTCTTGCAGACAACTTGAGCCTCCTGCAGCCGAAGGTATTCCAGCTGAAGTTGCTCCAACTCTGCCGACATTTCCGGGTCCAGATTATCAGTAATTGACTGAAACAAACAAACATTACTGCTAGGAGCTTCGAAAACATCACATGTTTTTGTAACACAGTTTAACAATAACATTCATATTAATAAAGGCATAACTTATAAACAAATCTATCGGCACTTGAAGACTGCGATTACGAAACCAGCAGATACCATAAGCGAATACCATAAGTATTGA
Organism: Bembecia ichneumoniformis; assembly: GCA_910589475.2. Lineage (NCBI taxonomy): Eukaryota > Metazoa > Arthropoda > Insecta > Lepidoptera > Sesiidae > Bembecia > Bembecia ichneumoniformis. The sequence continues at coordinate 2,447,114 of OU342547.1, forward strand.
ACTTATGGCCCTGCCATAACTCCGCCGTTTGCCGGTCCCAAGCCCGGATGAGAAAGGAGGAGGGTTGGCTCGAGAAGAGACAAAACCTCGCTGTAAAACTGTCAACGCCGAACCTCGGGCGGCGGCAAATAACCCGACACTGTAGCCGGCCTAACCAGCAGGCTCAAAGGAGGTGAGGAAATGCCCTCTTTTACTACACCGTAAGCCTGTGGTCATGTCTCACAGGAACGGGGGTCTTGGCTTAACCGCCCGGACCGCGAGGTAGAAAGCCTCTATAAAAATTTACCCCAACCCTACGGTATGACGCGCGCCAAGAGGGTGAATGGCTGAGGGGTTTCTCAGTCGCTAGCGGTCAACCTCCGATACCTGGGGACCTCGGAGTGTACATACCCTTAGTCGGTAACGGGAAGGCCGACTGGACGTTTTTATAACCCGTATCTACTCGTGGGAACAATATGGATGAATTTTTAACAACATCTTTGTTTTCCGGTTTGGATCTCGATGATCCATCAGAATCAGGCTCGCCTGGAGGACGCTCCGACGCCTCCAATACAGCCTCGATAAAAGAAGCTGGCATGGATGAGAGGCTAGACCTTGGGCAATCAGTGGACACAAATGCCGCTGGAATGCCTATGGCAACAGACTCGGTCCGTGACAGCACCAAAGACAGTAGGAAGCCGCTTAAAAAGCTTTCAGGCGCCGCAAGGAAACGCCTGAAGAGGCTTATCGCAGCCAACTACTCAGTAGCTGAGGCCAGGGCTATTGCTACAAAGCCCTGGAATCAGCTCGATATTGAAAGACCCCCTCCGAATCCGACGAAGGTGAGGGCGAGCAGCAAGGAGGGTGATAATAAAACTCCTTCAGTGCCACCCAAAGCAATTGCTTCGAAACGCCAACGCTCGGAAGAGGAGTCTCCGAATCAGCCAAAAAAGACGGCGAAAACGGAGGAAACGCGGGCTGGTCCGTCGAGGGCTAGGCCCACGTTTGGAGAGGTAGTGGGAGCTTCGCGAGTGGGTATTCGCAATAGCGAACCCATGAGCGAAGAACAAATGAGGCTAACGCATCGCAGCATCATCCTCGCTATTACCAGGGCTGAAAAAGGTACTGGTCCAAAGTTCTTGGGATTCTCCAAAAAGCCTGGCTGGATTCTCATCACGTGTGAGAACCATTATAGCCAGGAGTGGCTTGTGAGCAGAATACCGAGTCTTAAACCGTGGCCTGAGGCAAACCTCTCATATATACCAGAGAAGGAATTGCCTAAGCCTACGATTTGCACCACTTTTGTGCCCAGCAGTGAAGCGGAGAGCCTGGATGAAGCTCTGCTGCTGCTGAGGACGCAAAATGTAGGGCTCAACACAGAGCACTGGAAAACCATCAGCAGTAGGGCTGAGAAGGGCGGCACTATAACGACCTTCTTTATAGACGACCCTTCTGCCGAGGTTTTAAAAGCTGCGGAGTACAAGGCCGCGATTGGCTTTAAGAAGATAATTTTTAAAGTCAAGAGCGGCAATGACAACACAGCTGAGTCCACCGAGCCAACGAAGGGCTCCAGCCGGCGCGAGGGAGAGCAGCCTGTACAGCATTCTGTACAGGCAGGTGCCTCTCAGGTCGTTGGCAGGGGGATTGGTACGGTGGGGCGTGGGTCGCACCGAGGTGGGGGGGTCATCAGAGGGCAGGCTAAGACTATAGGTGGAACTCGACGTCCGCCAAAGACGAAAGCCGGCTCCAAGGGCCCCTCTACAAAAAAGGGCGTTTAGAAAAAAAAAAAAAAAAAAAAAAAAAAAAAAAAAAAAAACAAAGAGATGAGGGTGATTCAAATCAACCTTCATCATGCGATGGCTGCCACAGCAGTGCTAGAGCGCCTTCTCCTGCGGGGTGAGGTTGATATCGCCCTCATACAAGAGCCCTGGACCCAAAATGGAGCGGTTCTGGGACTTCAGTCTGCAGGTAAAATACTTCATAATACCTGCGGCTCAAAGCCCAGGGCAAGCATAGTTTTCAATAAAAATATTGAATATTTGCCAGTGCCAGAGTTATGTACTGACGACATGGCGGCAGCTTTTGTCAACATCAAGGGCAGGGAGGGAACACGCATCATCGTCTGTTCTGCGTACCTACCTTATGACGGACATGACCCTACGGTGGAGCTTGCGCGTTTGGTGGCGTACGCGCATCATCATAAAGCCGAGCTACTTGTTGGAGCCGATGCCAATGCCCATCACGTAACGTGGGGCAGCACCGATACAAACAATAGAGGTGAGTTACTACATGACTTTCTCTTAATTAACTGTTTACAGGTACTCAACAGAGGGAGCAAGCCGACCTTCGTGACAACTGCAAGGCAGGAAGTTTTAGACATAACATTCGCCACTGACAACATGGCCAAGTTTATATCAAACTGGCATGTCAGTGGAGAAAGCTCTATGTCTGATCATAGACAAATCCGTTTTGATCTAGCAACATCTACGAAAGATCAAACTGTAACATACAGGGATCCAAAAGCTACAGCCTGGGACGTTTATAACAACAAACTAAGGCAAAATCTTGAGGACTTCCCCAAAAGTATATGTACACCGGAGGAGCTAGAACATACAGTGGAGGCTATCACGAGGGCAATAAAGAGTGCCTTTGAGGAAAGCTGTCCGCTCAGAACAAAGCACTCCAAAAGAAATGTACCCTGGTGGAACTCAAGGCTCAAGAAGCTTCGGGAGAATACCAGACGACTATTCAACAAGGCAAGAAGAACCCTTGAATGGGAAAACTACAAGAAGGCCTTGACTGAATACAATAAGGAGATAAGGAAGTCCAAGCGTGCTGCATGGAGAAAGCTCTGCGAGGAATTAACACAAATGCCTCAAGGGGCCAGAATCCATAGACTGCTCGCGAAGGACAAGCCTAGTCAATTAGGGCTGCTTAAGAGACCTGATGGCTCCTTTACAAACACTGAAGAGGAAACTCTTCAGTTGCTGATAAAAACTCACTTTCCGGGGGCTCAGAGCTCTTCGGCCGGATCAGATGGAACGCCTTTACACCAAAGGCCTCGAAATGAGGACCGTAACAGAGCGGCTGATCTCATCCGACCCAAAGTTGTGAAATGGGCTATCAAGTCCTTTAAACCCCTGAAGTCCAGTGGTGAAGACGGACTGTTGCCCATTCTATTACAGAAAGGCATAGACGTACTCACGCCGTATCTGGTAAAGATCTACCGGGCAAGTTATGCCTGGGGATATATACCGGAACAATGGACCCGGGCTAAGGTATTATTTATACCTAAGGCAGGTCGGAGGGATTATGCTCTGCCTAAGTCTTTCAGACCAATTTGCCTAACGTCCTTTATGCTTAAAACTCTAGAAAAGATTATAGATAAATACATAAGGGACAAAGCCCTGGCCTTGAAACCCATTCATTCCACCCAGCACGCCTATCAGAAGGGAAGGTCCACAGAGACGGCCCTTATCCAACTAGCTGACAGGGCGGAAAGGGCTTTGGATGATAAACAGATAGCTCTGTGCGCATTTTTGGATATAGAAGGCGCATTTGATAATACTCCCACCAACACGTTAGTGAGGGGACTACAAAACAAAAATGTGGACCCGACTACAGTTAGGTGGGTAAAGGCCATGCTATCCAAACGTAAAGCGAAGGTCGAACTACACGATACCTCGCTCACTGTAGCAACTACAAGAGGATGCCCGCAGGGCGGTGTTCTATCACCACTGCTTTGGACTCTTGCAGTTGATCAGCTTCTGTACAGGCTGGCAGAACACAAGATCGATGCCCTAGGTTATGCTGATGACCTAGTGGTGATCATAAGAGGTTTCTGCCAAAGCACAATTTCGGCCCTGTTACAGAAAGCTTTAAACATCATTTGCGAATGGTGCACAGCAAATGAACTGTTAGTTAACGGTGATAAAACCGCTATAGTACCGTTTACCAAAAAGAGGCTACTGGACAAATTAAAGCCACCTCTAGTAAATGGTAAACGAGTTGAATTTTCCACAGAGGTCAAATATCTGGGAGTTACTTTCGACCAGAGACTAACGTGGAATGCACACATTGGAAATGTGATAAATAAGGCTAAGGCAGCCTTATTTATCAGTCGTCGAATGGTAGGGAAGAGTTGGGGCCCGTGTCCAAAGCTCACCCTCTGGCTGTACACTGCTATTGTGAGGCCGATGATCGCATACGCCTCTATAGTATGGTATAGAAAAGCCAACCAGAAAACGACCATCGACAAGCTTAATGGCGTACAGCGTTTGGCATGTCTGATGATAACAGGAGCCATGTCGAGTTCCCCCGGAGCATCTCTGGAGGCTATTCTGGGCTTACCGCCTCTAAATCTATTTTTAGAGAAGGAGGCGAGAACCAGTATGCACAGAATGATGAATCGGGGTAAACACAATTGGCTGTCCAAGGTACTCAGAGCTCTAGAAGACTCAGTACTAAGGGATCCCATCCTAGGCATGCCTACTGATACAATGGTACCACAGTACATAGAAGCAAAGTATTATACTGTGGAGCTACTCTCAAGAGAAAACTGGTCAAATAACAAGATCTCTTGGGAGGAAGGTAGCCTTTCTTGGTATACTGATGGGTCCAAATCAGGACCTGACGTAGGCTGTGGAGTGTATGGCGGTGACCAGGATTACAGGACCAGTGTAAACTTGGGACAGTACGCCAGCATCTTCCAAGCAGAGGTCTTCGCCATCCTAGAATGCGCGGAAATCAACCTGCAAAGAAACTACGTCAACCGTGTAATTTACATTCATTCAGATAGTCAGTCTGCACTTCAAGCACTAGACTCAGACTCTACAGTCTCAAAGCTTGTGCGAAACTGTGTAGACTACTTAAATACCTTAGGGCGCGAGAACAAAGTGGTCCTAAGATGGGTGCCTGGCCATATGGGGATCGAAGGCAATGAAATTGCCGACGAATTGGCTCGTGTAGGCGCAAAAGGTAGGCTAATAGGTCCTGAACCTATGTGCGGACTACCAAACAGCCTAGCTCGCTGGACCATATGGAACCAGTGCTTTATTAAATCTTACCAACGCTGGATTAACTTGCCAGGGTTGAACCATTCCAAAGCGCTTATTAAAGCCTATAGTCGAAACGTGACAAATCAGGCTAAGTCGCTTAGTAGGAGCAATTTGTGTATGCTATCTAGGGCACTAACGGGGCACTGTCGCCTCAATAGGCACCTAAAAGTAATGGGGCTCACTAGTACGGGAGAGTGTCGCTTCTGCCATGAGGCAGAAGAAACACCAATGCATATCCTGTGCGAATGTGGCCCCCTGATGCACAAGCGCAGTCACATCCTAGGAAGCCACACAATGGCTTGTGAAGATGTGAAGAATGCCTCTATCAAAAAAGTACTACAGTTCCTTAACGTGGTAGGCATAGGTAGAGAGCTTTAGTTCACGTGGCGATCACAATATTTCAGCAATGGACGAAGTGATACTGGTACTCTAGCAGACAGAAACAGCCACTAAGATAAGATAAGATAAGATATGGCCCTGCCATACTCGTCGAGTGGCGAAAGGAGGCAGACGTAGTGTGACAACTACGTCTGCTTCCTTTCGCCATAGGACTCGTCATGCCCACCACTCCCAATTTTGTCGGTTTTTTGGGGCGCGAGGACCGTATTAAAACACCCAGACCACAGACAAGTTTGAAAAGTTCTTTTCCAAAGTAGACCCTACCGTAAAGCGAAGAACCCGGCAGCACGTTATCATAAAATAAAATTGGGAATTAAAAATACAATTTCCAATAACTTAAATTCTATTAACTTTGCAACTTTATTTTTTATGTTAAAATCGGCAGACAGGCTGACGGCCCACTTGATGGTAGGTGGCTACCGTTGCCTATAACACAAGCAACGCCACAGGTGCTGCAAGTGCGCTGCCGACTACTGTAGGATTAAGGATAAGGGATTAGAGGGGGATAAGGGAATTGGCTCCAGCGTCCCTTACTCACTCACCAAAACACAACAGCACATGTGCTGTTATTTTACGGTGGTCTTCTGTAAGGGGTTGTGGTTACTGCCGCCAGACGTGCTACCCAAACAACTGGGAACTTGAAAAGTTAATTTTTCAAAGTTGACCCTGCCTGGAATCGAACCCGGGAACCCTAGAACAGAGCGTTAAGGCAAGCACCCTAACCACTCATCCAACAGGCTCGTCAAATGCCAGCCTGTCTGGCGACAGTAGCCAACCCCTTACAGATGAATGCCGTGAAATAGTAGTGTTTTAATAATGGCAGGCACATTGCATTTCACAGTCAAATATTGGGTAGCCCTTTTGGCGACAGTAACCACCTCTTTACAGAATACCACCATGAAATAGAATTAGTTTAATAATAGTGGCAGCGGCAACTGCGTTTCGCATATACTGGACACTTAAGTTTTTGTATTATGGTGAGGATGCCAGAGTCCAATCCTCTATCCGCACTATTCTTTATCCTATCAAGGTCAGTAGTGTACTTGCATGTATACATTTATCTATGTATCTCACTTACCTGTACATATGACCACTAACAATACATAGCAACATATGTATGCATGAAACAAATATATCATTTATTATTCAATTTAATTTTATTTTTTAGTCCCTCATTTACTCTGTATATATGCGTTAGTCTCGGAAAGTTGTGTATTTCTGAATAATTCATGAATATCTTATTTTTATCTGCAGAGTTATCACGGTTTCTGTCAAAATATTAGGTAGAAATACAGTCCAAACTAATCTATACTAATATTATTAAGATTTGTATGTACTTTTGTATGTTTGTAATGAATAAGCTCAAAAACTACTAGACCGATTTCAAAACATAGGCTACTCACTCACTCTCCCCATACAAATGTATGTTTGTAATGAATAAACTCAGACTACTGGACTGATTTTAAAAATTCTTTCACCCATAGAAAGGTACATTATCAGCGAGTAACATAGGCTACTCCCCCTCCCCCTATCCGTCCCCCTTTACACCCCCTCCATACAAATGTATGTTTATAATAAATAAACTCAAAAACTACTAGACCAATTTCAAAAATTCTTTCACATATAGAAAGCTAAATTATCAGCGAGTAACACTGGCTACTCACCCTACCCCTATCCGTCCCCCTTTACACCCCCTCCATACAAATGTATGTTTGTAATGAATAAACTCAGACTACTGGACCGATTTCTAAAAATTCTTTCACCTGTAGAAAGCTACATTATCAGCGAGTAACATAGGCTACTCACCCTCCCCCCACATCCGCCCTTCATACAAATGTATGTTTGTAATGAATAAACTCAGACTACTGGACTGATTTTAAAAATTCTTTCACCCGTAGAAAGCTACATTATCAGCGATTAACATAGGCTACTCACCCTCCCCCCTCCATGCAAATGTATGTTTGTAATGAATAAACTCAAATACTACTGGACCGATTTTAAAATTTATTTCATCTGTAAAAAGCCACACTATCAGCGAGTAATATTTTATAAAGAGATGTGGACGAAGTCAAGTGTAACAGCTAGCAATAATATAAATGCAAAAATGATTTTATTTGTAGCACATAACCACTCAACCCATCATCGTGAAATTTGACATACACATTGTCATCGGTGATACAAAAAAAGAACATAGGGTCCTTTAGAGCAGAATAAAAGTACTGCTCCCGATGGATCAGTAGGAAAATTTAATAGTTAAAATTCGACACCTCACAAAAATAAACCTATCATGATCAATAAAGAGTGAATAAATATTTTGACACCTAAGAAAAATGTGATGTCAACAAAGTCAAATTTAATAGTTAAAATTCGACACCTCACAAAAATAAACCTATCATGATCAATAAAGAGTGAATAAATATTTTGACACCTAAGAAAAATGTGATGTCAACAAAGTCGAGGACAAAGGCGCTTTGTATATAATTTCTTTATAACAATATAACTTTAGAACAACATACATATTATACTAACTTACTAATATAGTTAGTAGAATTGAGTGTTTTCAGTTATTACTTTAAAAAATGGTGTTAGTATGTCTGTGTGTTGCATGTTAATGGCTTTCCCTGTAAAATTGGAGACTGGAAATTTAAAAACTCAAAATAAATCCCCATCATGGACCATTTAAAAGGCACAGCAACACTCACCAAATCCAACATGGTGTCCGCAGAGAATGAATCGTTCATGTGTCTGTCCTCAGTGTTTCCCGTGTCCTCCTTTCTGCAAACAAAACACATAGTACACATAAAAATTTGTACCCTTTAGAGACACAATTACATTTCCTTATTCTAATTCTTTTTTAATAAAGAATTAAGGTAATTCCATTTTAATAAACTTTTCAGATGACAATAAAAATGTTACAATATGATGAGCCCGTCGGATGAGTTGTTGGAATGCTTGCTTTAACTCTCTGTTCTAGGGGGTGTTAGATTCTCGGCAGGGAACTTTTCAAATTTGGCCTTGGTCTGGAAAGTAGTGGCAGGGCACACTGCGCTTGTAGTCATTTGGGCGGCCCATCTGGGGGCAGTAACCATCCCCTTACAGAAGACCACCGTGAAATAACAGCACGTGTGCTGTTGTGTTTCGGTGAGTGTGTAAGGGATGTCAGAGCCCATTTCCCTATCCCCTCCTAATCCCTTATCCTATTGTAGTCGATAGCGCACTTGCAGCAGCTTTGGCGTTTCTTGTGTTATAAGCGACGGAAGCCACCTGCCATTACTGATGGTCCAATCTTAATATAAAAAAAAACCTTTTACCAAATTTCAAGTTTAAATCTCGTAATTACGACAGTGTGCATGACTATTACATCACTTCATTGTACTCAAATTCTCGTGTAAATAAATGTACATATTTAATATAAACCTCCATAAATAATTACACCTAAAAAGTAAAATAATTCATTCAGTCAAACTCAATGGTAGCCGGCAAAATGAAAATGACTGGCCATTTTGAAACTTTTTTAGACGAAACTTTTATATTATTAGAAAACTTACAGAAAAGTATACATTAGTGAGTGAAAAACTATTTAACACTGCAAATTAAATACTTTATTGAATCACAATTGCACAATGCATGCACGCAATACGCACTTGTCTAATGAATAATACCAATTTATTTAAAACAAATGGCTCTGACCGGTAAGTAACGAACGCGAACTACTCTGTGGAACAATTACTGAAATGAAATCGTTCATTACGCAATTCGTTACATAGAGCAATACAATTTTACAATATGTCATGTGGATTGGAATCTATACTAATCTTCGATTATAGTCAATTTTTTGGATAAATTCTCAAAGTCTTCGACATAATTATGTGAGGAAACTATGTATAGTATCCGCCAATCATTTTGGGCTCTGGCGATATCACCTGTCAAATATGCACCGGTAGACGATTTTGGGACTGTTTGTACGGGATAGCGACGCAGGCGGGAAAGTCAAGCCAATGAGCGAGACGCAATGATAACACTTGTACAAGAGGAAGTAGTCGCGCCGTATCTCATTTGGATTTCACAAAATTGTACATGCCTATTGAAGGCTTGGTGGTGTTTCTCAAATCGGACGAGTAGTTTTGAAGATTACCTCCTACCAAAAAGATTAAATATATATAGAATATATAGAGGGCATTGAGAAAATTTTTCTACAAAAATATTGATCTTGATCGCCGTAATTCGGATGGCCATGGCGAAGCTAAATGGCTTTGTAAAGTTGGTGACGGACTGAGCTATTTTGTACCACGTGGTCCTAAATGTCACATTACGGATTCTTTCGTCTTGTCCGATCTATACAGTTGAAAATCTGAGTGCGTAGTGCGAGTTTGCCTCGATCAAACGCATCGAACGCGTAAACGTGACTTTGTTAGGAATGAAGCAGTGCCATCTAGTTAGCCACCAGAGGCTCTAGTATGAGTTTACGATACTACACTAATTCTACACTCGCTAGCGAGAACGTAAAAATTTAGTATGGAAAATCGTGAACTGTCAATGTCAAATTGTCAATTTTCCATATAAATGTTTTACGCTCTCGCTAGCGAGTGTAGTATGGTAAACTCATGCTAGAGCCACAGATGGCACTGCTTCATTCCATACAAATTCACGTTTACGCGTTCGATGCGTTTGATCGAGGCAAACTCGCACTACGCACTCTGGTTTTTTTTTTAAATTTATTTACACAAAGAAAAAATACATTGGGCGGTACACAGTTTAGGTGTACTATAAACTCAATTAAGTTTCTAGCGTACACCTGAGTTGTCTTCAATGGCAGAAATATAAACGGAATTTTTGTTACAAATACAGACAAAAGTAAAAAGTGAATATTTGTAGGTAGATACAACTTTAACACTAAAATACAACAAACCTGCTCGTCCCACTCTAACATGCAGCTAACATATACGTAAGTGCATCCTTGTTGTTCCTTGTTGTGTGTGTAGTAGCTCAATGGAGATCTATGTTACCTACTTGTCAATGTGACAGATGGGTTCAACAGAGTTCTTCTTGGCATAGTTACTTTGTAGGCGAAAAATTTCTTGCGAAAAAGGGATCAATATTTTGTAGCAAAATTTTCCCAATGCCCCACACGCATACGCACGCACACAAATGGATATAATATGGCTCACGCCTGTGTAGGGCAAATAACTCACTACAAAAGAACAGACATTTTTTTCTGGTTCTTTGGTATCTTTTAAGGTTAGACTTAGAAATGACGCTACGTAATATATACAAATATTTATTTTTAAATTTTTGTAATGGATCTTTTTTGTTTATTAATATTTATATCTTACTGTTCTGTTCTTTGTTCTGTTGTGTTTGAATTCATGAAAGGCAAATTGTAGAATTTCTTCTAATTAATTGATATAATTTTTTTATGTTAGATTGTGTGCTGTTTTGCATCCCGAATAAAAAAAAAAAAAAAAAAAAAAAAAAAAAAACACTTCTCGGTGAAACAAATTTATTCATAAAATAGGTTTCAAAAACACTTTTAATCGACACTTTAATTTTACCGGAAAAAATCTGAAAAAAAAAAACCCAAAAAGAAACTCAGGATACCATTCTTTTTAACATCTTTAAAATCAAATAAATGACAATTACATACTATTATTAACCCCTCGTATATCTACGCAGGTCACTGAACGAGTTTTGACGCAGATCTCCGTCGAGACCGACTTTTACTCGATTTTAAATATCAAGTCTGTACAATAATAGATTGTAAGGTTAAGGTTGAAATTTGTACAATAATAGATCTGTGCAACTACGCGAATGTGTCCCGCGACGCAGATCTGTGTCGAGACCGACTTACGACTTTAAATCTGTATGAATAAAGTTGAAATTTGTACAATAACTTAATGTAAATGAAATTGAAATTTGTAATTCAACTTTTTTGTACGAATTTCAACTATATTCTTCAAATTCATACAATAAAATTCATTTACATTCATCATTCAAAACAGACGGGAGGTTAATACTAAATATAGTATAAGCTCAGAATAGTTTAAATTTAATATTAGTTTAAATAAAGTTCATTATCGCTTAATAAATAATCAGCGAATTCTATTACAACCTTTACTACAGATTGGTTTTGAATTACCAAGTGTAATCAGAACCGAACTGTCTGTTTTATGTGAAACATCTTTTGCGGCGGGTGAGACCGGTTGTTGATGTAGCGACGCCAACATTTGGCCAAACTCTGACGGAACTTGTAACTATACACATAGAGTAAGAATAAGATCCCAGACATGCCGGATATAACTTACTAGCTGGTGGCCGCGACTTCGTCCGCGTTGCAAGTTGCAAGTTTGGTGCGTATGCCTCGTCTATCTCAGTTATAAAAGAAGTCTTCGGCTCGTGTCGGTACACTAAGAGTACAGGTGGAAAAAACTTACCTAATATTAATATCCTTTCCGCTGCTGCTGATACTCATCGAGTCTGCGTGGCTTCGTCTCTCCTTCGGCGCCTGTCTGTCATACTGGGGCCGCCTATTATACGATTGGTTCTGAGAGGTGCCCGTTCTTTTCTAAACAAATAAAAGAGACATAAGACATACATTATGGTTTAAAATGTAATTGTTTAGATTATACAAAACGAATAGTTTTAAACGAGGAAAACAGTGTATAGGATATGTAATGTTGAATTTATTAAACCATACTAGTTATCCAAAGGGAGTTTTATTTTTTTTACAGGTCTTTTTGGAGTTTACTCCTAAAGAATCGATTTTCATATAAGGCTCCCGGTATGGAAATTTTATGAGGAGTAAAATTAATACAAGCGTTAACTAAAAGGTGTTATGTTCTTCTAAGCATTTCTACCCAAATCCGCCGCAGCTTCACCTAATTCTATTGTAGTATAATAAATGGCGCCATCAATAGTGTATTTATTGTTGGAGACCACCAAGCTGTTCTACCCAAATTCGATAGATGTCGCCGCTTCACCTAACTCTATTGTAGTATAATAGATGGCGCCATCAATAGTGTTACATATTTTAGGAGTTTTCCTAAAATTTTAGCCCATTTTCCTATCCAATTCCTTATCCTTAATCCTACTGTAGTCGGCAGCGCACTTACCGCAGCTGTAGCGTTGCTTGTGTAATAGGCGACGGTAACCTCTTACCATCAAGTGTCTGCCGATCTTAATAAAAAAAATTAAAATAAAAATGCACCATCTAATCTACCAACACAGCGGGTCCATTAACCACTATTACTACAAGGATTTCAATACAGCCACCAAACAATACGAGTGACGATAAGCAAATATGGCCACAAATAAAGTCCCATATGATCCAGACATTGTTTTTACGTACCTTATGAGCAATATTTATCAACAGCTTCATTGGATCCGTCCTGTTCAACTTCATCATCGCCAACTTTGCCTCTCTGAAAGAAAAAAAGAATAGACTCCTTAAAAAGTTATTTGAATAAATAAAGCACAGAAACGCCCGGCGATGCTTTAAACTCTAAGGATCAAAAGCAGAAAGCAAACAGTGGGGAGTTTTAGTACGTAAAAACCATATTTAACCATGTGTCAATCAAGTCATGTCAAAAAATACTTTGCTCCAAACGAATGAACTTGTAGTAGTTGGAGTATACAAAAGCCAGCTGAAACTAAGATACAGGAAAACAATGTAAACAAACCCGACCTCTACCGAGTTTTACAACATCGAGTGATTATGTGTCTCTGTCCTTTTCCTTCGCATGTAAAAGTGTGAAAACCGGCAGGCGCTGTCCGTTTCTCGGTACAGGAAAGCAATCTCGACAATTCTTTAAATTAATAATTTTTTTATTTGTAAACCGATTGGAATAAAACAAACACTAAATTTTACGGGAAGCTTGCCATAATACATCAGTGAAAACCGCATTCATCGGTTAAGCCTTTTCTGAGATTAGCGCGAACAAACCCATAGACGAACAGACAAAAATTCTATAAATTATTATTTGACTTCAGTAACTCTGTGTATAGTGTACTCAGTACAACGTGTATAAATTATTATTATTATTATTATTTTACGATTTTATTATACGTATTTTATTAAATGTTCAGTCCCACGGCTCACATGTTTTTAATTTTTTTAATAAAACAAATAGACACGTATTTTAACCATTCATAAAAAGGTGAATCTTCGGTTGAATTGGCTGAATCTTTAGTTAACTATATAATTATATTATCATCTGCAAAACGATGCTCATGATTGAAATAGTCAGTTTAGGTGTTTTTGAGAGTTCAAATTTTCAATTCAATTCAGTTCGAAGTGTTCAATTGATTTCAAATTTCCTATACTCCAAGCTAGTCATTAATAATAACTCACCCGGGCGTCTCGTAGGAAACCAAAGCGTATCTTCTGCCGGGATCGTTGCTTAAAAACATCTCAACTAAGGCGCCATAATTTGAAAAAAGACTCCTCAATCCCTCTACATTCATACTAGCCGGTATGTTTCTTATATACAAGCGGCACTGGTCCAACTCCACATCTCCCATGCTGCAAAGAAAAGCATTGATTTAAATTGATCATTGTCTTTAACACTGAGTTTACAATGACCACACTCGCTAGCGAGAGCATAGAACATCTATATGAAAAACTGTCAACTGTCAATGTCAAATTGACAATTTTCCATATAAATATTTTACGCTCTCGTTAGCGAGTGCGGTCATTATAACTCATGGTAGAAGTACAGACTACAGCTGAACTTTTCGGATTTAGATCTCGAGAGAGAGGCATGCTCAATGTCTTGAATTATGCTCAAAAGGAAGTGGCAGGACATCACCCGAGACTTATGGACCGACTTTACCATTTCTTTATTCAGTCAAGAGAGACTAAAAAAAATGGACCTGGCAGGATTTGGGGCTATCAGGAACCACTCCCCACAAGGTTATCGTGGTACTCATCAGAACTCACCTAGATTCCTCATCAGCATATTGCGGATCATACGTTGTATTGTCAAAGTCCTCCCTCATCGGATCCCAGCCACGATTCTGATTGTAATTGCGCGATTTCGCCATAATTCTGAAAAAAAAGATATTTACATTATTTTTCTTTTATTATACACACACCATTTGACACATCAAAGGGGGATCTAACTATAAACAAATTAGTGTGCAGAAATAAGTATCAAATCTATTGTTACGGTTGGCCATAGAACCTTCTCGAAGGAACATTCAGGAAGAAGAGGTAATGTTTACTAATACATGGTGGCCACGCCCCTTTAAACAAGTGCAAAAGGAATCTTTACGGTTACGACATAGGGTTCATATTCCAGCAACTGAAGCACCATTCTGGTGTTACCTGTGCAGATGTATTCATGAAGATAATATCGTGACCTTGGCCCAAAAGTTTTTTTATCTAATATTGCAAATTTTTTTTTTTGGTACTAATCTTGCAATCGGTTCTCAACCATAAGCAGATTAGTTAGGAGGCTTTCAGTGACTTGCAAGGCCAATCCTTCCAGTGAAGGGCTCGATTTTATTTGATTATTTTACCAAATGTGGTATCGTTTAAGCCTTTTAACCTGTCTTGATTTGCCTAGCTCTTTAGCTAAGGTGTTGATGTGATTGTCTATCCGTATCTTATATGCCTTGGTTCTGTGCTCTATCTCTTGTTTGATGGTAAACATTTGCAAACACTCATGTATTTCAGAGTTCCTGATAAACAGAGGTGCGCCTGAGATGGTACCGAGAGCTCCGTTCTGGAACCTTTGGAGGATTTCAACATTTGAATTTCTAGCTGTGCCCCATAATTCAATTCCATAGGACCAGACCGGTTTGAGTATAGCCTTATAGATAAGTAGTTTATTGTTTAAGGATAATGATGATTTGGGCCACAGAAGCCATATTGCAAATAAAAAACAGTTTTTTGATTTACTGAGTGATCATCTCGAAAAACGTGATATTAACACTAGTATAGCAGCTGAAGACGCTGATCTTTTGATTGCAAAAACTGCAATCCATTTGAAAAGAAGTAGAAATGAATCAATTACAATAGTAGGCAGTTATATTGATTTACTAATTATTCTGGTCTGACTAGTCCTCAATGATGATACAATTTACTTTTATAAAATGACTCCAGTAAAGCAAGCAAATGTAATTTATTCGATGCAAAACGATAAGAATTTGAAATATTTTTTTTGCTGTTTGCACATTCTTTTCTTGGTTGTGATACCACAAGAGCAACTTTTAAAAAAGTTTATTTAAAAAAAAAAGGCTTGATCTGCAAGAGTTGATTTTGGTGTTCTATAAACCAAATCGTTCAATTGATGAATTGCACCCTATATCTGAAAAAAATAATATTGAATTTATATGGTCAAAGCAATCGAAAACTGACAATAGGTGATTTAAGGTATAAATATGCATCATCTGCTGCTGTCCAAATAGGCTTTATATACCAGAAGCTTGTTCGTGAGAGACAGGGGAGACTGCTGCCCCAGCAGCCAATTCAAAGACCTGAATTGCATGTTCAGTTCTTTCCTTTTGGCTCTTATATGATTTCTCCAGGTCAGTCTCCTGTCCAGATGTAAACCCAAGTATTTGACCCTGCTGGTACTTGGCAGAACTTTGTTGTTAATAGAAACGGTAGGGCATTCACATTTCCGAAGTGTGAACGTTACATGGATTGACTTGGTGACGCTAAGCTTAATTCGCCACTTCTGTAACCAGGTGTTTACATTGTCGAGCTGTGTCTGCAGTTTTAAGGAAGCTGTGTTCCGATCTTTATCACTTGCAAAACAAGCTGTATCATCGGCGTAAGTGACTATTAGGACATCTTCTGTTTCAGGCAGGTCTGTAGTGTAGATAGAGTATAGGATTGGACCAAGAACCGATCCCTGGGGCACAGATGCATTGACAGCATACAGCTTAGAATAGTCCTCACCACATTTCACCAGGAACCGCCCTTCCGTTAAGTAGGATTTTAGGATCATGAAAATTAAGTTTGGTAGAAGTATCTTCATTTTGTAAAACAGTCCTTTATGCCAGATTCTGTCGAAAGCTTGTTGTATGTCTATGAATGCAGCGGAGCAGTACTCCTTTTTTTCATTTGTTTCTGCCTGATTTTGTTTCATTGTCTGAACTTATAAACTATACGGTGCATCTGTTCCACTGTTGAATATTTCTCCCGGAATCCAAACTGATGGTCAGGTATGATCTGTTTCTCCTCCAGTACCAGCTTCAGTCACAATGACTTTTTCGTTTTTTTCAAAAACTTTTGAAAGTATTGGAAGGCTTATGGACCTATACAAGCAAACATCGTTTGGCGGCTCTCCGGGTTTCGCTATCATGCAGATCTGCGATATTTTCCACATTGTTGGATAATAATGTATTCTAAGGATTCCATTGAACAGCATTGTTAGAAAGACTATAGCTTTTTTCGGCAGTTTCTTGAGTACTTCAGCCGTTTTTAGGTCAAAACCAAGGACTTTTTTGTTTTCAAAACACTGAATGGTACATACTACTTCTCTGGGAGTTATGAGACAGATGTTGATAGCTATTAATAATATGATCAATCTTCAATTCAAAGTCCCCCATACATGATAGGTTTGGAGTAAATAACTCATACAGAAGTTTTGCGAATAGCTCTGCTTTTTCATTTGTACTTCGCACCCAGGGGTCATTGGAACATTCCTTATGGGCGGTACATGGTTTTGTGGTCTTTTAAACTGTTTTGTTATTTTCCATAACGAGTAATTGTCCTTCTTGTGTGCTGAGAGACAAGATATCTTATGTCGAAAGGTCGCATTTGTGTTTTCTTTTATCAATTCTTTGAGTTCTCTTGAGATTTAGGTGTATTCGGTTCTATCTGTACTAAATCTTGTTAAGTGAAGCTGTCTTCTATATTTTCTTCTTTCTTGTAGTTTGTTCCGTATCTCCAATGGTATATTATTTTTATCATCAGTGCAGCAATTCAATGTCGGAGTAGAGAGCCAAGCAGCCACCTATATGAGGTTAGTTAATATAAAATGTTGCCTTGTCTATGTCTTCTTTCTTAATTTTGAACTTTAGTTTACCTTCATCTTCCAGGAATTCAGTGAAGGCGTTCCAGTCTGTTTTATGATTGTATAATACTGGTCTTTGCTCATATTGGATCGGTGAGACACTGAATGTTGCTATGATAGGAGTATGATCAGAGATAGCATCAAGTGATGACTGATGACTGAACATCAAAGTACACCCGCAATAGCCCCTTCACAATGAAAAAATCCATAACATCAGGAATTTTGTCCATAACATCCATAACATCAGGAAAAATCCATAACCTAAAAAATTTTTTTTGCAAAAACTAACACTTTGTCTTCGCCAAGCATTACAGCTTGGAGCTCACCAGACAAACACTGTCTTTGTACCTAGTTCATGGATGTCTAATTTAATGTGATTATTTATTCCTATCCATTCATATCTAATTGCCATAAATAAAACATTATTTAATCTGGTTTTAAATAATATTTTGATGAAAGAAGCAAAGGGTATTTGGAACAAGACCACCCAGAGTCAACCTCCTCCGATCCCATGGTTTGTAAACAGAAAACTTAGCAGAGCTAGGCTTAAATTAGCTTTTAGGCCACGATCCAGGCACTATCCATGTAGGAAGTTAAAGAGGAAAGTTGACTCTCCTGATTGCGAAGTTTGCGGAAGCATAGAAGATTGCCATCACTTGCTTATGGATTGCGCCAGGTATGAGAAAGGGTTTTAGCTTCATAGTGGCGTAATTTATAACATATACAGGCAAAACATAGGTGTTCTTATTGTTATGCTAGTGGAACTGCATTTATACTCCACCCATTCAAGCAAGCTTTCAAGCATTGTCATATACATATGTTACTAGCGACCCACCCCCGGTTTCGCCCGGGATGCAATTTTTATATACATATATGAACATTCCCAGTTTATCCCTCTTTCCATTAGTGAAAACCGAATTAAAATCGGTCTACCCGTGACCAAGGGAAATGGGGATTCATATTTAAATATAGAGATTAGTTTGCTCAGGGGATGATAGGGCTGACATGCCTTTGTAAGGTAAAAGTCTTAAAAATTAAAAAAATATTAAAAAAAAAAAACTGGACAGATTGTTAGAACAATATAAAAGAACAAAACAATATCTATACACATCATAATATTATGATATACTGCTGAACAGATTTAGACAACCTTGCCTTAGGCACTGGCGGTAAGCCTAGGGCTCTCAGAACTCTAAATCAGGCACTGACCACAAATGTCCTACTAAGTTCACATTGTTAAAAATACTACAGAAAAATATTAAAGTAGGTAGGTACCTACTTATGTGTTTGTTGTGCAAACAGAAAAACACGTGCCATTTACCCTATAAATTCACAGGGCAATCATCTATTTTATAGTATATTTCGCCCATGTGCTATGGTAAGCATGATTATAAATTACTTTCACATAGAACTTTCCTTTAATTCCACAACATAGGAAATTATAGGCATTTAATTTTAATACACACATATATGCGGAAATATAATAAAAACCAGTTTTAACAAACAAAGAATTTGGTTGCCCAGGAAAAAGCTATCGAAGGTTAACTTAAATTCTATTTGGGATAGAATAACTTCTATATACTGAGACTATTTGAAAATGTTGAGAAGCATCCCTCCCAATACAAAAATTTTGAATTAAACGAATTAAATAGTAACTGAGATTTTTAAATTATGTACGTTAAAGTATATACTTCGGCAGCTGAATGCCGGATAATACAATTCTAAAAACACTACATATTTTAAGAATTACGTTAAACGTGTGGAAATTTCCCTTATTATCACAATACAAGCACAGTTTGGTAAGAAAAATTTAAAAACTTACCAAAAATTATTTGAGTTTCACGTACAAACAATTGAAAATTGTTAAAACAAAAAGTAATAAATCCCTCGCGTTCGCGTGCAGTCAACGACAGAGCAAATAAAAAAAAAATCAAATAATAGAAAATGCCCCTGTCCAAACTAAACCACAGAATAGTATTATATCTATTTACAAGAAACAAACCCACTAAAGAGATCACTGAGAGTCTTTATTTATTATTATTATTTTTTATTTACATTTCAGATTAATTTAGATAACATGATCAATTTTTTAGTTGTTATTTAATATACATATGTATGTATACACAATGCCGAAAAACTTATTATGTTAAAATATTTATAAAATGTTTAAAAATCGAAGACTTATATCTTTTAGCAATAGTTTTTAAGATGCTGTTGGCGCTAGCTCGTGTCCTCTCCTTATAACAGAAAAGAAATATTTAGGTACGCATGTTTTGTATGGCTTGAGACTAGATCTAGCAGTGGGGAGACACAGGCTGATGATGTATATTAAAATTATGAAAATGTTAACATTTAATAAGTAACATGTTAACATTTATTACATTCCATTAGTGTATAGTTATGTCATTGAAAACTGAAGTATCTAATTCTTCTACGTAATAATAAGATTTATTGTTCTGAGGGTACTACACTACAAGTATTGAAGTATTGTATTATAAAACGCCAAATAAATAATTTTTTTTTTAACATGCAAAACAAAAACCTTTAAAAATTGATAACGAAAAAATAAGTATTTTTTTTTATAAATATATAAAATTAAATATATAAATTTTTTTATAACTATATAAAATGCATTTGTCTTCTTCTTATATATAAAAATGAATCCCCATTTCTCCTGGTCACGGCATCACGCGTGAACGGGTAGACCGATTTTAATTTGGTTGTCGCCAATGGAAAGAGGGATAAACGGGGAATGTTTTAGGGTATATAAAAATTGCACGCCGGGCGAAGCCGGGGGCGGGTCGCTAGTTATAAATAATTTTATAACAAATGCATTAAAATGGCATCACTGATTTAGTATGAAAGGTCATAGGTCATAATACCTATTATACCACATAATAGGTATTAATATTAGTCTACGTAAATTATCAAATAACAAATGACAGCCACAATGACATCATTGTCATTGTTTGCAGCCAGATTGACAGTTCTGTAATCGCTCAACACACATACACAACCCAACATTTTAACCTACAGTTTTCTTGATAAGATTTCGAGAATAATATTCAAAGAAACACCCGTAAAAACAAGTTTTCAAATATGAAGAATGGATGATATTGCGAAAAATGCATCGTCTTATCAATTGGACCAAGAAATATTAGATGGTATGTCGTGTATTTTTCTCAAACGTAATCCGAGTCAAGTTACACAGTTCTAAGAATGCTAAGCAACAGGTAATACATTGTGACGCATATGTAAAACCGCTTTTCACATAATATCCTTCAGTTATATACTTTGGCACTCTTAAATTTTCGTATTAAACGAACTTTCTGAACTCGTACACGTTGAGTTATATGTATGTAGGGTGTTCATAGTTTCATATTACCAAAAAGTGCCATTGAGAGGTGTTGAATTACTGTTCTGACTACCGTGGCTTGGCTTACGCTTGTTTCCGTTGACCAAAAATCTGTCTAACAATATTTTTAACAGTTTACATGCCAATTCTAGAAATTCATATTTGACACCAAAACATTTTATAAAAATATGTATAGAACAAACATTTTTATGTAATTAATTTTTTTTTTTATCTTTATACATTTTCAGAATAACATGATTGTCATAAAAATGGAATTTATACTTTTTATTTGATGAATCTATTGGTTGAATATTTGAGACCCAATCATGCAACGTTAGAAACCTAGCACAGTCAATGGCCTTGCTCTGCTGTACTAGGTTCTCCCCACGGTCTCTTATGGGCGCCATGATAAGGCAGTAACAACATTTATTTAACTGAATTGCTTTTGTCCATAGAAAACAGAAAGTTTGTATGGGTCCCATTTGATTTTCGAGTCTATTTATAACACCAAAAGGTAGATGCTGAGGACATGTATGTTTTGTCATTCTCATGCTATACAGACAGCGAACAGCTGTAACATTTGCATTATCAGCGAGTAACATTGGCTGTATTTACCTTGCCCATTAACCTATCCCTTCCTAATCCCTTATCCTTAATCATAATATGGTCAGCAGTGCACTTGCAGCACCTGTGGAGTTGCTTGTGTTGTGACGGTAGTCACTTACCTTAAGTGACTACCATCACAAGCCACTTACCACCACATCAGCCTTAACATTTAAAATAAAACCTGTTCAGACATGAGGCAGTAACAGCTGCCAAATTCATTTTGTTACTGGTACTTGATTGTATATTTAGTTAATTTAAGGTTATCTAGGTTCTTTTAATAATAATAATTATAATAATTTATTTGCTGAATATAGGTTACAATGATTTTACTATAGATATTTCTCGCTACATTCTACCCCTTCGAGGGTGTGCAAATATTTTCAGTACATTAAATAAATGAATAAAGCTAATCAATATTACTAATTATTACAATGAATTATCTGACATGTAATCTTTTATACTATAATAGCATTTGTCGATGAGTAGTTTCTTCATTTTCTTCTTGAATAAATTAATTAAAAACACTTATGCATCAGGGCTGTGTGTACTTTTAAATGGTATATTCCATGGCAGTTCTTGCTTCTTCTTTCCGATGTCTTTTGGCAATAACAATCATGGAAAAAAATTTGATTTCCTTACATATGCA
This sequence comes from Bembecia ichneumoniformis, assembly GCA_910589475.2. NCBI lineage: Eukaryota > Metazoa > Arthropoda > Insecta > Lepidoptera > Sesiidae > Bembecia > Bembecia ichneumoniformis. The sequence goes on from OU342547.1 coordinate 2,469,179, forward strand.
CCGAACCTTACTCATACGATAACATAAATGAAGCATAAATGCTTTTATTTCATGCTGGTCTTATGTAGAGAAATACTGCTGTTAGTGTCAGAGACTTGCTGCACAATTTGTAATTGTTAATATCATTTTCAACAGCGAGTTGGTGAATTATTACAGGAAAGATGACTCAAAAATATAATACATATGGGAACATGATCTAATGGAAAGCTTCATTGGAAGTGGTCCTAAAATGTTCTTTAGAAACACAAAATGAATCTGCCAATGGTTCGAGGAGACGATCACATAATGAGACAGTATTTTTTTTACATCTTCAGCTCGAGGTATACCCATGACAGTGGAGGAGGTGGCTGGGTTGTCAACAGTTAAATATGGGGAACGGGTCCAATCTTTGAGACTGAACGAAAACGACATGGCTTTCTTGAAAGGACTTAGAAGAAGAATAAAAAATAGGGTAAGAATTGTTATAGACAATTTTAAGTAAAGGTTCACAAGCATGCTGACAGTCCACTTGATAATAGAGTGGCCACTGTTGCCCATGAATGCAATCCTGTAAGGTCCATATTCAGAGGTCCATATTTGAATGTTAGTAGGTACAGCTTTACTTATATTGTATGTTAGTACGTACAAAACAAATTGTTATTTGATACTTGACACACTCGCATGTGTGCCGAGCCAGTGACTCAACAGAGGTGTGAGTCCCACCTCTGTTGGGTTTTCTGTTGGGATATGCAGTCTACAGGAAACATACATACATATTTTTAGGGTTCTGTACGTCCGAATAAAAAAAAACGGAACCTTTATAATAATAATAATTATTATTATTATTTATTTGGACCAACAAGGATCATATTATGTTAGTAACAACTTAAAATCTATGTTAGTATTATATATGTTTATTAGTCAGTACATGAACCATACAACAGTGGTTCAGGTACTGACAGTCAAGCCTAGCATCAAATGCGCTCAGGATGCAGTTGGAGCTGGCCCGAACCCTATGCACCAGGGATGCACACCACTTCCGGATTATCATATAGAAACAGTCGACCCGTGACTTGGCGAACATACCCGATGCACTACAAAATTGTGGAAGCCCCATCAGCACCCTAAATGCATCATTGTATTGAACTAGCAGAGCGCTGTACTGCCTTCGGGTTATAGGATCACTCGTGTGTTCGTGTGTCCGTCTGTCTGACCATCCCCCCCCCCCCCCCCTATCTCCGAAACTACTGAACCTAAAATTTTGAAAAAATACAGAAATTAGTCTACTTATAGATTATAGGAAAACCTATCATGATATTAAAATAACGAGGTAAATCACTCAATATTGTGCGGATAGGTAACATCGTACGGAACCCTCTTCACGCGAGTTCAACTCACACTTGTCCCGTTTTTTTATATAATAGTCATCATCATCTCAGCCGTAGTAAGTCCACTGCAGTACAAAAGCCTCCCCCCTAATTTTCCAAAAGGACCGATCAGAAGCAGCCTGAATCCACCGTCTGTCCACCTTGTGGGTGGACGTCCTGCGCTGCGCCTACACGGTCTTTAAACACTTTAATATTGCAAGGTTGCGTTGCGTACTAATCTAGCCTCAGGTTTAAATTCACAATTTTTAAGTAGTGATAGGACATGCTGCCTTTCACAGTCATTTCCACAGCCCGTGACTCGGTGAACAGTTTATTAACACAGGTACACAATCGGTAACATTACAAGTACACACATAATGTTAAAAGAGCGAAGGGATTACACGAACTCGGGGTTTACACTGTAAACCCCGAGTTCGTGTAACCCCGAGTGTGTGTGTAACGCGGGCCAGCTGAGAGCTAGCGGAGCGGCTTCAGACGGTGGCGGACAGATACGGGCTGTCGCCACCGATTCTCTAACAAGACTGCTTCAATGGTGCGCGGCCGCGGCTAGGTTCGCGTGTTGCGACCGGTATGTTATCGCGCAGGCGCAGTAGCCTTGCGGTGGGGCGGGAGACGAAGTATACGACGCCTATACCGAACGAAGCCGGTGGTTACGCCTTTGATTGGAGAACTGGTGTTTGGCGAAAGCCAATCACAGCGTTTCTTGAATTCATGTCCTTATTTGGTAATGGGAGACACTCGTTCCATTACAATCCCTAATACCAGCAACACCGGTGGATTTGCTTACGTTATAGACTACTGTAGTGAACTCCCATCAAATGGTCCGTCATCAGCTTGTCTCTCGATCTTAACATTAAAAAAAATTTGCTCTGGTTTCCAGCTGGCATCTCAGAACAGCCGTCGCCGCAGTATGGAGCAGTTGAGGCGCCTCACTAGAGAGTTGAGAGCGGTGCGCGCTTGTAGAGACGACACTCTGACAGAGCGGAGAGTGTTGTTGACACAGCGCGATTCCCTTAGGGACAGCTGTCAGAGGCTTAGGACTTTTATTGTACAGGTATTTCATTGGTTCTATTATACATATATGTACATCAGGGGCACTCTAAAACGATGATTCAGGGGCACTCTAAATGATTTGGTCGGGAAAGATTTATTCCTAGATCTCTGGAAATATTGGCCATTATTGGTCGATTTACAATTCTTGTTTTTCATTCACTCTTAAGTTGATAAACCCCGTATTGGAATGAACACCTGTTAGGATAACTGAAAGGCGTCTTTATCAAAGAAAAGCGCGGTATTTGTCAAAGAGAAGCCGCGACACGCGGCCTCTTTGTTTCCCGCCGATTCTTCTGGAAACTTTTGGACTACTTCCATTCAAATTAAATTAAATTTCATTTCCAGAGCCTCGAAGACCGCTCAGACCCAACACAAGTGCCAGACATTTATTTAGAGCCATCCGAATCTCAATTATCCGGCTCGAAGGATCGAAATCGAAACATATTTGAGTGTCGCCTTGAAAAACTCGTCCAACAGAGCGTCAACCACATTTACAGGGAGAGGGAGAAAGAGTCAATAGATAATAGGAACGGAGATATCGAGGTGCCAAGGAAGATTAGTGCTAAGACTGTGTTTATTGAGAAGTGTCTGTCTAGTGTTAAAAGTGTTGTTTTGGGTGGCGATGATGTCAAGGCGGTGTGTGGGGAGGTTTTGAATTTATCGATGAAGGAACGTCGTAGTCACGGAAGGAAACAGGCAGCGCCTCGAAGAATAACTTACATGTATTCAGATGATGGTAAGGATTTTTTTTATATTTTTCACCATTAACCGATTCAATGCGGTGATTTTTTTTAGCGTACCCCCGTGGCGGTTAACAAATATTTCATGATACTGCAAGGCCATCATAACCCATAGACAATGATGATACCTCTCAGATATGTAAAATTAAATAATTTACTTAGTTTTAACCTTTCAAGAGAAAATTTTACAAACATTCAACGAATCTAATTATGACGCCCCTTTGGCATCATCCGCCATGAATCTGTTAAAGCAAGGGATAATTATTTCTAATGGATACATGGAATCAAGAAGATTCGTTCTTCAATTTGTGTATGTGTGTGTTTGTGAGCTGCATGAGATCATGCGTGATACCGCCTTCCCCTTTCTTTTATTGGACATTCAGACGTATGACTGGTTACCATCCTCATCTTGTCAAAATCCCTCTAATTCGGACCAAGCGATTTAAAACGATAATGCACACTGCTAAGGATTGGAACTTCCTGCCAACGCTGTATTTCCGAGCTCGTACAACCCAAATCTTTGCAAGTTCGTATGAATAGGCATCTTCTGGGTAAGCTCGATCCATCGTCGGCCTAATCTTCCCTACACGGCTAGATGCGGGTTAAGAATAAACCCATTTTTAATAAGAAAAAAAATCCAACGAAATCCCTCCTTCTCGGACCAAGGGCTTACATCTTTTATAATGAGTACTGCCATGGATTGGAAGATTGGAACTCGGTCCCGGCGTTTCCGAGCTCATACTACCCCCATCTCTTTGCAGTTCAAGTGAATTCTGGATGAGCTCGCTCCAATGTCGGCCTCGTGTTTGCTGCACCGCCAAGAGCTAACCTATCGTTAATAATAATAAAAAAACTGATAGGCTAAGGCTATACTATAAAGAGCCTCGCTTATTGCTAAAAGCTAAGCTACTCGGTAACTCATCCTAGTTAGCAGATGTATTGCATTCTTTTGTAATTTTCCACACTACAAGTGATTTTCCAAAGTTAGTACCCTTGGAAGTAGTACCCAAGGTAGTCGCATAGTGATCTGATATTTTGGTTTTATATCTAAGCTTGGCACATATAGCGTTGCCTTAGCCTTTATGTTGCGAGAACTGTTGCATCACCACTCCACTTGCGGGTAAATTTTCACTAGAGCAGAATGGAATTGAATCTGCCTTTGTTACAAATTTGTACATAGCATAATGAAATATATGTAAACTTAATAAAGTACAAACTAGATCAGCAAGAAACAGCGTCTTCTTAAGAATTCCGATAGTAGCTTCTGGCTTGTTGTTCCCAGTCTTGAAGAGACTCAGGAATTGAAACACAACAGCCTATGTGGTGTAGAGTAGGGCTTTCAATCCGGAGTTCCGGAGCTTCGTAACTCCGGAGTTTCGGAGCTTCGTAACTCGGAGTTTCGGAGCGATTTTTGGTATTTTTCAAATCCAGATTTGAAACGCAACTCCGGATTTGAAACCGGTTTTAAAAAAAATACTCATTTTTTTAAACTGATAAATTTTATTAGATAATAATGTACCTTTAAATTATAAAAAACGCATTTAGTGCATTTTGAGTCGTAGCACGGCACTTCGGTTTTATTCGGAAGACTAAACAATGTTGATTTTTTATATATTTTTTATATATATCTTCGATTATTTCTATCTGAGAGTTATTTCATTTAATTTGCTACGATTATTAATTGTTAGTTACCTACTAATTCTACATTTATATAGATCGTTTACTTACATAAGTAACTGATATTTTCTTAATAATGATGCCACGATCTCATGAAACAAGAAGATTTTCAAGTTAAGGTCATTACAAGACTAAACAATGTTGATTTTTTAAATATTTTCTTAATTTTTTCGATTATTTCTATCTGAAAGTTTTTTTTAATTTTCTACGATCATTGATAGTTATTATTTGTTACTAATTCTACATTTAAATAGGTCGTTTACTTACATAAGTAACTGATATTTTCTAAATAACGATGCCATGATAAAAAAGATTGTGATTTTTTTGTGATACAAATAAAACCTAATTTGATTAAAAGTAAAACTACGTTTTTTCTTAATTTCTTAAAAAATTGTACCAACTCCGGAGTTCCGGAGTTGATGTCTCAACATCGTAACTAGCTCCGGAGTTGAAAACAATCCGATTTTGAAAACCCTAGTGTAGAGAGTGCCCTGCACACTCAAATATTTTTAACCTTTGTTAACAAAATATACATAGTCAACTTCACAACTTCATATATATTTCTCTTTTTTTTTAAACGCCAATAAATCTTTCCTTCTCTTTCTTTCAAGTTTAAAATGGCGTTAATTCTTGATAAGCTCAGGTGCTGTAAATGCGCTGCCAACCATAGCAGAAGGGATTAGGAAGGGTTAGGGAAATGGGCTCTGGCATCCCTTACTCACTAACCGAAACACAACAGCACACATGCTGTTATTTATCTTCTGTAAGGGGGAACTGCTGTCTGCCCAAATGACTGTGAAACTCAATGTCACTACTTAAAAATGAACAAAATGAAATTATTTTAAGTTTTGTGCCTAAAAATTATTTATTTTTCTATTTTCAGACTACGTCCTAGATTTGAAAATTAAAAAGGAGAACCAGTGATGAAAAGGTGACACTGAAAATATATTTGCATGTTATAAAAGAAAATCAGACGAGAAAATAATCTCTTCTATATATATAAAACTCAAAAAAAATATTTATATAATGCATTTTTCACACACTGACATTAATGGTCCATTCCTTTTTTGTTTTGGACGTTTTCGAGAAAATCTCGGGAGTGGTGCATCGCAGACCCTCCGTATCGGTACTCATTTAAGAGGGAAGATGGATTTTTTGGAATAGACCAAATGGTCTACCCGGTAGGCTATGGGTATCATTTGAAAGGTCTTAACGAGGAAAACTTATTGCAAATACTATTAGGGGCTTGGGGATGGGATAGGGCGGAAGTGCACCTCCCCCCCCACCCTTAATACTCATCAAAATACAACACAAACACCAACACTCAAAACTAAACTAATTTATAAGACCAATTGCAATTCACTCAAGGGGCTCCCTCCCGCGCTACTACTATGTTATACCTAATTGAGTTATGAATTAATTTTAATTGCTTATAAATTACTTATAACTTTTATTTTAATTACTTAAAACCTATGAATATTTTTCTCTCGAGCCATCTAATTGATTTCCGTTTTTCCTATCTGATTTTCTTTTTAATGTACATTTAGGCCATTATCTATCATATCACAAGCGAGATGTGTTTTAGAAGCTTTATTAAACTCTCATTAGCCTTAAACTTGTTGCCATAGAACTAAAATCTGATTGGTTATAATTAACCGCACCTAGGAATAGAAGAGTAACTCTTAAAGTTTACTTGAATTTGAGTATTTATTTGACTTGGTATGTCTCGAGCTCGGATAATATTTCTATTATTATTTTTTTAATTAATCACGGTTTAAAATTACTGCAATAATCTGCAACGCTTCCTGGCATGGCGATTTGAATTTCTAAGGCTGGTTTTAGAGTCACGCTGAACGTCGGCTTAACGCTCTGTTCTAGGGTTCCCGGGTTCGATTCCCGGCAAGGTCAACTTTGAAAAATGAACTTTTCAAATTTGTCTCTGATCTGAATCTGAAGTAGTGGCAGGACACACTGCGTTTCGCAGTCATTTGGGCAGCCCGTCTGGCGGCAGTAACCACCCCCTTACAGAAGACCACCGTGAAATAACAGCACGTGTGCTGACATGACTGTACACGCTGACAACGTCCGCTCGGCTCGACACTAAAACGCTCGCTGAATGCCTACTTGAAGCTCGCTAAAACGCCTACTTGAAGTTCATACATTTTGGCTGTCAGCGCCGACAGTCACCGTGACTCTAAAACCAGCCTAAGCTATGGACTCGCCGACCGACCAGGTGGTCCGTGGAGAATTTAAAAAATACCTGAAATACATTTTTTCAAACTTTCAAATATTAAACTAAAGAGATTATTAGCTAGGTACCTAAATGTCGCAGAGTCCCGATACTGGCGCCACGAGTATCATAAGCGGCAGTTTTAAGAATCAGTTCCTGTTAGCTTACAAAGCCACCTACCAACTTACTTCGGAGACGTCAAAGAGGAAGCTTGGGTGCGTACGTCGCGGAACTAGCAATCGTCATGTTAACTGGCTGGACGAGTGGGAAGTATAAGGCTCGCTAATGGTAGAGGGGGCAATAGTATAATTCTTTTCCTCTATCGCCATCTATAGTAGGAAAAGGATGATGAACGGCATTCTGGGTTGAGCGTTGGAAGTGATCACAGCTAGTTCTGCAACGAACACACCACGCTCGCAGTTAAATCCGTGTAATCGGTCACATTTAAATTGGAGTGTTGATCATTATCGCAATATAGATTCGTGTATTACAAGCATAAAGTCTTATTTCGTGTTTTCGGCTATGCCCGGCTGATGATACCTGTACTTCAGAAGAGGACCCGACACACTCATGTCCACTCGAAGATATTATTTTATCGATAATGCAAGAATTGGTTCATTTCCTATTTGTTATTTGTGTTGTATGATGAGAGCTTTAAAACAAAAAATAATCTGTGTTGCCATTACACTTAAAAGGGGAGCTTGGAGTCAATATAATTTTGTGTTCTTCAGCCCGAAGATGCTTTAAAAATTGCTTGATGTTGATAGATAATGTCCTAGCGATATAGTGTTTTATTGTTTTTGTTTTTAATTAAATGCAAACAAAGGGGAAGCTTTTATTACGTAAAGTTTGGCAATTAGGCTGACAGCTGAGGCCGATCGTAGGTGGCTACCGTGACCTATTGACACAAAAGAAGTCACCAGGGTTGCAAGTCCGCTGCCGCTCGCATGCCGGATATAAATTAATAAAGATTGAGAAATGGGTCTTGACATGTATATATATTTTGCAAAATTAATTAGTCTTTGTGTTACGCTTCAAAAAATTATTGTTTCCTACATAAATCCATGAGTTATGAATTATATTTTTTAATGTTCTATTTTTATGTTCTGTGGGAAGACGCGGTCTGTGAATAAATGAAGTCAATGCTTGGGTGTTTCCATTCAGATATATACAAATAGAGCTTTTCGAGCCATACACGGATACCTGCTTTGACGCTGGTATTTATTGCTTCTCTGTCCCTAGGCCACGGTGGGTCGCCTTTTATCTTGTCTGCCAGTCTTTACTCTTAAAAAAGTTCAATTTGGCCTCTCCACTTTCCGAGACAATCATCTGCCGAGGAGAAACATTTTCTGATTGTTTGCATTTATTTGAATTCACAGACAGTCTTTAGATTAACACATGCGATCCCTACAATGTATCGGATAGACATTTTTATATACATATTTTACAAAGACCAAATATTACTATATTATTTACTGTATGTATTACGCAGAATTGTACATATGATTGTTATATATGAATCCATTTTAAAAACGTTAAAAAAATTGTTGTCAACCTGTGTATAGTAGTACACAATTGATAGGGCACGTCGTGAATCTTCGTTCGCGCAGAAAAGAAAGTAAGGCTCCGACGATTACTAAAGAAAGCTTAAAGTTACAATTAACCTTAGATACGATATCTATAAGGTTCATAATACAATGCAGCTGTTAGTTCCGTCCGGCTGACTAATCTCACATGGCGGCAGCTGGCGACCAATAGCGGTACTGGAAAAAGGCGCGCAGTGTGTGGAGCGTGCTGATTGGTCGATAGCACTGCCAACGCTTTAAAAATTCGTCTTCTGCGCAGGTACATCGGTAAGACATATCAGTTGGGTACTACTATGCTTGAAATGTAAAAAAATTACCATGGAAAATTTTATTCTAATATTAAAAATTTTAATTCTTGTTATCGGTGTCCGTACTTTTTCACTAAATGGAGAAAAGTAGCCAGGGTTTGGTTTCGAGGAATTTGCCCAATAACTATAACCCATTTGCAATGTCTTTAAATCAACGTGTCTAAAGCGAATCCACGGAGACAACGAAAACAACGTAAACAAACCCGACCCGTACCGAGTTTTACAACGTCGTGTGATCGTGTATCTCTGTCCTTTTCTCGCGCACTAAAAATGTCATAAGTGGCAGGCTCTATCCGTTTCATTGTGCAGGAAAACGGTGTCCGACCCTTTTGACTCACAGTTTTTGACCCTACCTTCGAAGAAGTGCCCGTTTGACAAACTCGGCTTTTGTACATCCCGTTTGACCCGATCTTTATGAAAGCTACAATCGAACTAGCATTTTAGTTGTTATAATGAACTGTGAAAGGAAAAAATATTATGAACTAGCTGGTGCCCGCGGCTTCGCCCGCGTTGAAAAGTAAAAAAAAATAACGCCTGATTAAATATAAGAGCAATGTAACGCCTAACATCTTTATTGTAGTTATAGCTTTGCCAGGCGTTAGATGATCCCTCGGGAACAGTACTTTTTTCTGGATTAAAGGTACCCTATGTCCTTTCCTGCATCCCTGATAACGTGTATGCAAAATTTCATGATGATCGGTTCAGCGGTTTAAGCGTGAAAAGGTAACAGACAGACAAACAGACAGAGTTTTAAGACACTGAGGAATTTTGGACGAGAATATGTCTCGGAGCTTCCCGGACGCTGCCCATCCGAGGTGGATTCGACGATTGACCTCCTTCTCGAAGTTGGCTCTATCTAATTGGACTGTTTGTCCCAAGTAGATGCACTCGTCAATAACTTCGAGAGTTGAACTTCCAACCGTTACTGGGGTGGGCACAACATAACTTTTGTCCTGTCCATATTCATCTTAAAACCCACCTTTTGAGGCATAAAGAACAAAAAAACAGAAATTAATAAGTAATCTTAATAAAATGTTTTGACCTGTAATTGGGTCAGACGGGCACTCAAAAGGCAATTTTATTAAGCCGGTCAAAATTTTGTATGTCAAAAGAATTGTCCTACACCAGGAAGACGATCTTGACAACGCATGATCACCTTTTTATGAATTTTTATGTTCCTTTTTTGTGAATTGTTGCCCTAATAGAAAATATACTAGCAAAAATACGTGTTAACTATTTGTTTCATTAAAAAAATGTTACGAACCCCTGAAAGCATTCTTTGCGTTGTCTCAGTGGCCTCGCTTTAGTTGATTGAGTCGGTCAACTAAGCAAAATTCTGGCTACGTTCAAGACAAAAATTATATTTTGCAACACAATTCATATAAATGTGTACTTTATAAAATATTTACTTAAGATCTATATTACGTTGATGAAATGTTTGAAAAACAACGATAGACATAAGTTTTTTTTTTAGTTTTAACTTTCTCGACTCTGATGTTTTAAGTTTTATTCGAATGCTTACTTCTGGTCAGCAGAATCAGTTTAAACTGAAATCAATATTTTATGAAACACTTAACTTGTTGCCCAGAAAATGGTACCACATAAATAATACCGTAAAATGGGATGAATGGGGAATATTAAGCTGAATTTTAAGCAAATATTGAACTATATTACACGCACGTACTTTTTTTTCTTGTCGAGTGTCACTCTGATCAGAGTTCACGCGGTATTGCCATCAGGCACGTATCCAGACTTTTGGTTCGGGGGGGGGGGGGGGGGGGGGACAAACATTGAAACAACCATGTGAACTGTGTAAAAATCGCTGTACTTACTATTACTGTACTATAATTTTTAATATAAGTATTTTTCTGTTTCCGTTGGCAGCCATTACGTCTAGTACCATATCAGAATCTGGCGCCAAAGCGGAATGAATAGACAATAGAGCGAGAACAGTAAGGCTCTCGCCCGCCATTCTATTCCTTAGGAAGGATTTTATTCTCTTTAGGCATGAAAATGAACGCTCCACAGATGCCGTTTATTTTACCTACTTATTGAAAGAGCACGCAAGCGAATAAATAAAGAAACTGCTAAAAACGTTTTTTTTTTTCAGTCAGATTTCGGGGGGGGGGGGGGGATAAATCCCAACTATCCCCCCCTCTGTATACGTGCTTGATTGCCATTATGTCGCGTGAACAAATATCGTTTCTTATTGTACTCCTTATCATTATTATTTGCAAAACTTTTTTTCGCGTGTTGGATTCTGGCATCATCTTGCAGTGACTTTTTTCTTGGTGTAACCTTTTCTTTCTTTTTTTTTCGTAATATCGAGGCGGGATAATTGGTTTTTTGAAAATGATGTCTTTATTTTGAATTCTTGAGCTTTGAGCTTTACATGAGCATGTTCTTTAGAATTTAAGTTTATTGTTTCGGTGTTTTGATTTGAAATGATTCAATTCCTAGCTAGATTTTCAATATCTTTACAAATTCGTTTCGTTTTAGTACTAGTCTCCTGGCCATTTTGATTACATTTTATTTTTTAGACATGTTTGGTTTTTCAGCACTAGGTCCAGCTTTCACAGTCGTTTTTAAAATTACTGTCAGCCCCTCTTTTTTTTTCAGTCTTTGATTTTTTATTATTTTTTTCATAGTACTAGGCCCAGCCGCAACGTCTTCAGTCTATTTTTTTTTTTTTTATGAAATCGAGGTAGCGCTTGACCACTATCTCACCTGATGTGAGGTGCAGATGTGGCCGAAGGTGGACCACGCTTACCTAGTAAATGCCCATTTACCCTAGTTTTGAAGACCCCGAGGTTGTAGTTCTGTGGGAACACAGACGCAGGCAATGAGTTCCACTCCTTAGCAGTTCGAACAAGGAAGGTGGAACTGAAACGCTTTGTTCGTGATCGAGGTAGGTACATCGACCACGAAGGGATGAAACCCCTGCCCACGTCTAGTGGTCCGCAAGTGGAACGGTTCCGGTTGGATTAAATCGTACAACATAGATGCACACTCTCCATAGTGTAGACGTTTCTTTCTTTTCGTTTTCGTTTCTTTTCGGTCTTCAGATAATTTTTTGTACAGACCAAATTACTATTAACACTACCGAATTCTGTGTTGCGATTTTCTGTGTTGGTATTCACGCTCTGCCCTGGTATCACGTCAATTTTCTTCCTGCTGTTCCTGCACCTTTGCAGGTGGCTCTTCATCGGGTTCTCCTTTTTTTTTTTTTTTTTAGGAGGGGAAATGCATTTCCGCACTATCCCTCGCCGACGAGGGCGGTCGGCGAGGGGGTGTGAGGGACTCACCCGACGGAACGAATCGCTCCGCCGGTCCTACCCCCTAAAACCCCTCCATGTTCCACCATCAGCAGTGATAATGGGACCCGGGATCACAGCGAGGCCTTATCCCCGGGCCCCACGCACCGCCACGTCCTTGCGGACCCTACCCCATCGCGGCCAGCCGCATAAAAAAGCTCCTGTGGTGACCTGCGGAACATCTGCAGGCCAACCACACCTCTCATCTGTTAAGTTCCAGGCGCCAGATGCCCTCCTCTGACGCCCGAAACAGACAGCGCCGCCGCCGATAGAGCGACGGACCCACCGTCTCTTCGGACACCTGTGTAGAGCCAGTCACTGTTTGTAAGCGTACGGTCTACCCAGAGGAGCTAAGGAGCTCCCGGGGACCGCAGGCCGGACCTCTCAATTGACCCAGGGCCGGTGCCACCTCCGGCGAGTGAGCGAATGAGCACGGGCCTGGGTCCACCCCCCGGGTTGCCCAGGTCCCCAGATCTCAGACCCCCGACGACAGCTGGCAGAACAGCAGAGGGGAGGGATACGGCCCTGCCCCGGACCGTCGGGGTTGCCCCTTCGACCTACTCCGGCGACTGAGCAGGGGCCTGGGTCCGCCCCCCGGGTTGCCCAGGTCCCCAGAGCTCAGTCCCCCGACGACAGCTGACAGAACAGCAGAGGGGAGGGATACTGCCCTGCCCCGGACCGTCGGGGTTGCCTTCCTCTTCTGAGTGCTCCGCCACGAGCTCCGCTCAACGGAGCCCACCTCGGTGTGGGCCTTCTTTGTCCGCAAAACCAATCCGATCGGTCGAGCAAAGGCCGGTGAGGAAAAAAAAGCACCGACCCCTGCGACCGCCCGGATTGCCAAGGGTAAGCCCCCCCACCACGACAAGGTCATGGCCCACTTAGGGGGGGTCATCGGGTTCTCCTAAGAAATCTTTTATTCTTTTACGAATCAGTCTTGGCAATTGAGGGGCATCTTTACGCTGGTACAAATGCTCGCGAACAAGAGCAAGACTAATAAAGTTCTTTAGGAATTTACGCCGTTTTATGCTACAATTATTATTATTCTTATATATTACATACGCATTTATTCCAGACATATTCAAAATACCATAAAAAATTGTTGATCAGTGTCACTTTCTTCACTGCGACAACTTTCTGACTGATTCGTCTTCACTTTCTGACGAAATGGTTTCGTTTTCGGAATCCGATTCTTGTAAAACGGCGTAATATCTCTGCCGTTCGAGTTCTTCTCGGTCCATTTTGAAAATAATGCTAAAAATAACAATAAAAATCAGATTTATGTGTTTTGAAAATACGATACAAAAATACGACGTGAAGTGTATGGTTGGGTCATATTTCCCCTTCGCCGTGTTTGCCCACATCTCTATTCACCGGTGCAAGCGCAGCACGACTAAATGGCGATAAGTGACGAAGAGGAGGGCTCCTTAAGCTCCAGCTACTGAGCGGGACGGCAACGTCGCACAGTTATTTCTAAAAAATACAAGCACTCCAAAATGTCTGGGTCACGTAGACCCCTGATCACATTATTTCAGTCAATGCTCAAGATACTTGACTCAACTCATTCACCTTTTTATCTCTCAATTAGTAATTTAATTGTTTTTGAAAGCAAACTTTTTGAAAAAGAACTACATGCCGATTTAGTGATGCCATTTCATAAAATCAATATTCTACTATCTACAAAAATAAAATCTCACAAATGGTAGAAACTTAATGCCCTATAAAATATGTGAGCAAACTTATTAACGGTTTTATCCCTAGTCACCCTTGCGTTCATTTTCACCCCATTTTACGGTAATTAATCATTGGATATACAGATATGTGGGTATAAACTTTTTAATTGTACAGAATAATATGGCAACTCATGTTTGTTATATTATGCAGAAGCGATGTGTTCGATGAATTTAAAATAATAATACCTAATAATCAGCACTGTTTTGTTCAGTGGCGTAATCTCTCGATTGCCCTCGCATGAGATGGGCATATATGTATAAATTCCTGTCAGGCTTGTTCGTCTGTGTGTTTGATATATTTTATTATTGCTCCATGGAAAGTGTCGGTCGTCCACCATTAAATAGGAGGCGCCGTAGTAGCATTTTACTTGCGGTGGTTTCATAAACTACACAACAATCTGATCATACATTCTGGCCAATTTATGAACCACTGTGCAATGATGTAGCTTGACAGCGGACCCATATAAGGTAGCCCTCCTTACCTCCATTATCCATGTATTTGCATAGAGCTAATTAATACACCTAGAGGTGAGCCAGCGAGAAACGCGTATGCTCTGAAAAGAGAAAGAGATGTCCGGAGAGTAGTCGCTTCCTTGTCTGTTGCTTGTTGCTATTGCGCATGCCAGTGCTACTCTCCGAAGCTTTCTGTCTCTGTTTGCCGTTACTACGTTCCCACTTACAGGCAGTCCTATAACCATATACTTAATACTCCTATATTGCTAGTAGGGGTCTTGAAAAGACGAAGACCGAATGGTGCAGACATATATGTCTGTCTCCCTCATGAAGACTTCGAACGTTGTGCGCATGTCCGAGATCTACCTTATAAAGCATCTTATAAGCTGCGAGGATGAGGGCTTCTCCCACGCATGCGCATAACTCGTCAAGTATCAACGAGTGAAAGAAAATATGTAGTTGCCGTCTCTCTTGCTCGGCAACGTTGCCACTTACGGGGACTAGCAATATAGGAGTATTAAATATATTCCTATACCTCATGTGTATTTGACGTCGATGGTGACATTTGTCGTTTTGCACTGTCATTTTATTCTGTAAATTGGTGCCACAGAACACAGAATATCAATGAGTGGCAACAAGTATACTGAGTGAGTGGCAATATGTATATCAAATATACAAATAAATTTCTCTACATCACACACCCATTTATTTATAAGTTATACGTATATTTATGTCCGTCTAAAAATGGCCTAAACCTATGATAAAATGTAACAAATATTATATTTTACAATGTAATTGTTTAGATTATACAAAATGAATAGTTTTAAACGAGAAAACAATGTATAGAATATGTGATGTTGAATTTATTAAACCATACTAGTTACCCAAAGGGAGTTTTATTTTTTTACAGGTCTTTTTGGACTTTACTCCTTAAGGCCGCCTTTCCACCTGCAAGAAATCTTCCGCGAGAAATATCCGACAATCTGTCCGACAGCAGCTTGCAAGTGTAAGAGCTGTCGCGACAGCTTTTGCTACGGAGTTTACACTTGCAAGCTGCTGTCAGACATTTCTCGCGGAAGTTTCCTTGCAGGTGGAAAGGCGGCCTAAGAAACGGTTTTCATATAAGACCCCCGGTATGGAAATTTTATTGCTTGTATAATTAATACAAGCATTACGTTAACTGTCACTTTGACATGTGTGCGACAGCTGACGCATGTATTTATCTTCCTTAATTCTTTTGTAGTATAACAAGCAACACCAGAGGGTTTCTCTGGGCTTATAAAAACAAACGTCAAAGTCTTGTATGAAAAATGTAGTCCGCGTTGAGTAACGAAACGAAAGCGCGTTATAATCTGCCATCGGAAAAATGAACTATTTGTACTTATAAAACGTAATGACATCTGTGTATACCGAACGTAACTAACATAACTTTTGTTGGAACACGTGACATCTGAGTGTGTAGAATGTAACTAAATAATATAATTAGGTAAATAGGTATACAGTTATATGTTTAATAAAGGAGGTAAACTGCAGACATGTCGCAGATCAGACACATTTTTTTTTCTTTTTTTTAGATGGTACACCTATGGCCTGTAACCCAAGCGACGCCATAATTGCGCTGCCGACCATAGTTGGATAAAAGATAATGGATTAAGAAATGGATAGAGATGTGCTCCGTCATCCCTTACACACTTGCCGAAATACAATATCACCCATTCAATTGTTTCATGGTGGGGAGGTGGTTAGTGACGGACTAATACAACATCTTTGGTTAGTGCCGTCAAAGCCTAATTTATGATTGTGAAACACAGAGTGCTCTTCTACTATTAAGTTGGATCAGAGCCAATTTTGAAAAGTTCATTTCAAAATTGGCCCTGCTTGGAATCGAACTCGGGACCCCTGAGTTAGAGCATTAAGGCAAATACCTTGACCGAGGGGCTTGTGAAATTCTTATTTTGCCTATTTAAGATGACCCCCGGGAAAATTTACTGGATGAAAGTTTCATAGTCATCGATAAAGTACTTTTGGAAATTTGCTGTTTTGAAAAAAACTGACTTTAAATTTTTATATGTATCAATAGATATCAATAGATTTCTATTGACGTATTATGTTGTAGAAATTATTATTCAATTTGTGAACTTAAATTAAATTTTTTTAGCATACCAATCACTGATAATATAATTTTCTACTTGCTTCGACACAATTTTGTTATCTAATTTACGGATCTACATACATAATTTTGTTTATAATAGGGGATCGGACAAATTTTCAGAAAGTGTTTTAAATTAATCTTAATGGATATTTATTCCCATAAAAAATACTATTTTATTTATTTATAGCCTTTTAGGTACACAAAATCATGTTTTAATATTGTTTGTTTGAAAATGCCGCCAAAACGCCACGATAGTTCATCTGAGAGCGCGTAACGTCATTTGTGGCCATATCATAACAAAACAGCTGCATTGGCATGAGACCATGATTGCACACAAATGACGTCACGCACTGTGATTGGTGTTTCAGTATAGATTAATAATAAATTTAGATTTTAATCTGATTACTGTCCGATCCCCTATTATGTCGAAGCTGAAAATACTTGTGCGAATCATCTTACCCATTAGTACAAGTATTTCCAGTTTTAGCTACATGCAAACAACACCTATAGTACGGTCATTCTATGAATGCGTTTTTGACATTTCTTTATGTCCATTGCATAAAGTTCATTTCCGAATAAACGATACAGAAAATATATGGAATTGACACCTGTCAAAACGGCACTCTTTTAATCAAAGATGTTGTATTAGTCTGTAATGTATAATACAAGTGACGGGACGTATCGCTATTGCGAGACATTCGCTGACCTGTCATTTTGGATGGCAAGTACCTACAACTCGGACCAATTATCATCATAGAAAAATATTATCATAATAGACAAGAGTCTATGGATTTTACGCGTGTACATTCTTTGTCAGTATGCAGCAGTCAATGTGTATTAGTGTGCGTGAGTAGGGATGTGACTAGTGTATCGATCGATATCGATAACCAAGTCACATCGAATCGAATATCAAGAAGTGTGTAATTTATTTTAATATTTAGAATCCAATTTATTTGTGTACTAGATATTGCCCGCGACTTAATCCGCGGCAAAAATTTAAAAATGTAACTTAGAAAACATAGAGCAACATAACGCCTGACATGTTCATTGCTGTTATAATTTGGCAAGGCGTTAGATATCTATTTTTCATATATATTTTTTTAGAATATTACTTTTCTTCTAGATGAAAGGTACAATATGTCCTTCCCTATACCCCCGACAATGTGTACACAAAATTTCAAGATGATCGGTTTCACGCCTTTAGTAGTTAAGGCGTGAAAGCGTAACAAACAAACAAACTCACTTTCTCATTTATAATATTAGTAAGGATGTGACTAGTGTATCGATCGATATTGATAACCTAGTCACATCAAATCAAATATCGAGAAGTGTGTAGTTTATTTTAATAATTAGAATCTAATTTATTTGTGTACAGTCATGACAACTACAGTGCCAAAAATGGTTCGCACTGCATCAGTTTTAAGGTTCTTTATTACAAACCGTCAATATAGCAGGATGTTTCAAAATGTTTGGAACAGAGCCTTGAATATTTTGTAGGCTCCCAGTTGTCACGTCTAACAGCCTTAATCCATTGACGTCTTATTTCTGGGCATTTTGGGAACCTGAAAAATAGTAAATTAAATAAAATGGCAGTAAATTACCGATAAAGCTAGGTACACTACGTACAGGGTACATCACTAAAAATGATATCTAAAACAAACAAATTTTATTTTCAAAGGTTTAAAACTTGATTCTTACCAATATTGCGTGAGATTGTATGACTTACAACTGCTAAAATTTAATGGTTTTCCGTTTTTCTATTTTAAAACTCATCGTAAAGCTTAAATAATATTGTCAATTATTTATGTATGAAATTATAATTCCGGTTCTTTCACTCCTTCTTTTGTTGTTCTTGATGAACAATTCACAGCTGAACAAGACATTATATCAATTTATCAATTAAATTTTAGTTAAAACGCTGAGATTTCTTAGTATAACGACAAAATACTGCACATTGCCGTAATGTCTTGATCGACTAGTCGGTCATGAAATGACACGTCTCATACCGACAGTGCATCGTTGCCAAACTTACAATAACTGTCTCTTTTACTCGTGGCACACCTCAGTAACATAGAGAGAGATACAAAGTCTTTAGTTTAATACAGCTATAGAAGAGCGGCAACATCTTATGGCTCTGTCCATTATGATACTTGGTCCGAGACCTACAACAAGGTATTAGTTAAACATGGCGCGTCCATGGTTGTACATGAAGACATTTTACCTAGCGTACTATAGTGATAACATGGAGAACGAACTCTATACTATACTGTATAAATAGGAGTCGCTGTAGTAGCATTTTTATTTCACAAACTACGCAATTTCAAATTTCATACCTGTGTTTCATACCAAACCCCAATGCTACACAAGCGCCATTCTGGCCAATTTTTGAACTTTTTTTGATGGTTGTAGTTTGACAGTTTTCAGTTAACATTAACACCCACCATAAGAATAATTAGTAAGAACCAAAGATGTTGTATTAGTCTGTACCTAAGAACCAAGTAAAACCAAAGATGTTGTATTAGTCTGTACCTATAGATGGATCACAAAATGCAGCAATATTTTATTCTTTCTAACACCTTCAAATTGTCATAAGATTGAAAGAGACATACATATATAATCTGTCGGGTCGAAGTTGAGTGAATGTCTCCATTTTGACTATACAATGCAAGCTAAAGTTATAGCGTATAATAGTGCTGTGCATTTTTATTGATAACTAGATATCGTTGATATAGATTTTAAATATATGACGGATAAAAAGTATGGCTAAATGCGTTTCGGTGTACTGTTTGGTTATTCAATATAAATAAAATTTGGGTGCGTACTGGTACTCGCCGCATTGCTAATCGGTTGTATGAGATTGTATGCAACCTCTCGCATTTATTTCACCAAAATATTTGAAAAGAATAGTTATTTTTTGAGTAGAAATATTTAGAATCCATCCTTAAGGGGTAGAACGGGAGTAGGTTTTTATTACGAGAGAAAAAAAACTCGATAATCTTAAAGTTTTATTTTTAGAAACTATATCACAGATTGGATAATCTGTGATATCGTTTCATTTTAATCTGTGATATCGTTCATCTGTGATTCGTCAACATTTTAATTTTAAGACTTTGTTGACGCTTGGGTATCCACGTATTTATTAGTAAGTTTTCTTTTTCTGGGTAATTTCTGAAAAGAAATAGTTTTTGGTTATTAATGATTCAAAAGATTTTCATAATTTTCATAGATTGAAGCATAACTTCTTTATAACTTATAGATATTACTTACTGGTTTACACGATGGTGGTAATTTTGGGAATATTGTCGGCACTGCATACGAGTGTAGAATTTTACGCTGATATCCTTGGCGAAAGCAAGAATCTTCAAAGTTCATCGAGCATATTCTTGTATATTGCGAAGCTCTCCAATCGTCGGCTTTTCTTACATTTTTTGTCCACATTTTTTTTTAAATCGATGTCGGTGGGAAATCTGTTATAAATTGATAAAAATTACTTTCAACTTGCAGTGAATGCTAGAAAATAAAAATAAAAATAAATTAGTTATCGATATCGATAAACTTATCAAGATCAGACTACAGCACTATAAAGCAAGACAAATGTCAAATATTCCGATTAATTTTGGTTTTTGTAAATTTTAGTTATAAACACCAGCTTTTCTTTAAATAAATCAACCTTAGAGCTGTGTATGCATGTACAGTGATTCATTTTTAGTAAATAATTATAAAAATTTGTTTACAAAACACCAAAATTAATGAGTGCGAGCTGTGCGACTTACCGGTGAAATATGTTTCCATTATTCTCCTTCAAAACACCCACTCTACTTGAACAAACGGGAACAGTACAAGCCATTCTTGGCAAGCAACAGATTTATGAAATCACAATTTCAGATTTTTAAGTATTTTAAATCACATAAAGCTAAACGCGCTTGTTAACCAGCATGATATAAACAAATATGACGTTGCCTTTTTTATGGCGCGCAGCGTTTTAAGACGTCATATTCGGCTATTGTTATCTCTTTTTAACATACGACATGCAGCCATTAGAAAGACGGGTATCGAGTATCGAAGGAATCTTCAATTTTTATTGTTCCATCTATACACTAATACAATTATCTTTGAGTAAAACCAAACTCTTTCTTACTTCAAAATTATTGCAACTATGCAGTATTTTTCTATGATGCAGCTTAGAATAGATCGTTGTCTATGGTTCCTTGTCTATGGCTGTGTCGTTGTCTATGGTTCACATTTTTTTTTTATATTTTCTTTTTTCTTGGAAACAACGTTGTCACAAACGTTTTTATCAATATATTCGGAATTGCCAAACGATTTCCGATCGATTGACTACATGGAAGCCTGTCTTATAACTAATTTTTAATATGTGTTGGCTAATTTTAACAATTAAATTTTTAATTAACTACGTAGTCACAAACAAAATTAAAAGCCTCTCAAACGTTCACAAACGATTGACCAAAGCAAACGATTAAAATTTGATTTTATTGAATTTGTGTTGGCTAATCCGTAGGGGCTAAAGAGATAACTATAGTAACTATATAACACAGTTTATTCCAAAGATTTTGTATTCTTTGATTTATTCTTATGATGAAGATTTTATTTATCTATGGTAAGAATAGAGCGCTCCCTCTGCGGACAAATCGAAGAAACTTTTTCTTTTTGTCTTCTCTCAACTCAAATCCAATATGGCGGTAAGAGTTGTATGAAGCACAATGTTTTGATGTTTGAACAATAAAAATCGTGAGAGAAAAAAAAGGAAAAAAAATCTTACGTTTTCAGTGTGGCCGGTGTATTGACAACAATGAGATGTGATATTCGTTTTTAAAGCGCTTTTTTTTTGTCTACAAGTGTTGAATAATCTGTGGTGTTGTTTTGAATTTAAATACAATTTTCGCTAATGTGGTCGCCTGTAGGATTGCTATGTGACAATAAACGCGATAGATATGTCTACCAATGCAGATAATAATACGGCATGTCCGATTGATAATGATAAAAACTCGAATCGAAATAGTGGCGCGCGAGGACTTAACAGTTCCGATGAAGCGAGTGAGGATTGTCCAAAGAAACCTTCGAGGAAAGTGACTTTTCCAGCCGATGATCAGTTAGTCACACAATATTTCGAGCCAGCGAACCCTTGGCATGATGGTGAGTGACTGACTGCAATGACTTTGGCAAAAATTCAAAATCTTCCAATGGAATCCTATTGGCCTATTATTTATTTACAATAAGATATTGCTTTAATTATTGTTAACACCAATAGCAACAAGTGCTGTGTTTATTTTATTTTTATTTTATCAGAGGTCCATTACAACAAATATATGTACCATCAATGAGGAATTGAGAAATCATTCCAAAAATTATGGTCTCTTTGGATTACATCCTAATTTATATACTTGCTATGCGGCTCATTGTACCATACACAATAAAACATTTCAAGTGATTTAAAAATTTTGATATGGGTTCTAGTAGATTGAGTATCCGGATAGATTTGGAGTTGTTCCCAGTGGAGAATTGACTTTTGAAGTCTCAAAATATCATCCACAAACCTGCCCATAATCATGGGACTGATGGCACAATAAAAAAAAAAAAGGAAATTGTACATGTAGTACCTATGTTACTGAGTTCAAAAAAATTGTTTTAAAATTTTTTGTTTATTTGTCTGTGCATTTGTTCACCCTAATCTCAAAAATGGCTTAACCGATTTAAAATCGGTTTTCACTGATGTATTGCGGTAAACTTCCCTTAACATTTAGTATTTATTACATTTAAATCAGTTTACAAACAAAAAAGTTACACGCTATACTGAATACCATGCGTACGAAGTTGCAGGCTCAGCTATATATGTACATATAGTAAAAAACTGTAAAAAAATAAAAAACATTAATGTTAAATTCCTAATACCTATTAAATACAAATTGCAAATACTATGTTGGGCCTGTATTTTCTTTACAATCTCCAGCAGTGCCTGATTTAGAGTTCTGAGAGCATTGGGCTAACTATGGCTAAGCATCCCTCATCCCAACCTGTCAGAGCCAAAGTTATCTAAATCTGTTCAGCAGACATAAAAAGGGAACAGATAAAGTTTTCGCTCATAATAGATTCATTTCATAATAGATTTTTTATATTGTTCTAACAATATAAAAAATATTATTACCTTATTTTATTTATGGCAATTGCATAGGAATATAGATAGATAGGATTAAATAAATACATTAGTTAGACAACCGTGATCCAGAGGGGCAGTGTTTGTCTAGTAAGCTCAAAGCTCTAAGCTCTAATGCAATTAGAGGTTGAGAAGACAGCTCAAGTGATTTAAAATCTTTGTATCACAGTCAGTCAACGAAAGAGGAAGAAGTAAGAGCACGTAATGGAGAAGCCACCCCAGCGCCCCCTCGGAACTTGAGCCCACATTAATTCTTTTAACCAATTTATTCCCATAGACAACCCATTAGATTTTTACAAATAATTTATAAACATGCTTTGAAAAAGTGCTTGTTTTATAAGGCAAGGTAGAGCCGTCTACCATCAAGTGGATCCTTAGCCTGTCTGACTACTTTAACATAAGAAAATATCACAAATGTTTAAATTATAATTTTACTAGCGACCCGCCCCCGGCTTCGCCCGGGGTGCAATTTTTATATATAAAAAAATTCCCCGCTTATCCCTCTTTCCATTAGTGAAAACCGAAATAAAATTGGTCTACTCGTTCACGCGTGATGCTGTGACCAAGGGAAATAGGGATTCATTTTTATATATTAGATTGTTTACATCCAACCTTATATTATCATATGTTATTATCGTCAATGGATTTGACGAGCCCATTGGATGAGTGGTTAGGGTGCTTGCCTTAACGCTCTGTGGTTCCCGGGTTCGATTCCCGGCAGGGTCAACTTTGAATAATGAACTTTTCAAAGGCTCTGGTCTGGATTTGGAATGTAGTGGGCACACTGCGTTTTCGCAGTCATTTGGGCAGCCCGTGTGGCGGCAGCAACCACCCCCTTACAGAAGACCACAGTGAAATAACAGCACGCGTGCTGTTGTGTTTCGGTGAGTTAGTACGGGATGCCAGAGCCCATTGCCCTTCCCTTCCCTTTCCCTTATCTCCTTTCCCTTCCTACTGTAGTCGGCAGCGCACTTGCAGCAGCTTTGGCATTGGTTGTGTTATAGGCGACGGTAGCCACCTACCATCAAATGGACCGTCAGCCTCTCTGCCGATCGTAACATAAAAAAATATATTAAATTATGATAATTATGATATTAACTTTCAATAGAAAAAACGAAATATAATAGCATTACTTACTCTTTCTACACGTGGGCCCTTTTTCTTAGTGTTAAAACATTTATTCAATCTCTATTGGCTCACCAAATGACTCGATCGAGAGTCGTTGTTCTGTCAAAGTAATATATAAAAAAAACGGGACAAGTGCGAGTTGAACTCGCGTGAAGAGGGTTCCGTACGATGTTACCTTTCCGCACAATATTGAGTGATTTACCATGTTATTTTTCATCATGGACTTCTTATAGGTTTTCCTATAATCTATAAGTAGAAAATTAATTTCTCTATATATATTTTTTTTCAAAATTTTTGGTGGGTGGGGGGGGAATGGTCGGACAGGCGGACACACGAGTGCAAAATATTGCAAAAGCGGGAAAATGATCCCTTTTGAGAGTTTCCGTTGCGTGCGCTGCGTAAAAAAGTTACGCAAAAATCGTGTACTTACGACGGAATTGTTCCCCTTTGAAAGTTCTAAAAAAAGTCCTACCTTTTAAAGGTTGACTCACTATGACCTTTTTTTTATGGTAATCAAATTTGCTCTAAAATAATGCATTATTTGCCTATTATGCCTTTGTTCATGCTAATCTCAGAAACGGCTCAACCGATTTTCATGTGTCTGAAGTCCTGGATAGTTTTTAAGCAGCTTCCTGGGTTTTTAAAGCACCCTGATAAGGGTCATTTGTTTTAATACTCGACCACGCCTCTCTGCGGCCTATACGGCGGCGGCGCGGCGTGCGCATGGGGCGCGCGGTACTGGACACTGCTTATATAATACTATTTATCGTAGCATGATGTTATATAGCCTATAGCCTTCCTCGATAAATGGACTATTCAAAACAAAAAGATTTTTCAATTCGAATCAGTAGTTCCTGAAATTAGCGCGTTCAAACCAATGACTAAAGGACAACATATGGACCGGGCATACCTACACAACCGGCGTGACTAAAATTTGGCACGTAAGATGGCTGCCTTTAATATGGATATACTCTGAGATGTGTGTACAGGATGTCAATCGAATATCGATATTTTGTGTAGTTCAACAAGTAGATAGCGATGGTTGTTAAATAAGCGGGCAGAGGCTAATTATTAAAGGAATTCCTTACCATCGTTAATATAATAAATTAAATAAATCTATATGAAAAAAGAAAAATTTGCAAAAACTTATTTTGAGTATATAGTTTTCTGTGCTCGGCACATAACATGGCGGCACCGGTCAAGCTTTGATTAACTCATGAAGTCACCAAAAAGTGTTATCAAAATTTGCGCTCAACAGATACTAGGCATCTCTTTTTTCTTATGCAACTGTCACCTAGTTAAAATGAGACAAAATGCTTTTTGACATTAACGTATCGATTTAACATATAAGCTACGGTTCATTAATTAATAGAATAGGGCGCCTCCATAGTTTATTTTTTACTCATTGGTTCAAACAAACAAACTCTTCAGCTTTATAATATTAGTATATGTAGATTCGCGCGCCACTTTGGCAAACCAAAGACCGTATCCGGCCCACACGGCACGCAAGCGGTCGCGCTACCCGGTTTTGAAACAAAGACGCAACGTGTCACTCTCTATTGTCTCGTTCTCTCTACTATTGTTGCTTGTTGCGCAGTTCTCTTTTAAAGAAAGAGAAAAAAAAACTTTCATTTGTAGAAAAAGCGTTTTAAAAACAGCGTCCTGTTTTTAAAATGCATTGTCCTGATTTTTCCAACTGCAAATCCTTACCGCTGTCAAAAAAGCGTATGTTACCGCTATCAAAAAAATAGTTTTTAGAATTTTTGTCTGTCGGTATTTCGATTTTATCTGTTTGTCTGTGCGTTTGTGCACGTTCATCTCAGAAACAGCTTAACAGATTTGATTGTTCACTGATGTACTGCAGCAAGCTTTCCGTAAAATTTAGTGTTTATTTCATTCCAATCGGTTTACTAGCAAAAAAGTTACGCGCTATACCGAATACCACGCGTACGAAGTTGCGGGCTCAGCTAGTAAATAATAGCGGGCTCAGCTAGTAAATAATATTTTTTTTTGTTTAGTGACTATGACATGTTAGTGCTATCAATAAAAAAAAAATCGTTTTCTCTGCCCACTTTCGATACGTTTATGGTTCTCGAGAATTGTAATTACCTACTTGGGAATAAAATTTGCAGATTCGCCCATTCATTATATTCAATGAAGTTTAAATATTATAGGATATATAAAATGTTACGTGCTGCGTCCCGATCGATATGTTTGATGCCACACATCGAGACATACCGATTGTCTTCGCATAGTATCGAGAGAGAATTCCACTGTTTAACCGGTGCCAAGAATACGCCGCACCGAAAACATAGGAAAAAGCCGTTACTACCTGTTCTTGTTATATAAATAGTGGACGAGTGTAATTCATTCGCGTGGACTTCATCATCAGCCTGTTTCTCTCTACTGCTGGCTACGCCTCTCCCAAGACTCTCCACCGCGCACGGTCTTCTGTACTTCGCATCCAGCCGTATCCCGCGAAACCTTTCAGGTCGTCTGTCCACCTGGCGATCGACGCAGGGAAGTCCTTCGCGCAGCATGCGCGGGAGGCAGGTGAACGTGCGGCTAACTGCTTCGGTAAGATGTCGAGAGTATCGGCTTCGGCATGGGGGGTGCGGTACCGAGCGCTCGAGACATTATATCGGGGTACGTACGTGGCTGTACTTGTGTATCCTGCTGCGTGCTGGTTCCATCGCGTGACGTTTCATGTGGTTCGCAGTGCGCTTTTGCGCTCACAAAGAATGGCCTTAGTCCTTCTGACTAAGGCCTACCGATCTACCAGCACAGCGGCGCTCCCGGTTTTGGCCGGAGTCTTATCATAATAATTATAATTTTAAAAATACTCAAATCTGCAGGATATATGAAAAGGGATAAGAAAGAAAGAAAGACTTTTATTCACTGCACGAAAGACACTGACATTATATACAAAACAGGACAGATTGAATGAACTATTAAAAATGAATGAATGAAATTGAATTAACGAATGAAAATAACTTTAGTGTAGTGCGGCTTATGATTGAAACAGATAAAAGAGTGACATACCAACAGATTCGGTCAAGTTTAGGCATTGGCATGAGTCAACTGCATAAAAGCTTACACGAACATCTAGCCGTGAGGAAGCTTTGCGCTAAATGGATAACCCATAGGCGACGCAAGCCGTGTGGGGTCCCACAATATGGAATATGAAATATGATCCAAAATATGGATAGAAATATGGATCCAAGCTTTTTTCTGGGTTATATACTCTCATTTCTATATATTTAAAGGTAGTTGTAATAATTCCAACTGTGTTCATATCTGCTTTTGCACCTAACTGATTTTCCTCGTTGTAGTTTTATCAGTTGATTGATAAGTGAAGTGAGCGATAACCGGCGTCTAACCGGGTGTAACTAGTTGCGCGTTAGCAGCGAAAATAAATTTGTTCCACATGACGATAAGGCGCTTGCCAGACGGACGTTCGCATGCGAATAGGGGATCGGACAGTAATCAGATTAAAATCTAAAATGTACTTAGAAAGAAAATATATAATTTTTTACGATTATTTATCGAATAATAATTTAATATAATTCATTGAAATATTTTTGAATGAAGAAATAAAATTTTATTATTTACAATATTTTTAATCTATACTGAAACACCAATCACAGTGCGTGACGTCATTTGTAGGCAATCATTGTCTTATGCCAATGCAGCTGTTTTGTTATGATATGACCACAAATGACGTTACGCGCTCTCAGATGAACTATCGTGGCGTTTTGGCGGCATTTTCAAACAAACAATATTGAAACATGATTTTGAGTACCTAAAAGGCTATAAATAAATAAAATAGTATTTTTTATGGGAATAAATATTCATGAAGATTAATTTAAAACACTTTCTGAAAATTTGTCCGATCCCCTATTGCGGCACGAAAACGTTTATAGTATTTTCACTGTATGATGATATGCGTGACAGTTCTCACTTTTTCATGTCACGCATAATGTTTTCAACTAAAAAAAATGGCACAAAAAAAAATGACAATTAATCAAACAAATTTATGAAAAAAAAATATATTGGATGTTTCGAAAGTACTCTTAGTTTTCCATAGGATATTCGGAGATATAACGAAAAAAAAATTCTATTCTTTATATTTATAAAAACATCGTATTTTAATAATAAAACTAAAGCTGACTAAAAATAACAATAAAACAAAAGTAAACTTTGTTCCGAGTCTGATACGAGTTGTCAAATTTCGAGTTCTGACAGTAGTTAATAAATAAATAAATATTTTATACAGACTGCATTTTCTATAATTTATTTAACATAACCTTTTTTTAAGATTTAAGAATTTATTTCTAAATCTGAAAATCTAAAACCGCTAGTTCGATTCCATTTGCTTTGCCAACTGATTCGATATTTTCAAACAATCGATTAAATGTCGTTAAATTGCATCGCTAAAATTGTCAGTTACGAACTGTCACGCATATTATTATATAGTGAAAATACTATAGTGTACTAGCTGTCTCAAAATTATTGTAGTTTTCGTAGGGATATCTGTTTTCTTTTTTTTTTTAAATAAATTGCAGTCCATGTTACTCTCGCTGATAATGTATTGTTACGAATAACCATGAAACGTTTTGGAAAAAGCGTTCGCACCGGCAGAAAGTCTCGAAGGTCCCACCCTATCGATAGTAGTCACGCCACTTCCCGGTTAGTGTCAAAGGAAATTGTTACAATCAACAGAAATAGCATTCCCGAACTTTCAACGGCTTGTTTGCAATCACGGAATAGAAAAAAAATCCGTGTTTACAATCTTGTCTATGTTCTAGTGACTTCGAAATGCATCGAGACATTTGGCGCCAAATATAAATAAATGAGCCGGCGGACGAGACAGTCAATTCTGCGATAACATGCGATTCGAAAGCGACTCTTCGGAGCTTTTACGAAGTTACCTGCGACAATGAACCGGGGCGACTCATTAAGGGAATCATTGACGACTTTTGGCAAGTTTGATGGACAAATTTAGTGGTTTTGGAAGTCATCTTGGTTTGTGAAAATAAACCAAGGTACGCCGCGACCGCCCCCTTGACTGTCATAACGCCTCCCATTTGCCTTTGGACCCGCTCTGCCCCCACGAAAAGCCCCAGCGCCCACTACCCGCCCCCGTTGGGAACCTATAGAATAGACGTTCTGAACGAGTGGCGCGGCGTTACTGCAACGCCACCGGTCTGAAAGCGACCTAACACAAGGCCACAATAACAGTAATTATACAAAATTAGTGTTATTTACATGCAACATTGTCTATTTTAATGTTTAAACGGTTAAAGGTGTGCTGTATAATTTTTTGCTTTATTTGTTTCGGAAAAACTGGCAACATTAAGTTACATTGATACCCGTCGCTTTAGTTAGACACGAAAGACTTCGTCAATAAGTTTTATGCTAATAGATGAGCTCACAACTACGTACGCGTGGTATTCGGTATAGCGCGTAACTTTTTTGTTTGTAAACCGATTGGAATGAAACAAACACTAAATGTTACGGGAAGCTTTCATTAGTGAAAATCGCATTCAAATCGGTTAATCCGTTTCTGAGATTAGCGTGCACAAACAGACAAAAATTCTAAAAACCTTTTTTTTTTACCTCGGTAACATGAGTACAACGTGTGCAAATTTATTTTTCGAAAAAATGTTTTTTTTTTTTTTTTTTTATATGTTACGTCGACAGACAGGCTGACGGTCCACTTGATGGTAGGTGGCTACCGTCGCCTATAACACAAGCAACGCTATAGGTGCTGCAAGTGCGCTGCCGACTACAGTAGGATTTAGGATAAGGGATTAGGAGGGAATAAGGAAATGGGCTCTGGCATCCCTTACTCACTCACCGAAACACAACAGCACGTATATGCTGTTATTTCACGGTGGTCTTCTGTAAGGGGGTGGTCACTGCCGCCAGGCGGGCTGCCCAAATGACTGCGAAACGCAGTGTGCCCTATTACGATTTTTTATATATATATAATATTTTTATTTTATTATATTTACTAGTTTTCGTCCGCGACTTCGTCCGGGTCCCTTTTTTTGGTTGCTGTGTGGTAACCCCCGATGAACCTCTATGACATACCGCAAACTTCCCCTATCTAGCCCTCGTGTATTCCGAGATCCCGTCGCCGACTTTTCACCAGGTCGATATACCTACCGAGGATTTCGGGATTTTTCTGGCGATCACTGGAGAACCCCTTCTACGATCGGCTATAAAGGTGGGAACCCCGCACCCCGCACTCTTTCTGGGAGAACAATTATATCAATCAGCCTGTCGGTCAGTGGTATTTTTTTATTTTATTTTATATGAATAGATATGTCTGTGTGCAGTGTTTCCCGGAGAGTACCTTCCAAATATAAACAATTCATCTATCTGTACTTATAAAATCGTTTTTCCTAGCTGACTATCAACTCACAGTCAAAACTGCGAAACCTTTTTTTTAGGAGGGGAAATGACGTTTGCGCATGTCCACGGTGACAGTTTGACGAGGGGGAGTGTGGGACTCGCCCGGTGAAGTAACTTGTCACCGGGAGTACCCACTAAAACCCCCCCGGATTCCACCATCAGCGGTGATGTGCGGGTCCGAGTTCACAGCGAGCGCCTTGTCCTCGGATCCCCACGTACCGCTACGTTCTCCTCGAACCCAGCTTGCCTTCTTAGGGCGATGGCTTCGCCTCACTTCAAATGTGGCGGCCCAATGGAATGCCGTGAGCCGCCACGCGTCCTTAGACAAGTCCCCTTCTGACGCCCTGAGATTGTCACGCGATGTGCGCCGCGGTACACGCCCGGGCACGTCGGCCGGCCCTTCGACGCGTGAGGGGTCTGCCTCGCGGGCCCGCTCATTGGCCTCTTTTCCACTCAGGGCCGCTTCACAAAATGTCTTGACGGCATTTCAGCCGTCAATCATTGCCCTGACGACAGCGGGTAAGGTCAAGTCCTGTCTCACGACTGCCGTCAGAGGCGCCCTCTCATGCCCTCAAAGTGCTAGCAAGTTGAAATGTGGAATATATACTCAACTTTATTTTATAAGGTAAGCTTCCGCTAGGAAAGGTAAAACGAATCCAAGGGCGGATCGCTAGTATTAGTATAATGTAGATTGTTGCTACGAGTCGGGTCGCGTAGCGGGTTAGGTGGGCGGCCGCTTTGACTAGCGATCACGTGACGCGCGTATGCGCAGACAGCATGGCGGCCTACGCTTTCGTATGCGTGATATTTTCAACATTTCAGCTAGGGAATTGTTTGGGTGATTCTGCCAACGGTGCCGTTATTTTTGCCACACGTGTTATCCCGTTTTCAATGTTATTTATTTATTTAATAGCCCACGAACAGAGTCCGCTCGTGTATCCAGAGCAATATGCGGCGTGGACTTTGTCGAGAGTTGTGTATGTACCTCTATTTATAAAGGTACACATAATAGGGTGGGGAAAAAGTTTCTTCACGTTTTATATAAAAAGTTTATTTACATATTTAATTAGAGTACATAATGTGTCATTTTGATCGATGACTTTTTGTCATCTTGTAGGCTGTGAAATGATCCCGTTGCTGTAGAAATTTTGGGACTTCTAAAAAAAAAAAACGCGACAAGTAGTTTTGGAAGTCCTCTTTTGATGTCAACCTGACACTGCCTAGAGAATTCTGAAGAGACCGAAACAGTGGCTCTAGCATGAGTTTACGATACTACACTCGCTAGCGAGAGCGTAAAACATTTATATGGAAAATTGATAATTTGACATTGACAGTTCACGATTTCCCATACAAAAGTTTTACGTTCTCGCTAGCGAGTGTAGTATTGGTGTAGTATCGTAAACTCATACTAGAGCCTCAGGTGGAAATCTGAAGGTGCAAAGTCAGGGCTATATATGCATTAACACCTCTCAGCCAAACTATCTTAATTTTTGCTGAGCGGTTAAATAATATGTGTGTGTGTGCGGTCTAACGTTGTCGTGATGAAAGAGATATCCTTTCTATTGATCAATTCCGGCCGCTTTCTCTCAATTTCTTGCTTTAATCTCATCAGTTGTTGTAGTAGAGATCCGAATCTGGTAAAAGCTCATTATGAACAATGCCCTTCCAATCCCACCATACCTATACACAGCATCACCTTATTACTACTTAACCCGGGTTTTGGAAGTCTGTGAAGCCTGACCGACCTTTGACTACGACATTTTTCGCACGTTCTTGTCATACGTGATCCACTTTTCATCACCAGTTATCAATCTCTTCAAAAACGGTTCGGTTTCATTAAGTCTCAATAAAGAATCGCAAATGAGTACACGATTCATAAGGTTACTTTCAGTGAGCTCATCCCAAATCGGTCCATAAACGTCATAATTTTTTTTCGCGGCTTGTGTTTTTTTTTGAAATGTAACCTTTTTAATGTCATCAAAACCAGCCAGATACAAATAGTGCAGTCAAAGAGATTTTATTAAAATTTTATACATACTATATGCGAAAAGCTTTCCCCGACCTAATATGTTACTCGTTGATAATGTAGCTTTCTATAGGTGAAAGAATTTTTAAAATTGGTCCTGTAGTTTTTGAGTTTATTCATTACAAACATTACATACATACAAATCTTTTCTCTTCTAGTATATATAGAAGTAATAGATGAATTAAAATCCTGTAAACATGTGTTTGCGCAAATAACGATTTTTTTTATTAAATAATTAATTTATTTATTCGAATTTTATATGCTTTTACTCGCGACTTGCTGTCTCCATAGCTAAGTAACATATGTACTATGTACGAAACGTAAAACAGGTCAATGCGAAATCACACCTTGCTCGTTGGCAATAAGGATAAAATTAGAACGGCGCCCTCGGGTCGTTTTTAGTAAGAAAACAAAACATCATCTCGATTTCTCGGTAATTCATAAATAGCTATATTATTCATTGAGCTCGGGGGCGAGTAAATCATCATTTGTCACAGTGGACAGTGTCATAGTCAAGGTTTTTGTTTGTCGAGTAATTATCACGCGTGAGACACTTTGCGTCTCCGCGTTTTCCGATGAATAACTTTTTAGATCACCTCACAATGATGGAATGTTGATTGGCTGTTTACAGCAGGTTCTTTCGAATGTCCGTACGAACAGCGTCTAGCGTTTTCAGGAAGGAGGGTTCCCGAAAACCCGATAAAATAAAATCGTAAACGAGCCGTGTCTGGACAATTTGAACACGTTGAACTCTTGTTACCGAGGTCAAAAAAATTGTTTTTAGAATTTTTGTCTGTTTGTGCACGCTAATCTCTGAAACGTCTTAACCGATTTGAATGCGGTTTCCACTGGTGTATTGTAGCAAGTCTCCCGTAACGTTTAGTGCTCGTTTCATTCCAATCGGTTCACAAGTAAAAAAGTTACGCACTATACCGGATACACTACGCTTACAAAGTTGGTCAGCTAGTTCATAATAAACTAGCTGACCCTGTCGACAGATGTCGTTCTCTAAGAAGCTATATTGGACTGTTTCAGCTAGGAACTTTGGATAGGGAAAAGAATGTTATTTTTCGTTTTTTTTCCAAATATTTCTCTTCATATTTGAAAAAAAATTTAAAACTTCAATATTTGAAAAAAAAAAAAAAAATTGCCCAATCGGTCGAGCCGAGACACATTTAGCGATTGATTTTTTAATTTTTTATTTATATTGGACTAGCTTTTGCTCGTGACTTCGTCCGCGTATCTTTAGAAATTTTTACTCGCTGATAATGTAGCTTTGTTGAGCTGATAATGTAGCTTTACTTTGAGTTTATTCAGTACAAACATACATTTGTATGGAGGGGGAAGGGTAAAAGGGGGAGGGTAAGTTAGTCTTTGTTACTCGCTGGTAATGTAGCTTTCAATAGGTAGAAAATTTTTAAAATCGGTGCAGTAGTTTTTGAGTTTATTCATTACAAACATACAATACAGATCTTTTCTCTTTATAATAATAATATTAAGATTAGATAAGGTCCGACGAACTTTTCACGAAAAAAACATTTAGACGTCACTATAAAGGAGAGTTCCAGCTTTTTGTACAATACTTTTTTTTTTCTTTGCGTGGGAAAATCTGTGAACCAGATCTCCACCGACAATGGCGATATCGGTGGGGTATGTGGAACTTTTACCCCCTAAAAACCCACGGTGTTTCCTCGCGCCGTCCATCGGGAATCGAAAAACCACGCGTCTGCCTTACCCCGCCAGAAGTTATTTGTACAATACGAGTACCTAGAACTTTTATGGTATGCAGAGCGCTTGCAGCAGCTGTGTAGCGTAGCCACATACCATCAAGTGGACCCTAAAATTAGGTGTGGATGCTATCCTAATACATTTTTTCCTCGTAAAATGGATTCCTTACGCTTGAGACTTTTAAAAGTGTAATATTCCATTGATGAGTCAAGTTTTCTGTCCTTGGTTCCAAGACATTACCGATCCGCACGTGTCTGTGGATAAATGCCAAGAAATAACAATAATCACGGCTCTCGCGGAATCGCACATAGTCGAAACAGAAAAAGAATCTTAGTTTCCCACTATTTTTACTTTGGTAGTAAAGTTGTACAATAGTTTTTATTTTTGGAGTTTACTCCTTAAGAACAGATTTTCATATAAGGCCCCCGATATGGAAAAAATTAATACAAGCGTTACGTTATCTGTCACTTTGACATTTGTGCGACAGCTGACGCATGTATTTATGTTTTTTAATTCTATTCTGCGGGTCTATAAAAGCAAAGGTCGATCTTGTATGAAAAGTGTACCCCGCGTTGAGGATTGACCTGTCATCGAAAAAATGAACTATTTGAACTTATAAAACGCAGCGACATCTTTGTATGCCGAACGTAACTAACATAACTTTTGTTCTATGAAAATGCTCATCCGATTTAAAAAAAAATCCAATAGTTAGAATAGAATTGACATCTAAGGCCAAATATTTCAATAGGGCACGAGCTACCTAAAAATAAAGAGACAATAATTTTAGGTTTTTATTTATGTTAAGTTCGGCAGACAGGCTGACATTCGACTTGATGGTAGGTGGCTACCGTCGCCTATAACACAAGCAACGCCAAAGCTGCTGCAAGTGCGCTGCCGACTATACTAGGATTAAGGATAAGGGATAAGGAGTGGATAGAGAAATGGGTAGTTTAGCAGTCCATCTCGTCCTTTTCGTCGTGGTTCCAAGAGCTTGAGGATCAATAATGACGCGATATCCGATGATAAAATTTAATGACAATGGAGACCGTAACAAAATAAAAGGCGGTGACCTAATAGTGCGATAGTGAGTCGTTTGTAATAAATAAACAGTATAATAAACCCGATTGTACATTGTGGAAATGACGATTCCGTTAAAAGGAGATATTCAAACACTTTACAAGCACTTTTGGGATAAAGATCTCGTTGAAACTGGTGTTAATTTTTACAGAGAGACATAAATCTAACCTAACCTATTAATATTGTAAATGCTAAGTGTTCTTTAAAAACTTTGTTTGAACACACACACACAGAGAGAGAGAGAGAGACATACAGCCAGAGACAGAGACCCATATACTTAATAGTTGCTAGTAGGGGTCTTGAAAAAGATGACGACGAAGAAAAATGAACTTTTCAAATTTGGCTCTGGTCTGGATCTGGAAAGTAGTGGCAGGGCACACTGTGTTTTGCAGTCATTTGGGTAGCCCGTCTGATGGCAGTAATACAGAAGACCACCGTGAAATAACAGCATATGTGCTGTTGTGTTTCGGTGAGTTCGGGATGCCAGAGCCCGTTTCCCTTGGAACTTTGGAAGTGAATCTGTTAAAATTGGCTCTGGTCACTGCGGGGCACAGTGCGTTTTGCAGTCATTCGGGCAGCCCGTCTAGCGGCAGTAACCACCCCCTTACAGAAGAAAACCGTGAAATATCGCTGATAACTTAAATTTTTATACAGCTCAAAGGAATATTTGAAAATTTTCAATTCAATAATTCATTTTTTTTTTATTTTAAGATCGGCAGACAGGCTGACGGTCCACTTGATGGTAGGTGGCTACCGTCGCATATAACACAAGCAACACCAAAGCTGCTGCAAGTGCGACACCAACTACTGTAGGATTATGGACAAGGGATTGGGACAAGTAATGGCCAGTGATGACATCAGATGACATGACATAACAACGCTGAAAAAAATTATTAACAATTTTTAAAATTTTAATTAAATTTTTTTTAAAAAAACTGTTTTTTTTTTTTTAATTTTAAGGTCGACAGACAGGCTGACTTGATGGTAGATGGCCACCGTCGCCTATAACACAAGTGACCCTACAGGTGCTGCAAGTGCGTTACCGATAAGGAATTAGGAGGGGATAGGGAAATGGGCTCTGGCATTTTAATATATTTTAACAATGTACATTCAATATTCAATATTTGCCATATTTTGATGCCTGTAATAAATTAATTTTAATTTAATGATAACATACCCCACCTACGTCCATGTGCATTGTATAGCCTATTTCCCTCTGGAATAAACCTTTCAAATGAAAGAAATTGGATAAGTCCAGGAAATTATGAATCCTACAAAATCTTTTAAAAGTATTTTATATAGATTTCATACGAATGCGGCTAGTGTATACACGCCCTTCTAAAATGTTATGATATCAACGGAAAACGCCCCGACCTCAAGGACGGGAACATACTTTACAAACAATTTTACATTGATGTAAGTGATGTATAATATTTTTTCATAACGTATTGTATGAAATCTGATATTATAATTATTTATTGTTGCGACATAGGTAGTTACTTTTCCAATCGAAAGTCATTATTTAAATGACTGTTCTTCAAAAAAAGTCAAGATCAATCGGATCAGTAGAAGATTCAATGAAGTAATAAAAGGTTAACTTAAATACTAGCTACCCGCCCCCGGATTTGAAGGGGTGATTTTTTTTTCTCGTTTATCGCTCCTTTCATTAGTATAAACCGTATCAAAATACGTTGGGTGTTTTAGACTTTATAACTAGTTAAACTCGGCCACGCTTCGCGCCCCATGCGCACGCTGCCGTACGGCGGCGGCGTGCGCATGGGGCGCGCGGTAGTGGACAGTGCTTATATATAATAGTATTTATCGTAGCGTGATGTTGTATAGCCTATAGCCTTCCTCGACAAATGGACTATTCAAAACATAAATAATTTTTCAATTCGAACAAGTAGATAGTTCCTGAGATTAGTGCGTTCAAACAAACAAACTATTCAGCTTTATAATATTAGTATAAGTATAGATATGTATTTTTTAGATCCTACTAAATTTATAGATATAAGTGTATTATTATATCCTACTAATATTATAAATGCGAAAGTTTGTGAGGATGGATGTATGTTTGTTACTCTTTCACGTAAAAACTACTGGTCGGATTTGGATGCAATTTAGTGCACAGATAGTTTATTATATGGATTAACATATAAGATACTTTATATCTTGAAGAAACGTTGGGTCCCCGAGGGATCGTCTAAAAATATAAAGCACTTTATTATAGTAATATCGTCATTAACAACCTGAGTCTCTCCACTGCGGAATGTGGGCCTCCCCAAGGCTCGCCACCACGTATGGTCTTCTCGGCTTCGTATCCAGCCGCTACCCGCGAATTTTATCAGATCGTCTGTCCACTTGGCCGCAGAGCGTCCCACGCTGCACCAATTCGGGAACTCTTCTGCCCCATC
This sequence comes from Bembecia ichneumoniformis, assembly GCA_910589475.2. Taxonomy (NCBI): domain Eukaryota; kingdom Metazoa; phylum Arthropoda; class Insecta; order Lepidoptera; family Sesiidae; genus Bembecia; species Bembecia ichneumoniformis. The sequence goes on from OU342547.1 coordinate 2,506,754, forward strand.
GGTTTTATACGTATATTACGCTGGTATACCCATTTCATAAGCCGGACTTGAGAAGTATATGGGAATTTGTTGCTAATTTGTTGCTATTTTGTACCGCAAGAATTGATTTTGTTGCTCCATTAGTTTACGAAAAATGACCGAGATACTGACGTAATATTACGCTAGAATACCCATATACCATATCTTGACAAAGAAAGCACATATCGAACCGAATCAAACGGCATATTTTGTTGCTATTTTGTTGCTCTAAGATAGGCTAGTTAGATATACAAAAATACCAACCCTTCATGGGGGATGAACTACCCCGATACGTTAAATAGAGTATTCGGGAACCAATGCAGCTAGCGGGCCCATTCGAACGGCTTATTTTGTTGCTATTTTGTTGCTCAAAGATAGGCTAGTTAGATATACAAAAATGTCAACCCTTCGTTGGGGATGGACCACCCCGATACATTAAAATAATGAATTTTTATATCTCGCGAACCAATGCAGCTAACGGGCCCATTCAAACGGCTTATTTTGTTGCTATTTTGTTGCTCAAAGATAGGCTAGTTAGATATACAAAAATGTCAACCCTTCGTTGGGGATGGACCACCCCGATACATTAAAATAATGAATTTTTCTATCTCGCGAACCAATACAGCTAGCGGGCTCATTCTAACGGCTTATTTTGTTGCTATTTTGTTGCTCAAAGATAGGCTAGTTAGATATACAAAAATGTCAACCCTTCGTTGGGGATGGACCACCCCAATACATTAAAATAATGAATTTTTCTATCTCGCGAACCAATACAGCTAGCGGGCTCATTCTAACGGCTTATTTTGTTGCTATTTTGTTGCTCAAAGATAGGCTAGTTAGATACACAAAAATGTCAACCCTTCGTTGGGGATGGACCACCCCGATACATTAAAATAATGAATTTTTCTATCTCGTGAACCAATACAGCTAGCGGGCTCATTCTAACGGCTTATTTTGTTGCTCAAAGATAGGCTAGTTAGATATACAAAAATGTCAACCCTTCATTGGGGATGGACCACCCCGATACATTAAAATAACGAATTTTTCTATCTCGCGAACCAATACAGCTAGCGGGCTCATTCTAATGGCTTATTTTGTTGCTATTTTGTTGCTCAAAGATAGGCTAGTTAGATATACAAAAATGTCAACCCTTCGTTGGGGATGGACCACCCCGATACATTAAAATAATGAATTTTTCTATCTCGCGAACCAATACAGCTAGCGGGCTCATTCTAACGGCTTATTTTGTTGCTCAAAGATAGGCTAGTTAGATATACAAAAATGTCAACCCTTCGTTGGGGATGGACCACCCCGATACATTAAAATAATGAATTTTTCTATCTCGCGAACCAATACAGCTAGCGGGCTCATTCTAACGGCATATTTTGTTGCTATTTTGTTGCTCTAAGATAGGCTAGTTAGATATACAAAAATGTCAACCCTTCGTGGGGGATGGACCACCCCGATACATTAAAATAATGAATTTTTCTATCTCGCGAACCAATACAGCTAGCGGGCTCATTCTAACGGCTTATTTTGTTGCTCAAAGATAGGCTAGTTAGATATACAAAAATGTCAACCCTTCGTTGGGGATGGACCACCCCGATACATTAAAATAATGAATTTTTCTATCTCGCGAACCAATACAGCTAGCGGGCTCATTCTAACGGCTTATTTTGTTGCTATTTTGTTGCTCAAAGATAGGCTAGTTAGATATACAAAAATGTCAACCCTTCATTGGGGATGGACCACCCCGATACATTAAAATAATGAATTTTCTATCTCGCGAACCAATACAGCTAGCGGGCTCATTCTAACGGCTTATTTTGTTGCTATTTTGTTGCTCAAAGATAGGCTAGTTAGATACACAAAAATGTCAACCCTTCGTGGGGGATGGACCACCCCGATACATTATAATAATGAATTTTTCTATCTCGCGAACCAATACAGCTAGCGGGCTCATTCTAACGGCTTATTTTGTTGCTATTTTGTTGCTCAAAGATAGGCTAGTTAGATATACAAAAATACCAAACCTTCATGGGGGATGAACTACCTCGATACGTTAAATAGAGTATTCGGGAACCAATGCAGCTAGCGGGCCCATTAGAACGGCTTATTTTGTTGCTATTTTGTTGCTCTAAGATAGGCTAGTTAGATATACAAAAATGTCAACCCTTCGTGGGGGATGGACTACCCCGATACATTAAAATAGTGAATTTTTATATCTCGCGAACCAATGCAGCTATGGGGCCCATTCAAACGGCTTATTTTGTTGCTCAAAGATAGGCTAGTTAGATATACAAAAATGTCAACCCTTCGTTGGGGATGGACCACCCCGATACATTAAAATAATGAATTTTTCTATCTCGCGAACCAATACAGCTAGCGGGCTCATTCTAACGGCTTATTTTGTTGCTCAAAGATAGGCTAGTTAGATATACAAAAATGTCAACCCTTCGTTGGGGATGGACCACCCCGATACATTAAAATAATGAATTTTTCTATCTCGCGAACCAATACAGCTAGCGGGCTCATTCTAACGGCATATTTTGTTGCTATTTTGTTGCTCTAAGATAGGCTAGTTAGATATACAAAAATACCAACCCTTCATGGGGGATGAACTACCCCGATACGTTAAATAGAGTATTCGGGAACCAATGCAGCTAGCGGGCCCATTCGAACGGCTTATTTTGTTGCTATTTTGTTGCTCAAAGATAGGCTAGTTAGATATACAAAAATGTCAACCCTTCGTTGGGGATAGACCACCCCGATACATTAAAATAATGAATTTTTATATCTCGCGAACCAATGCAGCTAACGGGCCTATTCAAACGGCTTATTCTGTTGCTCAAAGATAGGCTAGTTAGATATACAAAAATGTCAACCCTTCGTTGGGGATGGACCACCCCGATACATTAAAATAATGAATTTTTCTATCTCGCGAACCAATACAGCTAGCGGGCTCATTCTAACGGCTTATTTTGTTGCTCTAAGATAGGCTAGTTAGATATACAAAAATACCAACCCTTCATGGGGGATGAACTACCCCGATACGTTAAATAGAGTATTCGGGAACCAATGCAGCTAGCGGGCCCATTCGAACGGCTTATTTTGTTGCTATTTTGTTGCGCGAGATAGAAAAATTCATTATTTTAATGTATCGGGGTGGTCCATCCCCAACGAAGGGTTGACATTTTTGTATATCTAACTAGCCTATCTTTGAGCAACAAAATAGCAACAAAATAAGCCGTTAGAATGAGCCCGCTAGCTGTATTGGTTCGCGAGATACAAAAATTCATTATTTTAATGTATCGGGGTAGTCCATCCCCCACGAAGGGTTGACATTTTTGTATATCTAACTAGCCTATCTTAGAGCAACAAAATAGCAACAAAATAAGCCGTTAGAATGAGCCCGCTAGCTGTATTGGTTCGCGAGATAGAAAAATTCATTATTTTAATGTATCGGGGTGGTCCATCCCCCACGAAGGGTTGACATTTTTGTATATCTAACTAGCCTATCTTTGAGCAACAAAATAGCAACAAAATAAGCCGTTAGAATGAGCCCGCTAGCTGTATTGGTTCGCGAGATAGAAAAATTCGTTATTTTAATGTATCGGGGTGGTCCATCCCCCACGAAGGGTTGACATTTTTGTATATCTAACTAGCCTATCTTTGAGCAACAAAATAGCAACAAAATAAGCCGTTAGAATGAGCCCGCTAGCTGTATTGGTTCGCGAGATAGAAAAATTAATTATTTTAATGTATCGGGGTGGTCCATCCCCCACGAAGGGTTGACATTTTTGTATATCTAACTAGCCTATCTTACAAAATAGCAACAACAAAATAGCAACAAAATAGCAACAAAATAAGCCGTTAGAATGAGCCCGCTAGCTGTATTGGTTCACGAGATAGAAAAATTCATTATTTTAATGTATCGGGGTGGTCCATCCCCAACGAAGGGTTGACATTTTTGTGTATCTAACTAGCCTATCTTTGAGCAACAAAATAGCAACAAAATAAGCCGTTAGAATGAGCCCGCTAGCTGTATTGGTTCGCGAGATAGAAAAATTCATTATTTTAATGTATTGGGGTGGTCCATCCCCAACGAAGGGTTGACATTTTTGTATATCTAACTAGCCTATCTTTGAGCAACAAAATAGCAACAAAATAAGCCGTTAGAATGAGCCCGCTAGCTGTATTGGTTCGCGAGATAGAAAAATTCATTATTTTAATGTATCGGGGTGGTCCATCCCCAACGAAGGGTTGACATTTTTGTATATCTAACTAGCCTATCTTTGAGCAACAAAATAGCAACAAAATAAGCCGTTTGAATGGGCCCGTTAGCTGCATTGGTTCGCGAGATATAAAAATTCATTATTTTAATGTATCGGGGTGGTCCATCCCCAACGAAGGGTTGACATTTTTGTATATCTAACTAGCCTATCTTTGAGCAACAAAATAGCAACAAAATAAGCCGTTCGAATGGGCCCGCTAGCTGCATTGGTTCCCGAATACTCTATTTAACGTATCGGGGTAGTTCATCCCCCATGAAGGGTTGGTATTTTTGTATATCTAACTAGCCTATCTTAGAGCAACAAAATAGCAACAAAATATGCCGTTTGATTCGGTTCGATATGTGCTTTCTTTGTCAAGATATGGTATATGGGTATTCTAGCGTAATATTACGTCAGTATCTCGGTCATTTCTCGTAAACTAATGGAGCAACAAAATCAATTCTTGCGGTACAAAATAGCAACAAATTAGCAACAAATTCCCATATACTTCTCAAGTCCGGCTTATGAAATGGGTATACCAGCGTAATATACGTCGGTTTTATACGCTTTGCGACAGGTATGACCGATCCATAGAAAGTATATATACAGGTGGTATTTTGAGACGGGTCAGTAAGGGCTACCTAAATCATTATAGCTAGAACAAAACACATTTAGGAGACTATCCATAATTTTAATAGTTATTCCCATCAGGGCCCTAATTCACTAACGCCACTTAGCGATTCCACGCGATTCCTTACTTCGAAACCACGTCATATCCTCAAATTGTTACGATATCTGCTAAAAAGTCATTCTCTTACATATATATATATATATATAAATACCATGACAAGACATTACGTGTTTTGATAAGGTACGACAAAAGCGTGAAATCAAAATCGGATCAAGGCCCAGCACTCAAATATTTCTCAAAGATTTTAGAACAATTGTGCAGTCAGCGCCAATCGATTCTGTTACTTATAAGGATCAATTGATCCTATGGGACCACCTGTGATTAGATTACTAGAAACGTCAAAAATCGCAAAAAAAAAATTGCTTCCATACATGACTTCCATCCATACGCAAAAAAAAAAATGTTTTGTACGGACACCTCAGAATGAGATGTGTGTATTCTATAAGAAGTACCTCGAAGAGTGTGCTCGAGAGCTGCATGAGATCATACCGCCTTCCCCTTTCTTCTATCGGACATGCAGACGTACGGCTGGTTACCATCCTCACCTTGTCGACATCCCTCAAATTCGGACCAAGCGCTTTAAAAAATCTTTTGTGATGCGCACTCCTAAGGATTGGATCTCCCTGCCGGCGTATGTATTTCCGAGCTCATATAACCCAAATCTTTTCAAGGTTCGTGTGAATAGGCATCTTCTGGGTGAACTTGCTCCATGGTCGGCCTCATCCTTCCTACATGAGACGCTGGTCAAGAGCAAACCCATCATTAATAATAATAAAAATAGATTGAGAAATATTTTTTTCATATTTTTCACATTTTTTTAAAAATTAAAATAGGAGGCAATCACTACAATGGCCAAACTTTAAAAACAACTAAAGATCGTAAGTAATAAATCTACGATAAGGTTGCAGTTTTGACGGATACCATAGATAACCTCTTTTCCGTAATGAGCGTGTAGCCGCTGATATTTTGTTTGCGTTAATACATACACCGTTGTTGTGACCAGCATCTTTCGATTCTTGAGAGGTGTCAGATCAGGATTGCGAGGTGGCCATTTGACAGGACCCTATGTTCGAATCCATCGGGTTCCGAATGGTTAGTTTAAATGTAAACGCCTTCGGCGGCTATTGTTTTGAGGGAGCTTCATCTTGTCGGAAATACGGTTTTCTCAGCTCGGAAAGCGACGAGTCATTTGAAGATACTTATTAAAGATTGAAGGGTACCTTCATAAAACTACCACTCGATTTGACATGAACCAACAATTGAAAGAGAATCGAACCTGATTATGACTTCCCCAAAAACTGAGCAGTTTTCTCTTAAAGGGCTTCGTTTAGGCAAATGACATTTACAATAGAACTCGCTGGCGGCGGAGACAATTCAACAGGCCCAGAAATTGTGTTTTTTTTTTTGTTTTTACCCTTACAACAATACGCAAAAAAAATAATTATAAATGCAATTTTTTAAACTGACTTATTAATAGGTACAGGATTCATATGCGCGCCCATTTTAAGCCGTTTTCGAGAGAATTTTCAATAAAAGTCAAATTCTTCTTGTGTTCAAACTTTTTTTGTGGAGTTTCTATCACTTTAACGAAAATTCTAATTAATACAATTGGTTCTTCACATGTTTAAGTATAATATATATTTTTTTCAAAGCAATTGTCTTGTCCATTTCTTGTAACATTTTCATTAAACAATGGATGTTTTTAGTATATTTAGCGTTTGTCTCCACCTTAACCAATAATTATTGTTTCGCCTGTTGAACATGCCATCGTTTGAAAAATTTGTTTCGTCAGATCGTAAAATGTGTGCATTTTGTGCTAGTTTTTGAATAAAATGTCTTCTTGCTTTTTTTTTAATTCTCGAGCTGAAATTTTTATGAGGTCAGCAACGTGTGCGAATACTCAGTTAAAAATTTAAAATTGTGTGCATTGCATTTTTGTTCGTATTGCTTGAGTAGTAAAATCTATTGTCATACGAGACGCAACGGTGATGTCACAGAAACGGCTGACCCAGTATTATAGCAACGCAGTTTTCTCCCCCCACGCTGGCGCCAACATAATATTTATTCACTTGAACTAGGGTAAGATATCCCGATAAGGAGCAGATCTTGGAATTTTAAAACGCACGGGTGTTGTCCCATGTGTTGATGTTGAATTTTGTCATCTAACTTGCATCTCCTGTTGCGTAGCCTGTGTTAATAGGCTACGGTAGCCAACTGCCGATGAAGTAGCCCCCAAATTTATAAAGAAAACCATCAGCCTGCCTGCCCCACATTTACATAGAAAAATATAATACAAAAACAACATACCGTTTAAATAAAGGGATATTTCACGTGAAGCGGGCAACGAAAAAAATGTCAGGTCCTGGATTTTGTTTATATTTGGGTTAATTGTACTTCCATGAGACCTAAATAAATTTACATTATTATTATTATTATTATTTTACTTAGTTACCAATTACCAACTAATGTGACTTCAAAGAATCGGAAAATTTTGAGAAAAAAATTTCGGATGCCGTTAATTCAATTAATCAAATGGATTTATTTATAAGTAGCTGTTGTTTTTTTATAATATTAATTGATTTTTTCAGAAAATAATCAAATTTTGAAAATGGAATTTTTCTTCATATAGTAAGCCGGATGTTAACATTTAAAATGTGATTTTTTGAATCTTTTTTATTTTTTCCTAAAAACACAGATTGTAGTGTAGAAATGTCATGCAAAAAATTTCAGAGTGGTATCTCGATTCGTTTGGAAGATATAAATTAAGGGGGAGACAAACGCTAAATACTAAAAATATTATATTATACTTAAACATGTGAAGAACCAATTATATTAATTAGAATTTTCGTTAAAGTAATAGAAACTCCACAAAAAAAGTTAGAACACAATAAGAATTTAACTTTTATTGAAAATTCTCTCGAAAACGGCTTATTGCACGCATATGAATCCTATACCTATTAATAAGTTAATATCAGATTAAAAAATTGTATTAATAAAAAAAAATTTTTTTTGTGTAATGTTCTAATGGTAAAAACAAAAAAACACGTTGAATTGTATTATTTTTAGGCCCGTTGAATTGTCTCCGCCGCCAGCGAGTTCTATAGTAAATGTCATTTGCCTCAGTGAATGCCCTTAAATTTCGTACAAATGATATACCTACACAAACCTTCAATCACTCTATTTCATACATTTTTATTATATAACCAAAATTAATGTACGACACCTAGACATGGAAATTTTTATATTTTCCCCACATTTTTTTAACAGAGTTTTAGAAGTCCATCAATAACTTTATCAAATAAGACATTGTTAGAGATGAAACTCCTCTAGCTACATTACATTGGTTCTAGGGGTGAGCGTTTCAGAGACGAACCGTTAGTTTTCTGCGATTGCGTGTCGACTTAGATCAGCTATAACGCTGCGTAAACCTGCGTCGCAGAAAGTCTGAATTGCGTCGTGGGATTTTTTTACTTTTTTGAGTAGGATCAAACAGTCGAAAATACAATGGTTACAATGGTCAGTTTCCTTTGCAAAACTGTTCTCTAATTATACAGCTAAAACTTTTATCCCATAAACAGTACGCTCGATCTTAGGTTGACTTACTACTAAAACCTTAGATTAAAACAAACCGCAACTGTTGTCGTTCGTCGTCGTTGTCGTCATCGACTTTTGCATTAGTAACTTTGGGCAACCTTTCGTAATAAGCTCAAAGTCAAGTTTAATCCCTGCCACTGTTCCTGTCGCTGTCGGAAATATTGCCCTAAAACATCTGCATCGACGCGAGGACAGAATGTACTCAGTCGCGCCTTCGCTGCTCATCCTTTGACAATCGAGGGAGCCCAGCCAATGGCAGCACGAGGGATTTCTATAAAGAGTAAAAATACGTACAGAGACAGCCTTTTTTGGTTCTTATACGATCACCCTAAGCGGTTAATGTTGTCATTTTTTAGGGTTCCGTACGTCCGAATAAAAAATTTGCATGCCCTCGGCGGGTAGAACATACTTTGTACTGTAACTGCTGTATACAAATTAAAATCTTGTAAACATGTGTTCGCGCAAATAAAGATTTATTTTATTTATTTATTTTATTTTAAACGGAACCCTTATAGGATCACTCGTGTGTCCGTCTGTCCGACCATTCCCCCCTCTTATCTCCGAAACTACTGAACCTAAAATTTTGAAAAAAAAAATACAGAAATTAATTTTCTATTTATAGATTATAGGAAAACCTATAAGAAGTCCATGATATTGAAATAACATGGCAAATCACTCAATATTGTGCCGATAGGTAACATCGTACGGAACCCTCTTCACGCGAGTTCAACTCGCACTTGTCGCGTTTTTTCATATAGTTTTACTTTAATTCCATATAAATAAAAACTTCATTATATTATAAGTAAAGACTAAAAAATGAAATACCAGAATATATTGAGATTGTTTTTTTTTTTCTTTCCAGTACCGACGAAGACTCGCGCTCAACTCGCCGCTGAATATCTGGAGTCCTGTCGCAAGCACAACACGGCGGCCATTGACTCTGTTCTTGAGCAGATACGGGTAAGATGTGTTGTCTTCTGTGTCTCTCCACTGTTGCATATAGGCTTTTCCCAAGGCTAGGCTCGCCACCACGTCTTTGAAGGTCATCCGTCCATCTGGCCGCAGGGATCCATTAGAGAACTCGTTTACCCTATCAGTTATCCGCTCTTATCTACCTCTATATATAAAAATGAATCCTCATTTCCCTTGGTCACGGCATCACGCGTGACCGGTTTTAATTCGGTTTTCACTAATGGAAAGAGGGATAAACGGGGAATATTCATATATATAAAAATTGCACCCCGGGCGAAGCCGGGGGCGGAACGCTAGTCCTTTATACCTACTTTCAGATTCGGAGGCGTACCTGCATCTCACTGGTGCATTGATTGCACCGGTGATTTACAAGTGCAAAAACATGTTTCCAAACATGTTATGATTATGTTGCATGTTATGTTGCACATGCTTTAAACTTGCAAGTGCGTCACTTGCATTGCACTTGCTTTGCATGTTATGTGTTTCTGAGGTGCCACCTTCCATCAAATGCGCGATCAGCTTGCCTGCAGAACTTCATCCTACCACCGGATTATGGTGCTTTTTTAAAATACTCATCTTAAAACTGTTCCAGGAATTGCCGGAGAATTGCATCGGTGGTGTTAGCAGAGCCAACAGGCTTGTACTCACAGAATGCAAATTGCTCGGATCGCCACCGGCGGATGCTCTCGAAGCCTTGTTGCGGAGGGTGCAGTTCAGAAGGATCGAGATAGACAACGCCGAGCTCGACGATGAAGGAGCGGTGAGTTACGTTTATTTAAATACCAGTTTTTGCAGGAGACTTCGTCCGCGACCCCTTTTTTAGGTGTTTTGCTAATACAGAGCCCGATATTTCGACTATGTCGTATCGTTCAGTAGGACTCCTAGCATCGAACTCTCCGTGGCTCGCTGGAATACTACTACGATTAAAATTATTCCCTTCCCTAAATTATTCCCCCCCTACTAATGTTAGAACATTGGAGATTTTCATTAAATACTTACACAACTTAGTAACTACACTTCGCTGGACGATTTTATTTTGGTTACAATTATACACTTCCGCTTCTAACAGCCGCGTACGGCGCTGAATAACTGAGATTCTAACGCAAGTGGCAACTTGACGAGTCGATCCGCATACAGTCAGTTGAGTTGAGACGATACTTTGGAAATTTAGAACGCGGGGGAACGGCTTAGGGCTTGTTTCACAATGTGATAATAAAGTCCCGAATAGTAACTCCACGAATAAAATACTCATCAGATTAATCCTCCCATTAACTTGCATTGCGTTTCACCATCGTCCATCTCATAACTAAATCTGCCGATTTGTTAGTCGACAAGTGCGAGTTGGCAACGTCTTATTCTTCCGTTCCGTTTCGCGCGTTTATTAATGTTTATTTATTGTGCCATTATTTTATTACAAATTAAATAACTGCATTATTTCTCATAAAAATAATTATTAATGTTAGCGGTTCCATCGTTTGAATAATTAAATAAAGAATATTTTTGTTACATGAACACTAAAAGAATACTTTGGTATGAATCATATTTTGCGGGTAACGAAACGTTTCTTTTATATTGTGTTATTGAAATTTCAAAGGTTATGAAGTATTGAAGACGTTATTATAAAACGCAGTAAATATATAAAATGAATGGAATTATATATAATATCAAAATAGTGATTAATATACCCAAATATTATAAAATGTCCCAAAATGTGAAATTAGCGTGAAAGGAGATCAAATAATATGTCAACTGTCAGCGCTATTCGTCGGTTAAGGATGATAGTGGCCACATCATGATCTAACCTATAACTTATTGAGCATTTTAATAGCTGAATAGCGCTAATCAACGATTGTGAAACGCACACAAAACATTTACTGGTCAGTTAATCGACAAATAGACTAATTGTAACATTATTCAGACATTGTGAAACAAGCCCTTAGGCTCATATAACTCACTTTCCCGAAATGTGCACTTTTCTAAAAGTACACTCCTTGGAAAAGTGCACCTTCTGAGATAATGTGCTCTATTTGAGAAAGTGTTCCTATTGGGAAGTGCACTTTTTGAGACTTTTTGCACCTTCCGAGAAAGTGATCCTTCTAAACAATTGTACCTTTAGAAAAAGTGCACATTTAGGGAAAGTGAGTTTTATGAGCCCAAACCGGGGGGACAGCGCTCTTCGCTGTAGGTAGTATGCGAATGATAAAACACACTTGTCCTCAGTTTCGCCTGTTTGGGGCGAAAGCTGAACGCTATGTAGACGCGCGTACGCATCATTATCATCATTTAAAAATATAACAGAATATATTTAAAAAAAATATATTTTATAATCCCATTTAAAGCGGCAATCTGTCATAAGACATTCAGCAACAGTTTCGGTGACATGAGTCAGGATCATCCAGCGATGTTTCCCGATTTAAGCCAAATTACAAAAGTAAGTGTTATTGAATATTTAAAATATCCTGTGTTAGCCTTTTCTTTAGTCTGCGGTTCAAATACGTTTGCGTCATAAGTTTTTAGCTTCACTATTTTGATGGATGAGGATCCTTGTGTCATCTCTATTACTTTCTTCTTGACTGTTAGTACATTCAAGTCATTGTGAAGGGTGTCATTGGTGACGAACCCTCATAGCTGAGATGTAGTTACTCCCTTAATGCTGCAGTAACCACCTCCTTATAGACTACCTTGTAAATAATTAAGTTGAAAGAGAGCGCAGGGCGCTTGGTTAGGTGCAACAATTATAATTGTATAGATCGAATTAATTAGATACAGAAGAGTTTTTTTTTTTGAGCGGGGTACACTTTGGTGTACCGCTTTGTTTTTGGGCCAATTTGTGATTTTATTGTTTGTTTTCCTCGTTATCATAATCAACATCCTATTATATGTCCTCACTGCAGGGGCATAGACCTACTCTCCCAACCTGGTCTACCCCAGCGTGATATGGGCTATATGGTCCACCACACTGGCCCAGTGCGGGTTGGTGCACCTTAGAATTTTTCCTTTGGCATATGCAGGTTTTTTTGCAATGTTCTCCTTCACCATTTGAGAGCAGTCAGTAGTTTTTTTAAGGCCGAGTCGTTCCCACTGCGCCACCAACGCTCTAAGAGAATTGTATTTGTTTAATTGCAGGAGGCAATATTCGACATGCTCGAGTACTACGAAAGCGCTACGACTGTCTCGATCAGCGGTCCGAGACAATTCGGCATTAGGGGATGGCAGGCCGCTTCCAGAATGGTCAAAAAGAGCGCTGAGCTGTCGGAGTTGGAGGTGAGCGAGAGTCCGCTGGAGCCGTCGCACGCGCCGGTGTTGGCCCGGGCTCTCAGGACGACCACCTGCCGACTGCGCACACTCTGCCTGCACAGGTCTGCCATCTCCGGGGAGCCGCTGCTCAACTTGGGTGAGTCTATTGTTTTTTTTGTAATGAGTGTTTACTCGTAGTCCCACGATTCAACAAGCTCAACTTAGGTTCGAGAGCTGCATGAGATCATACCGCCTTCCCCTTTCTTCTATCGGACATGCAGACGTACGGCTGGTTACCATCCTCACCTTGTCAGAAATCCCTCTAATACGGACCAAGCGCTTTAAAACATCTTTTGATGCGCACTGCTAAGGAGTTCCAATCCTCTGTATTTCCGAGCTCATGTATAACCCAAATCTTTTCAAGGTTCGAGTGAATAGGCATCTTCTGGGTGAGCTCGCTCCATCGTCGTCCTCATCCTTCCTACATGGATAAATGCTGGTCAAGAGCAAACCCATCTTTAATAAAAAAAAAAAACTGATGGCTATTTATTGTATATCAACTGTTTGAAAATAAATAAATAATTAAAATAAATTAATATTTCTATTATTAAAAAAGCCGTTTTAGCCGTTTTGACGAGCCCGTTGGATGAGTGGTTAGGGTTCTTGCCTTAACGCTCTGTTCTAGGGTTACCGGGTTCGAATTCCGGCAGGGTCAACTTTGAAATCTCAGTTTTTTGGGCGGCGAGAGCGGCCGCTGACTTGTCTGTTTTTGTCTGATATGGGACGTTTCTGGTACGCTAGATGTAAATAAAGTGTGTCTGATGCGTTCGTTGTCTGAAGATACAAACGGACCTTTAATGTGATAATTTGATGATACCCTAAAAAATAAGTTTGTTCGTATTGCTGTTTCAGTGATAGCGATGAAAACGAACCATTCGATCCGCGAGCTGAGACTCGGCGACAACAATTTGACCGCGACGGACGCCCTGCACATTGCGTCGTTGCTGCGAGTCAATTCTAACATACAACTATTGGATCTGTCCAACAATCAGATACAGGTGATTTGTTTGAGTTCACTTTTAGTGCTAACACCTTTCGATACTTTTTCTCGCTGGATCGATCACCTTTTTTATACATGTCAGAAAGTGTCTCTGTTTGTTTGGTTTGTTAGCCTTTCATAACTTAAATCAAGGATATCATGCAGGCTGACTTGATGGTAGGTGGTTACCGTCGCCTAAAGACGCGAGAAACACCAGGGTGAGTGTTTTAATCGTTACTTTAAAAGTTAATGGAAACGTTTCAAGCAGTATGTATTTATATTTTTTATCATGCTAGGACGATTTTTTGAAAAAAAAAAAAAAAAAAAAAAAAAAAAAGGACAAGTGAACTCGCGTGAAGAGGGTTCCGTACGATGTTACCTATCCGCACAATATTGAGTGATTTACCTTGTTATTTTAATATCATGGGCTTCTTAAAGGTTTTTCTATAATCTATAAGTAGAAAACTAATTTCTGTATTTTTTTCAAAATTTTAGGTCCAGTAGTTTCGGAGATGGGGGGGGGGGGGATGGTCGGACAGACGGACACCACGAGTTATCCTATAAGGGTTCCGTTTTTTTATCGGACGTACGGAACCCTAAAAAGCAAATATCCTATTGCGCTGCCGGCTATAAGAAGGATTATAAGGATAAGTAATTAGGAAGAGACGGGGCAATGGGCCCTGGCATACATTACTCACTCACCGAAACACAACAGCACGCGTGCTGTTATTTCACGGTGGTCTTCTGTAATGGGGTGGTTACTGCGTAAATTACTGCGAAACGCAGTGTTCTCTGTGCTTCTACTTTCCAGATCCAGACCAGAGTCAACATTGAGAAGTTCTTTTCCAAGTTGACCCCCTGAGACAGAGCGAGCACCCAAACCACTCGTCCAACGGTTTCGTCTGTATAAAGGCCGATACAAATAAAGTGGTTAATAATACAGAGTGATAACAAGTGTAGTTTGCTTCTTAAACAGGACAAGGGGACCGCTCACTTGGCGGACGCGCTGATCGACCAGTCAACGCACACACCGCCATCTACCGTTTCGTCGCCGGTATCACCGCATCACTTTCCACGTAATTATTTCTATCTAATCCTCTTCGAAAACCTCTCAAGCGATTCGGATGAAATTCTCTGGCAATTTTCAGATTAGCCTAGCGGGGTTGATCCTTTGAAGTTTAGTAGCGATCGGATAAACAGATTTTTATTTATTTCTAGGTAATTTTGTGTCAATTTTCCCCTACAAATTAATACAAATTTAGATTTTTTTTCTACATAAAAATAAAAGTGCTGCCAGATGGGATGCCCAAATGACTGCAAAATTCGAAACATTCATTTCCAATGGGCTCGTCAAAATAAAAAAATAAAAAACCTTGGTCTGTTCGGATAAGATCCTTGTAAGATAGCAAAAATACATCAGAATCACTAATGCCCGGTTTCTGAGGTACTTTTATTGGTCTTGATTTGCATATCGCTTGTCGGTAGAATATGTGGACATATATGTATAAAAAATTACAACTTGTTTACCATATTCAGCAAATAAATTCATTTGAATTTGAATTTGAATCCCTTCGATAACTTTTGAAAGTGCGTTTCCGAGTACCCCAATGTAAGATAAACTCCGTTTATGTGTAGGTTATCTTAACGGGCCAATATGTGCCGTTTAACAGTTCCATAACTTTATTTGACGTTTCATTTTTGACAACTAATAGGGGATCGGACAGTAATCAGATTAAAATCTAAAATGTACTTAGAAAGAAAATATATAAGTTTTTACAATTATTTATCGAATAATAATTTAATATAATTCATTTAAATTTTATTATTTACAATATTTTTAATCTATACTGAAACACCAATCACAGTGCGTGACGTCATTTGTGGGCAATCATTGTCTTATGCCAATGCAGCTGTTTTGTTATGATATGACCACAAATGACGTTACACGCTCTCAGATGAACTATCGTGGCGTTTTGGCGGCATTTAAACAATATTAAAACATGATTTTGAGTACCTAAAAAGCTATAAATAAATAAAATAGTATTTTTTATGGGAATAAATATCCATGAAGATTAATTTAAAAAACTTTCTGAAAATTTGTCCGACCCCCTATTGTTTTATATAAATTTTCAGTGAAAAAAATAATAATATTTAAATTATATAAAGTACAAAACATCCTATATTAACATAAGATGAATACGAGCAGCTCATCAGAGTGATTCGGAAGTACTGGAGTTTATTTATAATATATCAGTACCCCGAAACTTAAGAAAAGTTCTCCTTTCGAAACTCCTTTCGAAATATTTACCGACGAAGAATTTAAAATGAGATATCACTTTGATAAGAACACTGTGATACACCTAAGTAATATAATCAGCCCTGCTCTAGCTCCCGTTATGGATCGCGAATATTCATTGTCTGTGTTGGAACAAATCATCACATTACGATTTTACGCTACAGGTACTTTCCAAGTAGTCATTGGTGATGACATTAACGTTCACATCTTTTCTCTTTCCGTGAAATTTTTGCTTCGTTTTCTGTTATCCATTATTTATTTCAATTAAAAATAATCAATTAATAGAAAACAAAAAAATAACAAGAAATATGTACGTAGGAAACAATGACAAGGAGTTTTTCTTTTTATTCAGATTTGACACACAGACTATAACAAGATGACTTGACACTTCCTTGACAGCGATGTCGTTCATGATAAACAACGAATTATAGTAATTTATATAATAAAAATGGTTTTTGGTCACTTATTTATCTCGGAATATATTTTACTATTACTATAACTACTATTAATGACGAATTGAAATGATAAAATTAATTTAAAACTTGTTCTCTTCATGAGATCCATCTAGTGGCAAATTAAGGAACTAGCTAATGAACGGCTCATTGTGTATTCAGAAACCCAGTGACAATTAACCGACGTTTATCTTACAGATAACTTTATCGAATCAATAGCTAGTGGGAGTTTAACTGGGAACTTCAGAAACCGGCCATAAGCGTGATGTATTATTTTAAAATTAGATTTATATGACAACTAGCTGGTTGCCCACGAGTTAGTCCGCTTTGAAAAGAGTTTACGAGCGTTAAAGTATGAGCTATACGTGCCTTGATAATTGCCCGTGTGGCAAGTTTGTTTACATCATTTACGGCTTCTCGTGACGCCGACTATAGACACGTAAATGAATCTGTGTAATCGCAGTGATCGGCGGTTACGAGGCGCGCGGCCTCGCCTTCCTGGTGCTATGGAACAACCAGTTGACTCGCAACTGCGTTCACCACCTGAACCGCGCCTTAAGGGTGTGCGTGTCGCTGTGCGTGCTCAACGTGGGGCGGAACGCGCTCGGAGGCGAGGCAGTGCGCGCCTTGACGCGCGGCGCCACGCTCGCCTCGCTCGGTCTTCAGGCGGTGCGGCTCGGCCCGGACGCCGCTCGACCCTTGGCAGAATTGGTCCGGACCGACTCCACCTTACAGGTATATTCTTTTTTTATATTTCTTTTTCGATGTTGATCGTCAACCATTAAGTATATGAGCGACTAGGCGATGCCTGTGACTTCGCGTGGACTTATAAGACCATTACCATGTCCTGTTTGACAGATTTGATCCTTATCATTGATCCTATGAACATACAGGGGGTATAATTTTTTCGTATTTTAGTTGGTTCGATTTAGGAAGCGTATTTTCTAAAAATCTTTGAATGCAGTTTTTTTTAAAGGAAAATTTGCTATCTTCATTATTAGAGTACTTTCTTTTGAGGAATGGTTAAAAAATTTCACCCCGTGTATTGTTTATTGATAGTACACCGTTGGAGCATCCAATCCGCACTTTTAATTCTTCGATTTGTATTATCGAAAAGAATTGCAGGTTTAGCCAAGTGTCCCACCTCCCTATAACTTGTAATTGCTATTCTGACTGTGCGATTGTAACTGTTGCAGAGGTTGGATCTTCGCGAAAACCGCCTTGGCAGTCAGAGTCTTCAAGCGATTTTGTCAGCGATGAAAGACAATACAACGCTCACGCAAATAGATTTGGACGATGCCGTGGTGAGTTCCGCTGAATTTAAACCAAGCACAGACGTAGCTATAATGTACACTATAGCGGGGCGTGCAGAGCACAATAGACTGTATTTCAAAAATTTTGAGTTGAGTAAATTTTACAAAAAAAAAAAAAAAAAAACAGAAAAAAAAAATTTGTAAATTACTGCCCAAAAAAGCTTTCTCGTCACAGTAATAAAAACGGCATTATTTTTAAAGCTATTGGCTACTTTTATTTCTTTTTTCATATTTATTATTTAAGATTAATTATTATTTTAAATCTGTTCAGTTTTCTTCGAAAAATTTGTTGTCCAATATTAGGTTGCGCTCGTTTTGGTAAAAAATGTGTTTGGTCTGAGATTAGTCTCTGTCTTAATATATATTATAGCCATTTCTGTGCTGAACTTTAAGCTTTCTTTTTATGTTGAATAGCTGAAGTTCCGTTTGATGGCAAATGGTAGGGCACACTGCGTTTCGCAGTCAAGCACAACAATAAAGGTCCGTTTATATCTTCAGACAACGAACGTATCAGACACATATCGTCTCAGATACCGTCAGACACAGTTTATTTAAATCTAGCGTACCAGAAACGCGCCGTATCAGACAAAAATATGGGATGTCAGCGGCTGCTCTCCGCCGGCAGTTACTTGCACGGTACCGATTCTGAGGCATTTGCCTTCAGACACGTTTCGGCACAGACGAAATATTCTTTCAGCGAATGCCCGCCCGTGCGCGGACAGTGTCTGAGCGGACACGTTACGCTAGATGTGAATAAGTCCTTACGTATCATATGAAATAATATTGTTTGGTCTTTGGTCTGACACGCTACACGTCTGATACATTCGTTATATATGAATATACTAGCTTGTGCCCGTGACTTCGTCTGCGCGGAATTAGTATTTTTCTACATAAAAACTTCCAAAACCCCCCCCCC
Source organism: Bembecia ichneumoniformis (assembly GCA_910589475.2). NCBI lineage: Eukaryota > Metazoa > Arthropoda > Insecta > Lepidoptera > Sesiidae > Bembecia > Bembecia ichneumoniformis. The sequence goes on from OU342547.1 coordinate 2,525,556, forward strand.
CTCTTTTCACCTCCTTAAAGTATCCTATGTCCTTCAATGGGATTCAAACTATCTCTCTACCAAATTTCAACGAAATCCATCCATCGGCACAAACTTTCGCATTTTTTACACATTATTTTGATATAATCACATTAAAATATTAATGCTGCTAATAAAGCTGAAAGTAGTGTAGCCGATTTTAAATTGTATGAGATCACAGGAATTAATGATGATATGAATGAGTACATCGTTAATCTTATCTTACTATAAAAAAAAAGAAATTATTTCTATTTTACTGTCTCCGAATGTTGTATCGATAAATTAATCTACAGCAGGCCTACCGTGAATGTCATTCGAAGTTTTCTCATCGTACTTATGTAAGAAGTTACAAGTGGGACACAGAGCGTAAACTTCGGATGCTGTTCATGGTAGCGAGGCAGAGCCATCTATTAATAATTCATCAAACTAACCTATAAATAGACACTACTGTTGTATAATAAACATTTAATTTGCTAACATTTAACTGTTGTATAATAACAAATAAAAACTATCCTATCTTTTAAGTTGGACCAAATAACAGATACTTACGAAGTTTGAACAAAGTCGGTTCAGCAGTTTCAGAGTTCATCGCGAACATACATCCTGACACGAGATTTTTATATATATAAGATAAACGGATCTTAATCCGGCACGGTGCGTACATTGTGGACAATCTCTTTTTCAGGATAGCACGAATCTGTCGGTGGAAGACAGCGAGGGTGCGATTGTCGCGAGACTGACGCGCGACATCCGCGCCGCTTGTCGTCGCAATGAACCCGCGCCGGCTGCGTCGCCCGACCGCCGCGCGCACAGGAAGATCAGCCTCACTTGTCACACTGCCTACGCCATTAACAGGGTGAGTCTATTGCGACCGTTCAGTCGGCGTGCAGTCAGTCTAATGGACTGAATTAATGTTCCCATAAATTTAATGAAGAGTAATTTTACCGAAACTACTCAACCGAAAATTTTGAAAAAAAAAATACAGAAATTAGTTTTCTACTTATAGATTATAGGAAAGCCATGTAAATAACATGGTAAATCACTCAATATTGTGCAGATAGGTAACATCGTACAGAACCCTCTTCACGCGAGTTCAGCTTGCACTTGTCCTGTTTTTGACTCTCCCGACCGTCATGTAAGAGCACATAAGATTTCTCGGACTCTTATAAAATCTTATCTATAAAATCTATAAATCTCTTATAAAATCTAAAGAAAGAATCAATTTCACTAAAACTCAAAAAATTTTATTCAGATTATCAATGTTCAAGATATAGAAATCTCATTATTCAACTTATGAAATATTACCCAAGTATGGCTTTTACCTCTCTCTCCCTCGTGACTCTTATTTAATTAATCTATGGCCCCCAATTGAAGTGCAGTTGAAATTGCGTGTATCAAGACGACCTTTTTAGGATAAGGGATAAGTAGAGAATGGGAGCTGCCGCCAGAGAGAGTGAGAGAGGGGAAGATGTACGGAGGGGATAGGGGAATGGACTCTGGCATCCTCACGAAACACAATAGGATACGTGCTGTTATTTCACTCTGGCACTTTGTAAGAGGTTGGGTACTGTCGCCAGACAGTCTGACCAGTTTATGACTGATTTAGTTTAATGAAGAAGGACACATCAGGCGTTACATTTTTTAAATGGGCCCGTAAGAAGTCGCGGGCACCAGCTAATTTTTATATATAAAAATGAATCCCCATTTCCCTTGGTCACGACATCACGCGTGAACGGGTAGATCGTTTTTAATTCGGTTTTCACTAATGGAAAGTAGGATAAACGGGGAATGTTCATAAATATAAAAATTGCAAGCCGGGCGAAGCCGGGGGCCGGTCGCTAGTGCCTTATAAAAGTCACAATATTAGGCTAGCAAATGCGATATTCTGAGTGCCTTGTGTGTAATTAAATTAATGTTCACTGTTTTATGATGTGAAATTGTCCTTCCAGGGTATGCAGGGCGTCGAAGAGATGGAGCGACGTGGTGGTAGACTTCGGTCCCCTGCGCCGTCACCGGCCCACAGTCCCATACCGGCCGTGCAAGCGGACAGATTCTCGGTCAGTTTTTTCTTCTTCTGTATTTTCATTGTTTACGTGAAAATACAGATCGTCGTGGCAACTCGTACACGATTCTCATAAATTTTTCTTTACATGTTATGAATAAAATGTGTGGTTTTATTATATAGGGGCACCCGGGCTACAAGGGCCCCCGACCGACGCGCGTTAGCAAAAATTCGTAAAATGTTATCCACTTGAATTTTTAGGCCTACGTGTTTAGCTGAATGTAGGTTTTCTCGGCCGGTATCCATATGAGTTGTGGGTTTCCGGGATGATGGCCCAGGTCTGTTGGAAATTTCCAACAGTCTGTTGGATGAATTTCCAACAGACCTGGGCCATCATCCCGGAAACCCACAACTCATATACCTACGAGTTTAGCGTTTAAGAGTTTAGAGTTTAAATTCATTGGGTCTAAAATTATGCGAGTTTTTTATTGTTTCTTAAAATCTTTAGAAGGACCCCCGACAAAATTTAAAACAGGGTCTTTTTAATTTCCTAAAATACTCGGTCAATCGTACTCCATGAAGCATGCTTTAACGGTCTCCCTTACGTAATGTTTGCAGCATGAAAATAAATGAACACTTCTCCACCAACAGGTACAGAGAGTTACGCCCGAAAGAGAGTCTTCCACGGAGAGCTCAAGCCCGTCGACACCCACCCGCACATATAGCCCTTCGCAGTCAAGATTTAAAGTTGTTCAGGTATTTACAAACTCACTTATACTGTCCCATGTTTTCATGAGGCAAGTTTACCAAATAAGGGATTTGAAGTTTTTTAAATATTATAAAATGTATACTTATTTTTATACCAAAGTAAATAAATAAACATATTTGCAAAGTCTGTTGAATTTTATTGGCTTTTATTAAAGTTGAGGACTGATGTTTAAGTGACTAGTGACACACGAAACCTATAGTGGACGCGTTATCTGAATGGTTTAGATTCACAAATGGACCCGATAGGTGGCGCTACAATAGGGTAATAGATTATTTTTTGTTCGGGGAGGAAAGCGTCTGCTGGGTCTGTTCTTGTACAATTTTAATCCATGTTGTGACTTACGAACACATGCGAAACGTCTCGACTATAAATTGTAGTCACTCGGAAATAACGGAGAGTGCAATGTATTGAAGTAGTTGACAAAGCCCGAAATCAGTCAGATAAAGTGAGTATGGGCTGGACATATGTTTTGTGCATCAGATAGACGAGTCTCAGAGTAGAGCTCACGGTCAAAAAACCCCGAGGACCGACCATAAAGAAAGCGGCTGCCACTAGATGAATGCGGAGGGTGGAGAACAGAGTATGGTAGCTCTCAAACTCTCAATTAAATTAGTCTATGTCCAAATGTGCTTGCTTGTGAGCTAATGATGGTGATGATGGTCACATCTAACCAGGTCTAACTTGTGTAAGGTGAAGTAGCTGTGGCGCCACTCAGTACAGTCGAGTACATATACCTGTCTTCCAATTTAAATGATTATCAAGCAATTATTAACTTAAGATTTTCTTTTCTGTATTTTCAGGTAATGGAGCCTGTTAAAGTTCCAGCCTCACCAAAATTTTCCACCGGCGACACACCGAAACAATCAAGATTTTCGGTGACGAGAAATTACGATTCCGTATACAGCCTTACGCCGTCGCAAACACAGTACTTGTCGCAGGACGATTCCCAAAAAAATACACATTCGAAACAAGAATTGAATGATTCCCCCCAAAATGTATCGTTGAAAATAGATGACGTTGTGTTTCTGAATAAGTCTGAGGCGCCGAATAAAGTGGAGTCTGACACAAAAGCGGAGTTTGAAGATGTAGTTAAAACTGTAGTTGAGATTTCTAACGATACGATATCTTCAGAAGATTCAATAGTCAAGCTTAAAGAGAATTCAAAAGTTCTAGAAATCGAGAAGAATTTAGACAAACAAGATGAAATAGCTAAAGTTGAAAGCGTCGTCGACGATGTAACAACGATAACAGAAACAGAAATAAGTATAGCGGATTGCATTCCTCTGCATTCAAGTTTAGAAACAGATGCAAAATCAAAATTAGTCGAATCAGAGAGTCAAACAAGTAAAGTTAAATCTGAAGAGAATATTCTTAAAGTAAAAGATCTTCATAAAAATGTGGATACAATAAACTTTATTCATGCTATTAATGAATCAAACGAATTATTAGTAATGGATGAATGTGGAAAAATTGCTGTAGAACCTGTGATAAGAGCCAGTTCTGAATTTGAAAATTTAGCTCCCAATTTGTTTAATGAGGATAATACACAAAAATGTCAAGACGATATACAATCGGTCTCTATACAAACGTCGCCAGAAATACAAGATGTATCAAATATTACTAATGCATTAGTATGCAAACCGAGATTGGATATAGTAAGTTATCCGTTGCATTCTGAAGTTATAAGTTTACCAATCAAAGATATAGGAATTAGAGTTATAGACAATGATAATATAGGAGACACAGTAATTAATAAGAACATAAATGAAGTAAATAAAAATGTTTCAAGGACTGAAGCGAATTTAATAACAAGTGATATTAATAGTGATAAAAGTGACTGTAAAAATGTACATAGTGAAATTAGTGTTAATGTAAATGAGAATGAGAGAGTTGTAAATAATGAGAGAATTGATGTACAATGTGTCAGTACACAGACGAAAGTTGACGAGCATAGCTTTGTCAAGGAACCTATGCGACAGATCGAAGCTATTACAGAAGATTTAGGCAATCTAATACAAGAGATGCGCGATTTAACAGTAAAAACAGCAGTTTTAAAAGCGCAAAATGTGATAGAAATAGTTAATACAAATGTACCTGCTAGTTATAAAGAGAATGTAGTGTTAAAAAAGAATAAAAGTGAATCAAGCTTGGACAGCCCAGACTTGGAAGTTTCTAGACTGATGAATAGAAAATTCGGATCACCATTCTGCGACAGTAGCAGTTCACTAGAGATATCCGGTAGTTCAATGGAGAGTCTCAGCGCTCTGGAGAGCCAAAACACCTTGCGTACTGTCATTATACAGGAGTCTGTCGAATCTGATAGTGAATTGGACCGAAGAAAAGCTGTTATGTCAGCGGAGAGTAGTATAGAATCGAGCAGTGACATCACACCTGCCGGACACCTGCTCAATACGTCCGTAAGCTCAAACGAAAGTGTGTCGCCATTGTTCGGCAAAGATAAAAAGATACACGGATCCCTATCCAGTCTAGAAGCGAGTGTTAGTTCTCTAGAGTCCAAAACGGAGAAGGTTATGGTTACGTCAGCAGATTCGGGGATTGAGTATTCGCTGCAGAATCCTTCCGAGGGCAAGGACGATTCGTCAAACGAAGGAACTTTGACAAATAACTCTAGTTTAAAAGACAACGTTAAAAAGAACTTTCAAGAAACGTCGTCTCCAAAGAGGACGTCTAGTTTGCTTGATGTTCCGGCTTTGAAGACTAAGGGTTTGGACAGGATGAGAAAGATCTCGTGGGTGGCACCTTCAGCAAGTTTCCACTTAACGAAGCCAGAAGAAAAGGTCGAATCAAAATTGCCATCCCATTTGGACAAACTACTCAGTTTGTTCCAACATCCTACCAGCCTGTTTTCAAGGAGCACTTCACAGAATGACGATGAAAGAAGGTCTGCTTCAAATACGCCACCAAGAAAGGATAGCTCTTTAACAAGCTCTTTTTGGTCTTGGGGAAGTTCCGATAGAGTGGAGAAAGAAGATAGCTTATCAGAAGATTCCACTCTATCGGAGAGGGTACAAGTATCCTTTGTAGATGAATCGTTTTCTAAAAAACTAGATTCAAAAACTCCTTCAACTGACACCGACACTCTGAGCGAGTTCCAAGTGACCTCCGATACCGGAACCACCGACGCTATAGTACAAAACTTAGTTTTAAGTAACGCACAACGCGATACGGATCTCAAAAAACCCAACGATTTAAATATTTTACCGGCCGACGAAGAAAATATTGCTATAAAAGACAGTATACCAGAAGCGAAGGAAGCAAAACCGAAAACTTTTGCAGCCGTCCTGAAGGCCTCTGGTTCTGAAAACTCCTTAGAAAAACAACCCAGTCCCGAGGGACAACCTATTGATAAACTGTCATCTAAAGTTATAAGAGGTATAAAGGAAAACATAAGCCCCGAGAACACGATGACTGAAAGCATGAGCACTAGTCTAGCTCTGGAACTGAGTGAGAAACAGAACAAAGAAACGGAAACAGACAAAAATACTTTAAAACACGAGGATTTTAAGGTTCAGGATAGTTTAGCACCAATAGCTACCATAGAGGAGACTTTAGACGAATCATTAGATATCAAATCCGATAAGGAGGAATGTAATATCGATTTGGGGAAAGACGCTCTGAGCCTTTTAGATAATCAAGGTCAGGAAACACGAAGTTCTTTAGCGGAAGAATTGAAACAAGCCGAGATCAAGGAGAAAATGCTGGATTTATCACCGGAATTGATTATTGACGAGGCCGTAGAAGTGCCTGAAGTTTTTACGGCCAAAGAAATGAAAGGACTCCGGTCCTCCCCTGTCATTCCGGAAAGAGCGAAACTGAAGAAGTCCAATTCTTTAGAGGACTTGTCGGCTGCACTGCAGTCTTTGGACATTGATAAGGAAGTCACTAAGAAAATTGCCTTTAAAGTACCAGAGAGTGCCACTACGCCCAGAGACATACCGGAGAGGAGGTCTAAATTACGCGCCAGGACCGGATCTAGCCCGAAATCGTTGCCAGAGAGTTTAAATAAACCGTGTTCCTTGTCCAAAATGGATTCAATTATTTCTAAAAAGAAGAAAAAAGTCTCCTCCTTGGGCAAAATCGCTAAGGATTCCCTCCTCGCCTTGAACATGAGTGAAGAAGAAATAGCGGACTTCCGAAAGTCATATAAATTGACCTCTGTCGAGAGTCTAAGGTCTTTGGAATCTGTGTCTGAAGACGCTACCAGTAATTCGGTAGATTCAAGATGTAGGTCGTGCTTAAGAACTTCTCAAGAGAGTTTGATGTCCTTAGATTCGATTAATGAAGACTGTAGATGCAGTGACAATGACAAGGCTGGACACTCGGCCAGATAATGTCTATAGTGTTAAAAAATATGTAATGAAGGGAAGCTTTGTTCTCGAAATTATATTTAAAATTAGATATTGTGACCGGAACGGGCAGTTTTGAGATCATTGCTAATGTTTTGAATCGTCCAACGTTTTGACTGAGTCGAGACGACGAAGGGACTTTGTAATTTCATCTGTGTAACTCGAATGATTACTCAAATAGTTATTTTTATGGGAATGAATTTACATTTTATAACGTTGGAAAACTGCTATTCTGCTACTCAATACTTTTTTGGTTAATATTCCATAAAATGTTACAATTTATTATACACTTTATTGAAGTTTACTCCTTCAAAATCGATTTTCATATAATGCCCGCGGTATGAAGATTTTATGAGCAGTAAAATTAATATAAGCGTTAACTAAAAAAGCGTTACGTTATCTGTCACTGTCACTTTGAAGTTTGTGCGACAGCTGACGCGCGTTGTCTGGAAAGTGTAGTCCATGCTGAGCAACGAGACGATAATGCGTAGAGACATTTGTCGTCGGAAAATTGAACTATTTGAACTTCTAAAACGTAATGACATCTGTGTCGTCACCATAGAATACAAATGACACACACTTTTTCTAATATTAATTTTATGATTTGTCGTTTTTTTTGGAGTTTACTCCTTAAGAATCTATTTTCATGTAAACCGATATACGGTCATTTCAAAAACCTCATAAGTCACTTAATTAGATTTTTTCAGGTATCAATAAAAACTGTTTCATATGAGTTTTAAAGGACTCTTTTATGTTCAATTTAGTATTTGAGTGGTAAAAAATTAAAATAGCGAATAACCCCTTTACAGCTTTATTAATAGAAATAATGAAAAAAAAAACCTGAAAAACAGTTCTTGACTTATGTTGTTTTAGCGAGAAATAGGGTTAGTGGTATATAATTTAACCAAAACATTAGTAGTAATCATATTTTTATTGTTTATAATTGAGAATTACACTTAAAAATAATCTTATTATCATTTTACATATATTAATTTGTCATGTTTTAATATCTTTATGGATACATAGTCATATTCTCAATCATTCTCATCTGGATTATCTTCAACATTTGCAGTTGGCCATCTAAAAATGTTGTTATAAAATGGCATATCCTCTTCCAGAATGCTATCTTGATACGCAGCTCTCTTTAAGAAACCATTTTCAGCAAAAAAAGCATGTTGGAAAAAAATGTGACTTAAGAGGTTTTTGAAATGACCGATTCAATTAATACAAGCGTTAACTAAAAAGTGTTATGTTCTAAGTAGTTCTACCCAAATCCGATAGATGTCGCCGCTTCACCTAATTCTATTGTAGTACTTAAGGACGCGTACTCTCAAAGACAGTTGTACTTAAGGCGTAAACTCCAGTTGAGCGTTGCTTTTTTTTTATAAATAAGATTACATTTTTATTGGTGAAAGGCAAATGTAAATAGAATCATTTTTTTTGCGACAGAGAACAATTTTATTACAATGCGGAGCTCTTGATGGAAATCACAATGATTCCAACCGTTTATGTGTGTCAGAAGTGCGTTGTGTCTCTGTAGCGACTGAACAGAAAATAATCGCGTGGTGTGATTAAGTCGCAAAAAGTTTTTCGGGTTGAAGTCGTGATAATCGCAACGTATTGCGATTTTTTTCTCGCAAGACTATCTGAGTAATGATTTGAGTTTAATTGGAAAACGTCATCACTTGCTTGCCAATTGGTATTACATGTATATAATTTTGCCCAGCAAAATACTTTGCGATTTTAATCCGAAATAATGTGTTTCAAACTAAAATATTAATATTTTAAATTATATAGGCTAATGAAACTTGGGCACGTACCAGTGTAATGTTTAGCGTTTTGCTACTTAATTGTTGTTAATTATTAATATAAATAATAAATGGTTCACGCGATGTTTAATAATAATAATAATGGGAAATTAATAATAAATAATTCAAAAATCATATTCAATGTTGGGATTGCCAACAGATGGCGTCGTTTACCTTAAACTGAACGCACGTGTATATTAAATATTGTATATTTAAAATATGTACAGATATTTAAAGAGAAATCTTGGTCTTTTATAATAATGTTAAGTGTGTCGAGAGTTAAGGTGTAGGCGTGCGATTTTTTGTCGGACGCCGTTGTGTGTCTCGTGTAAAGAGATATAATAGTACATTTTAGATAGATTCAGATCTCGGACGGTCGCTGTTTTAAGGTGAGGTGTAGTTGTTTTCTTTTTGTGGCTTAATGCAATAATCGTATCATATCCGCACAGTCTCGCGACAAATTGTCGCGCGCGTGTGTAAGCGTTTTTTTTTTTAAATTAACTGTGGGCAATTTTCGAAAGAAACTTTTTAAGTGTCAGAAGTAAAATATATACATATACTCATATGAAACCTAGCGATATAATATCACTATAATGTTAAAATTATTTATGACTGTAAACTTTGCAAAAAGTAGATTCATGCGACTAAAATAAAAATCCAGATTTTTTTAAGCTTTTTTTAATTTTGTATAAAATCGTTTACCTGTAGAGATTTTTGTATGGAAAATTCATTTTTTTTAAATAATTTAAATATTTTCTTAAACTGTCAATATATTCTTGCCATTCTATAGGTTGTTTATGTCTCTGCTGTAGAAGTATCTGCACTAGAATAGATAAATTATTTAAGGACGTATTCACAAATGTCAATGGTTTTTCGGTACCATTTATATATCCAGGAAGCGCATCTGTAGAGATACCATGGTATAAAATAAAAGGTAATGTATTCGTCTCTAAAGATAGCTAATAAAAACTGGGCAGCCCAATACAAAATTTTCACATAAATACATTTTTACCATCGCAAGAATCGCTAAAAATATCGAAAAATTGTTCTGGATAGGTACATAAATAGCTAAATTAGCTGCATATTTTAACATGAAAATAATAAGAAATTGTAGCTTATACAGTCTTCTATACGTCTAGCTTATTATTTTGTACTCAAATAAATTACTTTTTCATTTCTGAGAAAGAATAGACACTAAAAAACGAACTATATTTTCTCCATGCATTTTTCTAAGGGATCGCACTGCGACCTTTCGTTCGCCATTCCGCGCTCAGACGCGGTCATGGAAGCACGGGTGTATCGCCTTTTTTCTTTACCGACCTAACCTTCAAGTATCAAGATTATTTTGTTAATGTATAGAATTGAACGTAAAGCGGCTTCAATGTTTGCTGTAGTGTGCTGGCGCAGTTAGCTGAATTCGAGCGCGTCAAAAATGTAATTACGTCCTTAAAGGCGTGCTTAATATGTACCACAAAAAATATGACTAAAGCGCCATCTAGTTAATAAATTTAAAAAATATTAAACTCTTTTTAAATATCAAAGCCGTTTAGGGCAAAAAATAAGGAAATTATTCGAACAATATTAAATATTACAACGAATTCAAATAGGAAATTGTAATCGGTTAAAGTAGAGAGAAGGGTGAACTGTGGCTCCTAGCATGAGTTTACGATACTACACTCGCTAGCGAGAGCGTAAAACATTTATATGGAAAATTGATAATTTGACATTGACAGTTCACGATTTTCCATACTAAATTTTTACGTTCTCGCTAGCGAGTGTAGAATTAGCCTCTGAGGCTCTAGTATGAGTTTACGATACTACACTCGCTAGCGAGAACGTAAAACTTTTGTATGGGAAATCGTGAACTGTCAATGTCAAATTATCAATTTTCCATATAAATGTTTTACGCTCTCGCTAGCGAGTGTAGTATCGTAAACTCATGCTAGAGCCACTGTGCGTCTCAATCTTTTGTCGAAATTTAGTACTAATAACAGATTACGATATGCCACCGTATATACATATATATAATTAAATGAAAAGTTTCTTTTGAAATTACTCGGTGACTGTGAGACATGCTATTTTTGTACGATTTTTTTTTATAGTTTACGCCCGACGGGGTAAATCTCTGTATATAAAAATGAATCCCCATATCCCTTGGTCACGGCATCGCGCGTGAACGGGTAGACCGATTTTAATTCGGTTTTCACTAATGGAAAGAGGGATGAACGGGGAATGTTCTTATATATAAAAATTGCATCCCGAGCGAAGCCGGGAGCGGGTCGCTAGTAATATATAAAATGGAACGAAAGTTTATTAATTTCTTGTGCAGCAGCTGTCGCGTTGCACGTGTTATCGGCGACTATTTCGTAATGCACTCCGAAACTTTAAACCCTGTAAAATTTGCTATTTTACGCTTACAACATTCATATGTATCATTTAATCGACGATATGTCGCGTTGTATTTTTCGCTAGGAGTTAGTTCTTTTTTTTTTATGTTATGTCGACAGACAGGCTGACGGTCCACTTGATGGTAGGTGGCTACCGTCGCCTATAACACAAGCAACGCTACAGGTGCTGCAAGTGCGCTGCCGACTACAGTAGGATTGGATAACGGATTAGGAGGGGATAAGGAAATGAAGGTCAAATCGCGACGTGACGCGTGATACGCGAAACCGTGTGAGGGCCGGCGCTGACTGACTGTAACCCCTCTGCCACACTATGCTCCTCGCGCTGCCGCGATGTTGCCTTCCTGTCCACACACTGCTCTAATCGCGCCGCTCCGCACTATGTCATTTTGCCTTTGCAACACAATGGATGTTTATTATAAGTAATTAAATTTTGTTAATTATTATAATACATTATAATTAACATAATTATAATATAAATATATTAATTTTTGTTTTCGTTATTATATGTGATTTGATGCAAATTGAATGCGATACTGTGGATTTATTTCCGCTTGAATTTTCCGATCATGGAATATTACGCGAGAACAAAAATCGCGCGATGAAATATTGCAGTGCGTACAGGGGGCCTAGCCAAGATGCAAACTGTTGCAAACGCTTCCTTTGCGTACTTACAAAACGAAAGAAATAAAGCCCGGTGATTGGTTGTTGAAGTTACAACTGTTACAGCAACCAATCACCGGACTTTATTTCTTTCGTTTCGTAAGTACGCAAAGGAAGCGTTTGCAATAGTTTGCATCTTGGCTAGGGCCCCTGGGCCTAACGGACGTTTCGTAGTCGGTTATATATCACGTGGCATGGACGCGGAAATCTACGGCCTCTTGGTATTGAAATAAAGGGAGTGTGAGTGCTAAAAACATTGCAATAAGGTTGAAAATAATATGATCAGGAGAAAATCCTTTGCTGTGCCATGCCCGCTGTCAGCGCCGACCTTAACCGCATCGTGAGCAACTTTACGTATAGTCGCAGCTGTAAATTACGACAAGCTGTAAATTTTGTGAACAAACTCGCCACACGGGCAATACGGTATTTGACTATAATGAAAATATGAAACAAATTGTTACTAGACTTACTGTAAATATTTTTTTAAACCAAATTAACTAAAACAGTATTTAAAAACATGCACGATTTTCATAAGAAATCATTATTACTATGCGTGTCAAATAAGAATAGGATCGCACTTGCTGCAAACTTCACATGATCCGAGTCATCTTAGAACCGTCGTCCAAAAAATCCGAATAATAAAAATATTAATATTTTTTATTTTATTTTTTATCTAATAAAATTATTTATATTTATATATAATGACTATTAACTATCTGTTAAGTTCAAAGTTCATTTAAGAGTTTTATTTCGATTTAACTTGTGTTTATTTATGCCTGCGGGTTTTAATGTAAGTACGCACCTGTTTTTTTTTCTAGAATTCTAGGCGAAATAAGACTTTTTTTAAAATGTATTGTAAGATCCCTTGGAAACGTGACGAAGACGAATCGGACTTCAGAGATGAAGACGATGACGTAGTCTTAAGTGGAGTGGAGGAATTGGATTCCTATTAAAAATACAGAAAAAAAAAGAATCGGCAGTATTTTTGGGTATTACAATAGATTTGAAATTACAATCCCCATATTAAAAAAGATTGTACACTACACATCACTAATGAAGTTCGGGAGAAATGCGGAGCAATATGGCGAATTTCCAGTCCTATTCTTATTTGACACGCATAGTAAAATAGTTAAATTTTCATGTTTGACCACGTGATTAAAAAAGCACGCGATTGGTGGTACGTAGAGTTGCGTCATTTGCTTTGTTTACAGTCGATGCTTAGTATACGATTTGACAGCTAAATGTTTGTTTGCAAGCAAGTGACGTATTGATATCACGTGACCCACATGTATGGCGTCTTATTTATAATTTAAATTTTGATTGTAATTTTCATAGAAAATAAAGCAACACAAAGAATGAATCAAATTGCAAGTGTATTAGTATAATTAACAATTTGAGATATTTTCCTAAAATCTGTCAAATGCCCTATTAGCAAAGATTACTTGCGGATTAGGGTACATTATATTGGATTTTATGAATAATTTTGTTTTTTTTTTTTCATTTTATATTTATTAGTTAGAAATCAATGTCGTTCGATCCAAATGTTGTGAACCCCTGGATGTTTGTTTACATAATTTATAGCATCTTGGGACTTTAGTCGCAGTGCGACGCCCCGCTGCGCAGCGAAACACTACTTTCGCGTGCTCACTGAAATGTGTACCTTTTTGTGTTGACAATAAGTTCTATAATTCCCGGCACCTAAGTTGGCAAGAATGGCGAGATGCGCAGAAGTCGTTTTTTAGATCTAATCGGGTATCAAGCGGGGCGAGGGGGGCGGGATAACATAGCTCCGAGCGCGCGATTGGTTCGTCTGTCGACCCTTGCCTCCCGCACCTTGCACAAGTCCCGCTCACTCCCTTGTACACTTGCGCCCATAAAAACTCTACCGGTTGTTTTTGTTAAAAAGTGATTCTATTGTTGTTTAATGTTAATAATAATATAAGTATTTAATTTTATAACAAATTTCTTAATTAATTTTAACTAATTGTTTTTTATACATCAATTTAAAATATTATGAAAACAACAGTGACCATTTTTATTGTACGCGAGTGTAGGATGCGCAAACATTCCCCCACTACGTTAAAATCTTGCCAAGTTGTGTGCCGGTCACTATTATATCGCGTTGCTACTTCAAAACGTGCGCCCAGCGTCAAGTTTCGGTATGATCTGAGTTTCTAGCGTTTTATTTTTTATTTTATTTTTTATTTTGAGTAATTACTAATAATTATTAAACATTTTATTTGTATAATATTTATTCGCTCACACATTTTATAGTGCAATAACAGGTTCCAAATCAATTATGTTGTATGACTTTCAGTTACACAATCATCGTTACCATTTACCAAAACTTTATTACACTGTACACATTAAAAAGGCGTAAACTATTTAAAAAAAAAAATCTATAAAATTGAGTATTCATAGAAAACAAGTTGTGTAGGTATGACGTGTTCTGCCATAATATGCGAAATGTATGTTTTAATTTATGCAATGTGTAAGGGTGCGGTCGCAGTGATAGCGGGCGGTATCACGTTTCGAGGAAATTTATCGTTTTCATATTGCATATTATTGAAAACGATTTTTTTAAATATTTAAGATGTTACATGTATATAGGAGAGTACTTATGTAATATCTAGTGCATACACAGCGTTATGTGTCATCGGTTTTACAATACCGAAATAAACTTTATAACCTTTTGAAGTTAATACCTTGAGAACAGATTTTCATATAAGGGTATGGAAATTTTATGAGGAGTAAAATTGATGCAAGCGTTAACTAATCTTGTCACTGAACGTTACGTTATCTGTCACTTTGACATTCATGCGACAGCTGACGCATCGATTTATATTCCCAAATTCTATTCTCTGGGGTTATAAAGGCTTGTGTGAAATGTGTAGTGCTGAGGTGTGTGTAGCTGAGGAACGAAACGATAACGAGACATTTGTCGTCGAAAAAATGAACTGTTTGGAAATTATAAAACGTATTGACATGTAAATTAACTTTTGTTGGAAGACATCTGTGTGACATCTGAGTATGCAAAATGTAACTAAATTATATAAAGTATGTAATTAGTTAACCAGTTGTTATCTATTGACACGAGGAATTTATTTTTAATTTTATTAATTTTATACATTTAATTTTATATGTTTAAAGGAGTAAACTCAAGTCGTGCGCCGGAGCTAACACACACACATACTTTTTTTTATTTGTATACTTTGGCTTCTTGGGGGGATATTTTGGGGATTGTAACGAGTTTTGTGTCTTACCATAATAGAGTAACATTTACAATTTGAAATATTTACAACTTTGAATATTGTTGTGAATGAAACTCGTAATAATAAGTGTCAATATATTTAAAAGTTGATGTTTTCATATAGACTCATATGTCCTCAGTAGAAGAAAACACCAGTTTTTAGACATTTATTTATTGATTTTAACTTTTATTAAATTGAATAATTCAAAAATACGTCAACTAAATGTTTTTTATAGATTAGGCTATTTGGATTAAAAAAAATCAACTTTTTTTTTTATTATTGTATAAATTATGGAAAACTTTGAGTTTATACGATATTAAATATAGAAAATAATTTGTCTACTATTGTATATAGTGAATGAAAGGTCGTTTAAAAATTGCGAAATTGTGACAGGTTTACAGAATTTGGTTTCTGTTGCAACGCTTACACTGCGGCCGTACCCAAAAGTTGATGTCGAAATGTTTCATATAAATATTTTAAAAAAATCATGTATTTAGTAATAAAAACGATTTGTTCAATATGTTGTGTTTTTTTTTAATTACGGTTTTTGTTTGTTTGTTTTGATTGTTTTTTTTTTATCTACGGCACTGCAGAGTTTCTATGCATTTTATATGAAAACTTAAGAATTTTTTCCTTTTTTGTAATAAAATATCAAAACGTATCGAATTCCTTCATTAGATTCACTCATTTTAGTAATTTTAGTAATTTGTTTTTTTTTTAAATGTAATCTTTTTAATGTCATCAAAACCAGTCTGATACAAACAATACAGCCAAAGAGATTTTATTACAAGTTTATACATATTGCCTACATGCGAAAAGACTTCCCCGATATATTAAATCATTGCGTGCAGCTAGGGAATGCAATTACGATCTCGCGAAAATACAATTTAGTGCATAGTATCTGGAACGCGGAGAGGCGTAGGTACTCTCTCATACACTGAACGATATAAGAGTATGTACTTATATGGCCAGCTTCAGCGCCGGCTTTGATTGCGGTAGACGGAGATTATCTTTTAGCTCCCTTTGGTGGACGATTTAAAAATTCAGAAACAACTTTCAAAAATTTTATAGATCTACGGAATATCTAGAGGCAATCAACGGATTTTTCATCATCCCACGGAATTTTAAAAATCAGTTCTGGCAACACTGCCCCGAGCCCCTCAAAAGGCGCCACCCAAAGATGTTGTATTAGTCTGTAGCGCCACCAATATTTTTTTTGCACTGTATATTCGCGTGTTACGCAAGCGATACCTCTTGCGACTGTCATAGATATTATTATAGTCTGTGGTAGCGGTAGTCTGTAATGGATATAAGGAACAAAGAGAATGTTATTAAAACGTACACGTTTTTATAAGGAATAAAACATGGACTCATAAATAATCTTTTATTTATAAATTCTTTAAATAAAGAATATAACAGCGACATAGAACAACCGCTCCTAGGCTCTAACACTAAGGCAGGGACCGAAATACCGGTATATTTGTACCGAAACCTGGTATCGTTAACTCAAAAAAATAACGTTACCAATAGATAACGTTATTTTTACGGGTATATTTAAGTATCGATATAATGGAGGAAAAGGTGGGGGAAATAACGTTACTGAATACCGATACCAATATTCTTTTCTCTTTCTTGCATCGTTGCTACGTAATTCTTTGACTAAGGCCGGCGCTGGCATAAGAATAAATAAGAACAAGTAAATGGAAACTCCCGCTTCGGACGCGCTCAAGGTCACGATATTAGCCTACACGTTAAACGGGATACTCAGTCGGGCTGTCACGGCCGGCCACTCAGCATGAATAAACTTACTTAATATTGTAGTTTTACGTGAGCCTGTATGTTTTTATTTTATATTTGTAGGTAAGTAATACTTACTTAAATGGCTTCATTTGGTATGGTACTGTCTTATAATAATTTGTTATTTCAAAGTATATTTAATGTAGGTACGTAACATAATAATGTAGGTAAGTATTTATAAATCTCATATTTTATAAAACTATAATAAAAGAATGGTTTCAAAGTAAAGAAAAACTTATATTTTAGGGATATTATCTTTATTCGTAAACAATATTTAACAGTAAGCAACCCTGGCGACAGAGGGGCGTAACGACGTGAAGGGGGAAGTAGTTATATAATTGGCGGCGTTTGGGACTAGGACAAAGAAGATTCCGTTCTACTTGTTATTATTTATTCTTATGGCATTGGCTAGATTGATTCATCTACCTAAAGCGCTACACACTGAAGCGGTATAGGGATTCGGGAGTATTCCGAGGGCAGGAATTTTTGTAAGGTACGAGTTCTTCTGCAGCATGCCAACAAGACAACTGCGATGCCACATAGAAACTGCCAGAGATAGCGAGGCGGCGGCGGCGCTATCACAAACAGGCGGACGCGTTTTGGAGCCGGGGCGGGAGCGGCGCGGTTTGCGAGCAAATTTGTGGGGAATACGCTGTTGAAGGTAATTGCTGGGAAGATGGACTGCCCAATAATAAAACATTGGGTGATGTCACACATCACCCTTAATAGAAAATGATGGGTTCTATCATTTTCTATAATAATAATAATAATAATGCCTTTATTTGCTCCACACAATCACATAAGCACACAAATGATATAAACAATCTAATCTAAATTGACACATACGAGCAATGGTTGTAACTGTGTAAGAGCCCGGTGCCCCTGGTAGGTATTGAAGAATACCTGTATTACAGGTCTCCGGGTCTCACTCCGCAGGTTGCACAATGCTGACACCCACAAATTGCAAGATATAACTGACTTAAATACTAAAAATACTAAAAAATTCCATAATATAAATATGGTTACCTACTAAAATATATTGTACCGTGGACGAATAATTTTTTCTGTTTCTTCGTAGTTTAAACTTTTAAGCCATTTAGTGACTACTAATTTGCATCTGGGACGTGAAAGAGGATATATTAATAATATGGAATTGATAATGTTGTATAGGTATCCGCCAAGAAAACAGTAGAACCGATATGAGATGCACAAATTGAATCAACTGGATGGGCAAATAAGCCCCCCTCTACGTCTATCCCTCTCCAGAACAGGGTTGTACGGTAGTTGAGAATGTTGCTTGAGAATAGTATGGAGTATAAAAGACTGTCTAACAGTTAGTACATCCCAGTCTACGTACAACCCGACCGTGGGAAAGAGAAAAGGCAGGCCGGCTCCGACTTTCAAAATGGCACGCTGGGCTCTCTCTAGTTCGATAACATGGGTTTTAGCAGCACCACCCCAGGTACCAATACAATAGCTAATTAGCGGCTGATATAAGGCGAGGTAAACTATTTTGATTATGTCTCGATTAGCAACATGTCTTAGTAATTTGAAAATATAAATCATCTTGCGTAATCTTGACGTTAGACAATCGACATGTTTCTTAAAACTTAGGTTTTGATCAATATAGATACCCAAATATTTGACAGACTCAACTCTTTGGAGGATAGGACAGGAGCATATGGGAATATTTAGGTTAAGACAAGACTATGATACTTGCACATACATCACCACATTATGTATATTGTTAGTTTATATTTTAATTTTCTACAATGTATAGTAATATAATTTAAAAGCTGTGGACACAATGAAGTCTGAAATAAAATTATCATTATTATTATTATTATTATAATTTATTATAATCTCTGTGGAACACCCCGAAAAACATTCGACCCGACTTTCCCTCAGCGTATTTTGCATTAATTGGAAATTTAATGAGATTTCTTTTACAACTTTTTAATTTACTTACGGTGTAAAATTAATTTAATTTAATTAGTTATTAAATGTCAGAAAATATTAATGATTAAAAAATGTTATCAAACAACATATTATTTTGTAATTTAGGTTTCTAATAATGTATGTACTGTACACCTACTCGTAGGTACTTTCCGGTGTAAGATTTTTTTATTGAGTTACCGAATTTGAATAATTTTAATAAAATTATGTACAGTTTTAAAAAAATCACACAATCTAATGGAGATGTGGGCTTTTTTCGCTGTTACAATTTTGAGTAAGTCATTCTAATAAATTTATTACTTAAGTAGGTATATATTTTATTACTAGCCGAGCCCGCGCAACTTCGTGCCCGTGGCATATAACTATGAACATATGAAACAAACTCTAAATGTTACGAGAAGTTAGATATAATATATCAATGAAAACCGCATTAAAATCGGTTAAGCCGTTTCAGAGATTAGTGTGCACAAACGCAACAGACAAACAGACGAAAATTCTAAAAACTGTTTTTTGACCTCGGTAACAAGGTATGGTAGTAACAAAGTAACAACAAATTGTTTTTTTGAAAACAACCGGAACCGTTGATTTAATCCAACCGGAACCGTTCCACTTGCGGGCCACTAGACGTGGGCAGGGGTTTCATCCCTTCGTGGTCGACGTACCTCGATCACGAACAAAGCGTTTCAGTTCCACCTTCCTTGTTCGAACTGCTAAGGAGTGGAACTCATTGCCTGCGTCTGTGTTCCCACAGAACTACAGCCTCGGGTTCTTCAAAACTAGGGTAAACGGGCATTTACTAGGTAAGCGTGGTCCACCTTCGGCCACATCTGCACCTCACATCAGGTGAGATAGTGGTCAAGCGCTACCTCGATTACATAAAAAAAATATATATTTAATGTCAGACATGGCTCGTTTACGATTTTATTATATTTATAGATACATATATCAATAAGGGCCAACGCATATTGGAGGACGGCACGGCAAAGTATTCTAATTTTTTCATAGGTCAAATAAAAAACCAAACTGGAAGGGATTGGACGTGGTTCTTCTGTATTGTTGTGTGTGTGTGTTAATTTTAACAATTTTTTTTACTAAATTTTAGTTTTTCGGCGCTGAAAATTTGTTTACCGTTATATAACGATATAATCATGGTATAAAAATATTTTATCATATAAATAATCGCTTGGTCCGAATTAGAGGGATCTCGACATGGTGAGGATGGTAACTAGCCGTACGTCTGCACGTCTTATAGAAGAAAGGGGAATGGGGTTTTATCTCATGCAGCTCCCGACCAAACTCTACACAAACAGGCAATTTGGCGTCTATGTGCCCAGCTCTTCAGCTTAGTTCTTATTAGCGTACCGTCGCCAATGAGCCTCCTAGCTCTGCGATCCACCGAGTTGAGTGCGGCAAGTCGGTATTTTGCTGAGCCATCCCAACAGTGACAGCAATACTCCATCCAAGATCGGACTTGCGCCTTGTACAAAGAGAGGAGCTGTCCAGGTGTGAAGCTTCACCCTATATATGATGACCAGATTTTTGGCCTCAACTATTGTCATGTCTTAAATTTAAATTTAATTTGTATAAAGTTATGTTTTAGTTTGTTTTGTTCGGGTTTTTCTTGATTCTGATTTGTAATTTCAACTGGTTCCCCGCGATACAGGCCAAGCCTAGTGTGGGGACCCCTGGTTGATGTTTGCTGTTAAATATGGTTATGTCAAATAAACGATTATTATTATTATTATTATTAACAGAAGTGCCGAAGTTCATTTTCATTAATGAAAAAAATAAAATACATCAATTACGAATATTAACGTTATTTAACCGCTCTGCAGTTTTTGCGGACTGCGAGCAACCATTTTAAACCCTTTTCAGGTAATTTTGTATTAGGACAGGATCAGACTAGGGCTCCATTCAACTTCGATCCTTATTACAAGTCCAAGGACCAAATAGAAAGAGTGATAATGCTCATGCGTTCGTACCACGAAGAGGCGCTTCGAAGGAATGCCGAGTTAGACCACATAAAATATATTCACGAAAACAACGCTGAGTACGAACAAGGTTTCATGATGGGAGAAATTATAGAAAGGTATTTGTCCTACTTCTAATTAATTTTCTACTTTCGACTCCAAATACACACAAAAGGTCAATCACTGGCCAACCGGAACCGTTCCACTTTCGGACCACTAGACGTGGGCAGGGGTTTCATCCCTTCGTGGCCAATGTACCTCGATCACGAACAAAGCGTTTCAGTTCCACCTTCCTTGTTCGGACTGCTAAGGAGTGGAACTCATTGCCTGCGTCTGTGTTCCCACAGAACTACAACCTCGGGGTCTTCAAAACTAGGGTAAATGGGCATTTACTAGGTAAGCGTGGTCCACCTTCGGCCACATCTGCACCTCACATCAGGTGAGATAGTGGTCAAGCGCTACCTTGATTTAATAAAAAAAAAGTACATACGAATTTCTCTCTCTATCGTACTTATGTAAGAAGTCGCAAGTGGGACACAGAGGGTAAACTTCGGATGCCGTTCATGGTAGCGAGGCAGAGCCATCTATTAATAATTCATCGAACTAACCTATAAATAGACACCACTGTTGTATAATAAACATTTAATTTGCAATAACAAATATTGATGTCAATAATTAAGATAAAAGCTATCTTATCTTTTAAGTTGGACCAAATAACAGATACTTACGAAGTTTGGTCAAAGTCGGTTCAGTAGTTTCAGAGTTTATCGCGAACATACATCGTGACACGAGATTTTTATATATGTAAGATAAGACAAGACAAGATAACACAAAATGCTTAAAGATATTCTTGTGAATTCACTCATAGAACAGGTAAATAAGTCCAACTCTTCTGCTATAACATTGATAGTGCGAAGTGCGCGATTCAAAAGTGCTTCACTAAGGAGTTTGGTTCGTGCAAGCGGCACTGACAAGAGCGGGGACTGCCGCCTCCGCCATACGTACCTGTCCAGCACCTGTATACCTTCCCTCTAATTACTTTAAATATATAGGAAATGAGTTTAAGTTCCCTTCTGACCCTCAATTCATTATATCCTACCATACCCAAAATAAATACAGAGTTGGGTACATCAGCGGATACAAAGGATACACCCCGTACTGTTTCAAATATAAATACCTAATGAATTTATATTTCAACACGGATGAAGTCGCGGGAGCTTTCTCCCTCTCCATAGCTTGTTGAGCGAGGTTGAGCTTTCTTACGAGTCCCATAGTTAGAGACCACACGATCCAGCACCATATGTCATCACTGGCAACGCACATTGGTCGAAAGCTTTCGTTTTAAGGCCCTAAGGAATTTTGGACGAGAACATGTCTCGGAGCTTCCTGAACGCTGCCCATCCGAGCTGAATTCGACGATTTACCTCGTCGAATTTGGCTCTACCTAATTGGACTGTTTGTTCAATTAATGAACAATGTTCAAGAATTAAAAAATCCCTCGCTTAGGTGTGTTGGACTTGGAAGGCGAGTATTTAAGCCACACTGACACGTTTCTAATTGATCTGTTTCAGATACAGAAAAATGGTTGAACAAGTGAAACGGCCAAGGGATTTCAAATCTGATACTGTGTTTGAAGTCCTCAAGAGTTTGGAGCTCACGCAGAAACTGTACTTCGAGGTGTACCATCTGGTTAACATGTTCCGTGAGACTCCGAGGAAATATGGCAGACATATTAAAAAAGAAGTAAAATGCTTATTAATATTTAATCTTATTTAATAAGTTCCCGTGGCGACCCTCCCCAGTAACTGGTATTGCGTTGGGTAAACAACCATCATCCTAGGGGCGTGTGGGGGAGCGGGTTTGGGGTCAAACATGCATCTGCCTCCCCCGCCAGAGGCCCACCCACTTGCGGGCTTCACCTCGATTAGGTGCGGAGTTTGATCTCCGCGCCGTGGAGAGACGTGCCGGAAACACACAGCATGTCTTCCCTCGTTGCCCGGTGTTGTAACGACGGCGGACGAAGCGGCACGAGCCGCCCATATTCACCTCTCGCAGCGGGCAGTCAGCTAGGGGCTTCACCTCTGAAGCACCCTATAACCTCTTCTCTGCGGCACAACCTACCACATTGACCTACCACCTCCACTTTTTAAAAAATGGTGTCCATTTTATCCGTAACAGGGCGACCAGAGCGAGGTGCATCTTTGACATTTCGCTACCTTACTGACACTGCATTAGGCCCATAGAGGTCACAAATTTTTTTTTGCAGCTTATGTTGCATTTTTTCTTTTTTGTAATGAAATCACTCATTTTGACAGAAAGAAAAACAAATGAAAAATGGTTGGAAACAACATTTTAATAATTTGTTTCTTTTTTTGAAATGTAACCTTTTTAATGTCATCAAAACCAGCCAGATACAAATAGTACAGCCATTGAGATTTTATTACAAGTTTATACATATACTACATGCTAAAAGACTTTTCTCCGACCTAATAGGACAGAGAAGAAATCAGTCTAATATTGAACAGTCTGGCTGACATTTTGTTAAGTTAAAAAACTCAGTGACTCAACGTAACTAGGACTTTGGATACTACCATAAAATTGATACCTAATGTCTGGAAATTACACCCCTCGTATTTAACTTTTTCAGACTCTCGGCTACGATCCTGAATACATAAAAGAAGCGTTGGAAACGCTGAACCTCAACGAGAAGAGGAGAGAGAAAGAGAAGAAGAAGAAAATGAAACTAATGAAGAAGATGCGCGACCTGGTTTTGTCGGGTGTTATTTCTCTCGACGGAGGCCCTCGGCAATTGTTTTCCTCGCCGAAGCCCACGAGAGATTGGTGGCCCATAGAATATGGATGGGAGATCGATTATAAATGGAGGAAGAAATAAAACAATCATTCTTTGAGGCAACACTTGATCCTGAATTATCCTTGTCTATACTAATATTATAAACAGTGTTAAATTTTGTTGTCTTCGAAACTACTCATCTGATTTAAAAATTTCTTTCACCAATAGTTAAAACAGAATTTCAGGATGGACAGAGGCTGAAAATTCCACGGTGGTACCAGCTATCTAAAAATAAAGATTCAACGCCTGGCAAATGTATAATAAATAAATAAAATAAAATAAAATAAAATAAATCTTTATTTGCGCGAACACATGTTTACAGGATTTTAATTTGTATAAAGCAGTTACAGTACAAAGTATGTTCTACCCGCCAAGGGCATGCAAATATTTGTGTTTAATTGTTTGTAAACTAATATATTAATAAAGGAATTAATGTATCTTATTATAAAATTCTTTAACATCATAATAACAACAATCTAATAACCATTTTGTTAAAATTCTTGTAAATTTAGGATCCGGCAATTCTTTTATATTGTTAGGTAGTTTATTGTATGTTTTAATTGCCATAACATAAACATTTCTATTAAATAGTTCCAATTTACATTTTGGTCTTTGCAATAAATTACCTTGTCTAGTTATTTTGGTTCCTATTTCGTTATTTTCGACAAAACAGTTCGGATATTTTCTAACAAATATACACAACGTGTTTATATACAAGCAAGGTAAGGGAAGTATATGTAACTTTTTAAATAGTGGCACACAACTCTCCATAATAGGCGTTATATTGCTTTACATTATTTGTGAGGCCATTTTTACATTTTTGTCATCTTTAAAATAAAGTGAATTAAATAAAAGTTACTTTCAGTAAAACCGGTTAGTTATAGAAGCAGTCCCGCCCTTATTAAGTCATCAGCCCATCTTGTGGGTGAACGTCTTAGGGCGCCTTCCCACTATGTCGTAACGATTAATTTATCGTCAGACGACTGTCGTTTCTAGCTGTTTCCATATAAACGACTGTTTGTCTTCGGGTCGTTGAAATTTTTTATCCTTGAACGACTGTCGTATCTAGTTCCCATTGAACTGGACGACATTTAATCGGTTCACGACAATCGCCTTGTCGTTTGCACATTGTTCCACCTCTACGTTTTTTGGAGATCAGAGGCTCTAGTATGAGTTTACGATACTACACCAATACTACACTCGCTAGCGAGAACGTAAAACTTTTGTATGGGAAATCGTGAACTGTAAATGTCAAATTATCAATTTTCCATATAAATGTTTTACGCTCTCGCTAGCGAGTGTAGTATCGTAAACTCATGCTAGAGCCACAGTAGTGTGTGTTTGCTCCCGAAAATAATGGACGCACAAAGTGAGCCGAGTATGGGGGCGCGAGGGGAGAGGAAAACACGTGTAAACAAAGAGACGATATTTTTTAACGTGGCTACGATATAATATGTGCCGTCACGATTTTTTATCTTTTTACGACTGTCGTACCAGCCGTTCCTATTTTCTTGATAATTTGTCGTCACAACGAAAAAAAAGTCGTAGACGACTGTTAATCGTGTCGTCCTATATGGGAACACCTCCATTTAAATATGCAAGCCACGACGCTTTAAATTGCACGACTATATGTCGTCACGACATAATGGGAACGCGCCCTTACACTTCCCTTTCCGGTCCGTGATTTTCATTCAAGAACTTTGCGGATCTCTTCATTTTATTTTTCAAGGAGCAAGTCGCGAGCGCCAGCTAGTAATATTAAAAATGCGAAAGTTATATGAATAACAATCAATCACGCAAAAACGGCGCAACGGATCTAGATAAAATTCGACTCTTCCAAAAAGTAAAATTTTCCAAAAAGTAAATTTAATTAACAAAAAGTAACTACTTAATTATGAGGGACCACTTGCAACTACGGTAATAACCATTTTTTAATCTATTTAATAAATAATAAAATTTTAAATCTAAACAACTACGGCAATAACCATTTTTTAATCTATTTAATAAATAATAAAATTTTAAATCTAAACAACTACGGTAATAACCATTTTTCTTGTAAAATTTAAAATAAACGAGTTCAATAAAGAAAAATTCACCGCCATCTTCGAGTCTAAATCGAAAACTATCGATTTTAGGGGAAAATTTATGAGGAACTAGCGACCCGCCCTCGGCTTCGCCCGTGGTGCAATTTTTATATACTAAAACATTCCCCGTTTATCCCTCTTTCCATTAGTGAAAACCGAATTAAAATCGTTCTACCCGTTCACGCGTGATGCCGTGACCAAGGGAAATAGGGATTCATTTTTATATATATAGATTATTACGCAGGGCACTCTGCGTTTAGCAGTCATTTGGACAGCTCGTCTGGCGGCAGTAATCACCCTCTTAAAGAAGATAACCGTGAAATAACAGCACGCGTGCTGTTGTGTTTCGGTGAGTTGGTAAGGGATGCCAGAGCCTATTTCCCTATCCCTCATCCTTAATCCTACTGTAGCGCACTTGCAGCACCTGTGGCGTTGCTTGTGTTATAGGCGACGGTAACCACCTACCATCAAGTGGACCGTCCGCCTGTCTGTCGGTCTCAACATAAAAAAACTTTGAAATATGAGGATGATTGCTTTCATCGAAAACGCTATTTCACACTGCCAGAGATATACCTACAGGATTCTGTTCCTCATGCAGTACATCGCCGACGCAATTACAAATCCTTCGACGAAAGCATCACGAACTCAACTAGAGAAAGAATTTTACGAACAAAATAGTGAAGCCGGTTTTATAAACTTGTGTGCTTAGGCCGGCTATAACCATAAGAATAAATAATAACAAGTAGAACGGAATCTTCTTTTTCCGAGTCCAAAACGCCGCTAATTATATACCTACTACCCCCTTCACGTCGTTACGCCCCTCTGTCGCCCAGGCTTGTCGCCAGGGTTGCTTACTGTTAAATAATGCTTACGAATAAAGATAATATTGCTAAAATATAAGTTTTTCTTTATTTTGAAACCATTATTTTATTCTAGTTTTATAAAATATGAGATTTATAAGTACTTACCTACATTATTATGTTACGTATCTACATTAAGTATATGTACTTATAAATACCTAATAAGTTATTATAAGACAGTACCATACCAAATGAAGCCATTTACTTACCTACAAATACAAAGACTCACGTAAAACTATTAAGTAAGTTTATTCGCGCGGAGACCCCCGTGTAGGCTAATATCATGACCTTGAGCGCGTCCGGAGCGGGAGTTTCCGTTCTACGTGTTCTTATTTATTGTTACGCTATAACCTCAATTTTTATATATATTAATTCAAAATATCGAGGGCGAAGGAAGCATGTAGCTAAAAAGAAATGGAGGGGCTGGAGGGGTCCATAGTTCAAGAACTTAATATGACTTGTACAAATATCTATTTTATTAGTAAGTTATGGAAATAAAAAGCTTATTATTATTATTATTATACATTTATTCATTTTAATTCTTAATTTTAAGTTTTTTACAATATGTATCTATAAAATATATATATATATAAAAAACTAGTTTGCCGCAGGCAGCGGGGCAAGGCCCAAGCTACCGGTGGTTAGGGCTGCAGAGTGAGGAACCTCCTGACAATTCGTGCCAATGTCAAGTAGTACCGCCTTCTGTCGATCCAGCTATCTAGCGAGAGGCTCTAGAGTTGTCGGTCGAGGCTCTTCGCTATCAGACCGTTCGCCGAGACGACTATCGGGACGATAATTGTCGAATCGACATCCCACATGGCAATCACCTCGTGAGCCAAGTCAATGTACTTGGTAAGCTTTTCTTTTTTGACTTTCACGAGGTTTTCGTCATTATTATTATTACTGAAAATATTGATTTTCAAGTTTACTTAAGTGTGAAATGTGATTTGAATTTGGCTGGTTTTTACACCCTATCACTACACAATTCGACATATCCAGTAGTAAATATTTTAATCTATACTAATATTATAAAGCTGAAGAGTTTGTTTGTTTGTTTGAACGCGCTAATCTCAGGAACTATTGGTTCGAATTGAAAATTCTTTTTGTTTTGAATAGTCCATTTATCGAGGAAGGTTATAGGCTATATAACATCACGCTAAGATAAATAGTATTATATATAAGCAGTGTCCAGTACCGCGCGCCCCATGCGCACGCCGCCGCCGTAGGGGCCGCAGCGAAGCGTGGCCGAGTTCAGCTATTGCAGGCGTTTGCAGTTGCAGTTTGCAGACGTATTTTGCATTTTTGTGCGTGTAACCGTGCATGTACGCAGCGAGCGTGGCGTAGTTTTGCCGGCTTCACTCTGCCGTTCACAGAGGTCTATCTTTAGTTCTTATTTTATCTAAGATTATGAAGACAAAAATGAGAGGCTAATTGTAATTCAAAAATTGCCATGTATCTTCCACCGGCCATTTCCCAATGAATCTCTTTTTGGTGGTGCTGACGTTCGCGGATCTACCCAACTTTCTGTTCAAGTACTCTTGACGGTATCGCCTCTTTAATTCTAATTCTGAAATGAAAAAGATTATTAGAAAAAATATTACAACTAAGTATTTGTGGTTTCCAAGTAGTGGAAATTCGACCATAAACATAACCATAACCATAGAGTGGTGGTACCACTGCGTTTCGCAGTCATTTGCGCAGCCCGCCTGGCGGCAGTAACCACCTCCATACAGAATACCGCCGTGAAATAACAGCATATACGTGCTGTTGTGTTTCGTTGAGTGAGTAAGGGATGCCAGAGCCCATTTCCTTATCCCCCTCCTAATCCCTTATCCAATCCTACTGTAGTCGGCAGCGCACTTGCAGCAGCTGTGGCGTTGCTTGTGTTATAGGCGACGGTAGCCACATACCATCAAGTGGACCGTCAGCCTGTCTGTCGACCTTAACATTAAAAAAAAAAATGCTGACCCCGCAACTTCGTACGCGTGGTATTCGGTATAGCGCGTAACTTTTTTGTTTGTAAACCGATTGGAATAAAATATACACTAAATGTTACGGGAATCTCGCTATAATACACCAGTGAAAACCGCATGCAAATCTGTTAAGCCGTTTCAGAGATTAGCGTACACAAACGCACAGACAAAGAGACAAATTTCTAAAAGTAATTTTTTTAACCTCGGTAACATAAGTACAACGTGTACAAATGGCTTTATTTTTTTTTTTGAAAAATATTAAATTTTTTTTCTTTTTTTTATGTTAAGATCGGCAGACAGGCTGACGGTCCACCTGATGGTAGGTGGTTACCGTCGCCTATAACACAAGCAATGCCAAAGCTGCTGCAAGTGCGCTGCCGACTACAGTAGGATTAAGGATAGGGGATAGGGAAATGGGCTTTGGCATCCCCTACTCACTCACCGAAACATAAAGGCATACGTGCTGTTATTTCACGTTGCTGTTTACGTGCTGTTCTGTAAGGGGGTGGTTACTGCCGCCAGACGGGCTACCCAAATGACTGCGAAACGGCTCGTTTACGATTTTATTATATAGATCCTGTTTAGATAGCTCCTAGACTCCTACCGGTTGTATTCAAGATTCAAAGAGGAACAAGAAAACTAAATGTCATCTCTGGTATCAGTTACCCATGGTCATCGCAAATAAATTCTTCTTATTCTTATTCTTATTCTTATTTCTAGCGAGGCCGAACGTAGGCAGGGTCGCGGGAACATTGTAACACAACACCCATGACTCGCCACGGCTGTTCAGCGCGAGGAAGGTCGCGCTCCCAGTCAGAGCCTCCCTGTCAGGAGCCGAAAATGGAGGTACACCGGTTAAGTCGGAGAACTCACGACAGGCGACAGTCTAAGACTACATACCAGGTCCTTAAATGCTACCTTTTTCAAAATCTGATGTTTCTTTGGCAGATTTCCTTGCGGGTTCTGCTTTTTCTGTTCTGTTTTCAGTGCTCAGACGTTTCTTTAGCAGTTGGATCTCTTCGAGCTCTCTCTCTTTTTTTACTGCCTCCTCTAATATTTCCACATACATCTCTATCTCGTTTTCAAGGCCATGTATTAATTCGAGTTTTATTATATAATGCACTGGTCTGATCACATTCCAATGCTGGAGATAATACGGGCCCTTGTGATTTACTTTACCCAAGTACATATTTTTTGTTTCTTTAAATTGCTCCATCATCAGTTTGTACTTTTCACGTATACGGCCTTAAATGGAATAATTAAATTTTGTAATTATAAAAAGAAACGTCAATCGGAGCGTTTCGGAATAGACCTATTTATTTCATTGAACCCCCAGACCAAATAAAACTAAACAGAATTTTGCGGCCGACATAGTGAAGTTAGTTTTATAACATATGTGTGTGTGTTGAGGTTTTGTGTTCCAAGCTATAACCTCAATTCTTACTTATTAGGGTTCCGTATGACCGAAAAAAAAACGGAACCCTTATAGGATCACTCGTGTGTCCCGTCTATCCGACCATTCCCCCCCTTATCTCCGAAACTACTGAACCTAAAATTTTGAAAAAAAAAAATACAGAAATTTAGTTTTCTACTTATAGATTATAGGAAAACCTATAAGAAGTCCATGATTTTAAAATAACATGGTAAATCACTTAATATTGAGCGGATAGGTAACATCGTACGAAACCCTCTTCTTCACGCGAGTTCAACTCGCACTAGTTTTATTTTTTTTATTGAAAATGTTCGTTTCCAAATTTAGTTCCAAGTGTCGAATGTGATTCCATCCTAGGCCCTAATTCACTAACGCCACTTAGCGATTCCTTACTTTGAAACCAAATTGTTACGATATCTGTTAAAAATTTATTCTCTTATGTCATGACAAGACATTACGTGTGTGACAAATTTCTAAAAGTAATTTTTTTGACCTCGGTAACATAAGTACAACGTGTACAAATGGCTTTTTTTTTTTTTGAAAGAATATTAAATATTTTTTCTTTTTTTTATGTTAAGATCGGCAGACAGGCTGACGGTCCACTTGATGGTAGGTGGCTACCGTCGCCTATAACACAACGCAAAAGCTGCTGCATGTGCGCTGCCGACTGCAGTAGGATTAAGGACAAGGGATTGGATAGGGAAATGGGCTCCCTTACTCACTCACCGAAACACAACAGCACACGTGCTGTTATTTCACGGTGCTCTTCTGTAAGGGGGTGGTTACTGCCGCCAGACGAGCTGCCCAGATGACTGCGAAAACGCAGTGTATCCTGCCACTACTGTTTCATTATATGTACACACAGTTTATTGTTATTATTATTAAAACGAGCCTTAGCAATTTACCTAAAACCATTCCAATCTCAAACGATGCGTAGAACGAGTGATCGCGGAGGTATTCGTCGAACTGTGATATTTTCAACTCGCCGTCACTTAGCAGGTCGGCGCATAGTCGCACCAGTTTGAACTTTTGTTGGTCGGAAACAATTTTACTCTCAAAGTCCTTGCTCCAGTCTTGTGCAATGTTGACATTTATGCCTGGAAAAAGGTGTATGTGTGTGTTCAACTGGAGTTCATTCCTTTAAACGTATAAAATTTTCCTATATTATTTAGTTACATTCTGCATACTCAGATGTCACGTGTTCCAACAAAAGTTATGTTAGTTACGTTCGGTATATACAGATGTCACTACGTTTTATAAGTTCAAATAGTTCATTTTTTAACAACAGATGTCGCTGCGCCTGCAGTTTACAACGCGCTATCGTTTCGTTCCTCAACGCGGACTACACTTTTCATACGACATTTCGACGTTTGCTTTGCTTTTATAAGCCCAGAGAAAGCTTCTGGTGTTGCTTGATATACTAAAATTAGAATTAGGGAACATAAATACATGCATCAGCTGTCGCACAGATGTCAAAGTGACAGAAAACGTAACGCTTATTAGTTAACGCTTGTATTAATTTCACTTTTCATACAAGATTTCGACGTTTGCTTTTATAAGCCCAGAGAAACCTTCTGGAGTTGCTTGTTATACTACAATTAGAATTAGGGAACATATATACATGCATCAACTGTCGCAAAGATCGCACAAGTGACAGATAACGTAACGCTCATTAGTTAACGCTTGTATTAATTTTACTTTTCATACAAGATTTCGACGTTTGCTTTTATAAGCCCAGAGAAACCTTCTGGTGTTGCTTGTTATACTACAATTAGAATTAGGGAACATAAATACATGCATCAGCTGTCGCACAGATGTCAAAGTGACAGATAACGTAACGCTTATTAGTTAACGTTTGTATTAATTTTACTCCTCATTTGCATACCGGAGGCCTTTAAAGGAAATCGATTCTTAAGGAATAAACTCTAATAGTAAAAAAGATTATAAAAAATCTCATTTTTATGCTAACGTTAGTGTAGTAACACATTGTTTTAAGACATTCAATAAACATTTGAGAAAATTTGCTATTTTGAGAGTACCATTCTAAAGATGGTTGCGAGCAGACTGAATTGTCTTTATTTATTGTTTTGCAGTATCGAGTGGGATGGGATGCTCAAATTATTATGATATTTGAGACCGCTGATAAATGTCAAAATGATAATTCTGAAATATTATTAAATAACTAGCGTTCCGCCCCCGGCTTCGCCCGGGATGCAATTTTTATATATAAGAACATTTTTTTTTATGTTAAGGTCGGCAGACAGGTTGACAGTCCACTTGATGGTAGGTGGCTACCGTCGCCTATAACACAAGCAACGCCTAAGCTGCTGCAAGTGCGCTGCCGACTACAGTAGGATTAAGGATAAGGGATTAGGAGTGGATAGGGAAATGGGCTCTGGCATCCCTTACTCACTCACCGAAACACAATAGCACACGTGCTGTTATTTCACGTTGGCCTTTTGTAAGGGGGTGGTTACTGCCGCCAGACGGGCTGCCCAAATGACTGCGAAACTTTGATTTTGATTTTGAGTAACTCTTATACGTAACTCTTCATGCATATAAAAATTATTAAGTAAATTTTTAAATATTTACCAATAATTAGATAAAGTAATAAAGTTACTGCGCAGTAACTACTCATAGTAAACTATATTTAACTCACTGAAGTAAGTTGATTTAAAATTTCATCAATTTTCCATTTCACTAATCGTATTAATTAACTGTTTAACTATAAAATTTAGTTACATTGTAATTTTTATCAATAAAATTACACTGAGATAATGTGGTTGTTTGGTGTAACATTTTTTTGTGAGTATTTTTTTTTTCTATCCGAATTTACACATTATTTTTATTTATTTATTTAATTTATATCAACCATCGAGGGTCATAATAATAATAATAATAATAATAATAATAACGATACTTATTGACATCGCTGTCCTACATGACGAAAACCTCGTGATAGCCGAAAAAGAAAAGTTTACCAAATACATTGACTTGGCTCACGAGGTGACCGCCATGTGCAACGCCGTTTCGACAATTATCGTCCCGATAGTTGTTTCAGCCAACGGTCTCATAGCGAAGAGCCTCGACCAACATCTCAAGAGGCTCTCACTAGATGGCTGGGTTTGGGGTTGGGTATCAGATTGTGTGGTATACCACACAATCTGATAGGTGGTACAGTATCAGAATACTTCCTTCCGACACGAAAGACGATGCATTCACTTTTTTTGACATTATGTTAAGGCCATGGCTGAGAGCATTATATTTTCATATATTTTATGCTGTCAGCCTAAACTAGACCGACCACAAACCGATGCACTCAACAACGCATTTTAATTTAATAAGTTATTTTTAAGTTTCTGTATTGTTAATTTAATTTAATTTACTAAAAATATATAAGTATATTTATTTATATACATATACAGATTAAAAAAGGAAAACCCCGTCTAACAGGTCCGCCTGCGGCATCGACCCTATTGTGCTGGCAGCATTACCTCTTTGTACCGCTAGGGCAATTTAATTTAATTTAATTTAATTTAATTTAATTTAATTTAATTTAATTTAATTTAATTTAATTTAATTTAATTTAATTTAATTTAATTTAATTTAATTTAATTTAATTTAATTTAATTTAATTATTGTCATCACATCAATCTTATAAATATGTATCTGGATAACATTGCTTCTAAATTTGTCAGTGCTGGTAAGAATTGTAAAATGTCAACGATGGAGAGACTCCTATGCAGAATGGCACACTTATGGCCCGAAGCCTTTCCCGGAATTGGATCAATGGGCCCAAAGCGTGCAGTTTCCTAAGATTTGTAACATGACAGCAGAAATAATTAGAGGTGAGTACATACACGGTAAACAATTCTGATCTATTTTGGTGTATGAATGAGTGTTGTTCTTTTTTTTATGTTAAGATCGCCAGACAGGCTGCTGGAACGATCTATGTAGCTACTGTCAGAATTTCAGTTTGACACCAGTTTTAATTTATTTTCAAACAGTTCAAAAAATCCCAAGGCACACGAGACATAACTTATTTTCGACGTGTTTTGCCGTGTGCTTCCGGTCGCGTGCAACATGTTGCGTCTAAATCGTCTTAAATTATGGCCCACGGTAATTATCTGGCAGCGCTGAATATTATTTTGTAATAATTTTTTTTATTTCCAATGAAATTTACTTTTAAAATAAAAACTAAAACTAAAATCACCACGGACTGTCTTGCCAGAAAAGTGCTGGCCGCTTCTCAAGGCATGCTGCCTTAAACGACATCCTCCGCCGGTCTCTTGCGACAGCCAATGTACCAGCTATATTAGAGCCTGCAGGCATCTCGAGAAACGATGGCAGGAGACCGGATGGGATGACCCTGATTCCCTGGAGATTGGGAAGAGTGCTGGTGTGGGATGCTACCTGTGTAGACACACTAGCCCCTTCGCATCTCCATTTTATTTTTTTCCATTTTATTTCTAAATATAGTGGCCTCGGCGCCGAATATTTTGCACCATTCGGAGTCGAGACACTCGGTCCGTGGGGCCCTGCAGCAATGAGCCTCTTCAAAGACATCTCGAAGAGGCTTATTGATGCGACAGGAGACCGAAGAGCTGGCACTTTCCTCGGCCAACGTATTAGTTTGGCCATTCAACGAGGAAATGCTGCCAGCGTACTTGGTACATTGCCGCAGGGTCCATTTTTATATTATTAGTTTTAATCAATTTAGTATTAATTTATTTTTAGATTTTGTAATTATATTCTACAAAACATGTATATAAAAATCAGCCTTTAGAAAATAAGTGAAGTTGGTCCTATTTTTACTCACCTTTCTCACTTGATAGCTCTAAATTGGCCAACTACCCTACTTAGGAAAAGAACATAGACTACTCGATATCCCACATTTTGTCCTTTAGAAAATAAGATGTCTGGCATACTCGAGTAACCAGTAGGACGTTCACCCACAAGGTGGACAGACGACACCGGCTACGGCTGAGATATTCTTTTTGCTGTTGGATTTCAGATGCCACATACAAGTTGAAATATGCTGAGAAGATCGAAAGCATTTACAAATTCACGTTGAATTACGAAATAGGTTATATCTCCTCGCGACTACAATCGTCTTTCAAACAAATGATCGAGCTGTACAGGTAGGTAATGTCTTCCACAGCTTTTAGCTAACAGCAACAGTTCCTTGTATATATAAGTGCATTTTTAACGCCCGACGCAAAAGAGATGTGTTATAAGTTTCACCTGTGTGTCTGTGTGTCTGTCTGTGCCATCGTAGCTCCCAACGATGGACCGATTTTAATCCTTTTTAGGGTTCCGAAAAAAAAAAACGGAACCCTTATAGGATCATCCGTGTGTCCGTCTGTCCGTCCGTCATCGTCAATTATCTCGGAATCTACTAGACCGATTAAGTTGAAATTTGGTACACATATCAATTTCTGTGACACAAACGCAGAGATGTGACGCGAATAGATGAAATCTGTATTTTTGGGGGGAAGGTGGAAAATTTAAAAAAAATAAACTTTGAAAACTGCATCGTGTGACATATCAAATGGAAGGTCTTGTTGTGAAGATCTCAAATGTATTTTTTGTAATTTTAAAATAAATAGCTTCCAAGTTATTCAAGAAAAGAGACGAAAATTGATCATCTCCGGAACTACTGAACCTAAAATTTTGAAAAAATATAGAAATTAGTTTTCTACTTATAGATTGTAGGAAAACCTATAAGAAGTCCATGATATTAAAATAACATGGTAAATCACTCAATATTGTGCGGATAGTGTTGCATGGCCGTATTATGGTGGCATAATAATATGCAATCGGCAGTGGAAGAAAAAAAAATATAATAAAATAAAGATGGGTGCCAGCTAATTACCTAATAAATAAAACTGGTGAATTTTGGAGTTATAAGTTTTCATCGATTGGCGAAGTCTCCATCCAAAACCTGTCGTCATCGGGAAGGTCGATGTCATGTTGGGCTGTATCCGAATCTTTTTATGATTGTTAATAAGGAAAATTAATGTGGGAGAACAAAAGTGTCATTTGTCGAATAAATTTATACTCCTGTGATTTTTGAATTATTCAACCTTTATAGCTAAGTAAATATAATAAATAAGACTTAGAACTACTGACATGTACATCGTCAAAAATTGGACAAGGAGAATTACGCAAGAAAAGCGCTCTTTTCGTGCTGGAGAAGTGAAAACAAATTTATTTAATGATTCATATGGGGTTCTGACCATATGAATCAGGCACAGATAAATCAGGATTTTGCCTACAATCATCATACATCTATAACCCAAAAGCATCACACGAAACTCAGATTAAAGTTTTAAAACAATACAATAAATTTTATGCAGAAGGCATTGTAATCAGTATGCCACCTGAACCAAGCACAGATGAATCAGACATTTACCTTCGTAACACCGGGATCTAAGCCAATCAGCCGCACGTTCAACTTCTAGCTTGTCCCTTGCACGACTAACTTCCCGCCGCCGGGAAGCCAGACTCTCATTATTATTACCCGACCAAGTACGACCCGACCAATATTAATCAGTATTATACGCCGGACACTTCTTATTTACTTATTTATAAACATATTAATGTAGTTATAACTAATATACATTTTTTTGTAAGAGGACAATTCATTTCCTGTCGATTAAATTGTAATTAATATTGATGTATCAAAAGGGAAAATGTGACATCGACCATTTTGTTCTGAAAAATGGCAAACAGACGCGTCATATGAATCAGAAGAACAAACTTCAAATATTTTTATTTTGTACCTAGACAGCAATTATTTCAAAAATATCTTTTGTCCCAGTTAGGGATAAAGTTAAACTGTACAAAAAAAAATGCCGTTTTGTTAGTTGGTTACATAAATATACCCTTTATCGTTCTTCAATTAGTGCAAACAGTATCAAAATTAGAAGGGTTTGCAGAAATTGCAAATTATTTGCAGAATAAAATTTGCGTAAAACTGCTAAGCTGGGGACGGGTCTGTGGTACCTACTTAATAAACAAATTCATATATGAAATTGAATTTTGATTTTTATAACAACAAAAATCTTAATTCATTTTTTCAGGAAGTTTTCGAGATTGGATCATTTCAGTTATAACTTTAATGAGGACGAAATGATTGATGGGGCTATACAAGTTCGTAAGTATTCGTATTAATCTTTTTTA
The DNA here is from genome assembly GCA_910589475.2 of Bembecia ichneumoniformis. Taxonomy (NCBI): domain Eukaryota; kingdom Metazoa; phylum Arthropoda; class Insecta; order Lepidoptera; family Sesiidae; genus Bembecia; species Bembecia ichneumoniformis. The sequence goes on from OU342547.1 coordinate 2,562,947, forward strand.
TGATAACCATACGAGATCAGGGGCGTAGCGTCGGGGAGCGGGTGGAAGCAGTTGCTCCAGGGCGCCGGGGCCTGGGGGGCGCAAATTTTTTTTTTCTTCTTAAATTTTTGTCAATAGCCAATCGAAAATGCCCACCAAATTATAAATATAATGAATATTTTCGGAAAATTTTAGTTTCGAACAGATAAACAAATAGCCGGAACTATAAATGAAACAAATAGCCGGTAATTACATGTGCTCCAGAAAATTTAGCGGAAAACGGAACTAAAATGAATTTCAAAGCAAAGAAGCGTATTATGAGCTTTACTTTTAGCGCCCTGGAGCAAAAATTTTCAAACGCCTCTCTCTCGTATGGGGCACGTGAGGAATTAAGTGACAATGAAGCCTGGGATTAACTAACAATGAAGCCTGGGATTAACTAACAATGAAGCCTGGGATTAACTAACAATGAAGCCTGGAATTAATTAACACACTATGTTTAGTATTGTACCTATATGTACTTTGATTTAAGTATTACTTAAGTGTATCTAATTGTTGTAATTTTATATTTTAAAGATGACAAAAAGAATAGTATCCTGAATTTCTTTCGGGGTTTCTTCTCAGGATCGTCATCTTGGCTTTTTTCCGAAACCCTGTTAAATTTAAATTTAACTGGTAAATCTAAATGACGATCATAAGAGTTTCTTGGAGAAACCTAATAGGGGATCGGACAAATTTTCAGAAAGTGTTTTAAAAAATACTATTTTATTTATTTATAGCCTTTTAGGTACTCAAAATCATGTTTTAATATTGTTTGTTTGAAAATGCCGCCAAAACGCCACGATAGTTCATCTGAGAGCGCGTAACGTCATTTGTGGTCATATCATAACAAAACAGCTGCATTGGCATAAGACAATGATTGCCCACAAATGACGTCACGCACTGTGATTGGTGTTTCAGTATAGATTAAAAATATTGTATAATAATAAAATTTTATTTCTTCATTTAAAAATATTTAAATGAATTATATTAAATTATTTTTCGATAAATAATCGTAAAAAATTATATATTTTCTTTCTAAGTACATTTTAGATTTTAATCTGATTACTGTACGATCCCCTATTGATAAATAAATATTTTGATTTTGATTTGATTTGGTAGTTTCGGAGATGGGGGGGGGGGGGGGGAATTGTCGGACAGAGGGACACACAAGTGATCCTATAAGGGTTCCTTTTTATTCGGACGTACGGAACCCTAAAAATAATAAAAGAAATACCACTACGGTACATGGTAAAAAAATAGTTTTTAGAATTTTTTGTATATTAGTCTATGCGTTTTTAGAAGTAGTTTATGCGTGCTTGCATTATAATCTCAGAAACGGCTCAACCGATTTGAAAGCAATTTTTACTTTTATGTATTTGTAGCAAGCTTCCCTTAAAATTTAGTGTTTATTTCATTCCAATCGGTTTACAAACCAACGCCAGTTATCGGCGCTGTTCTACGAACGTATAACAACTGAAATGGACAAAATAACAAAATTAGTGATATGTAGTGAAAGAACACACAAGTGCCTCCCTTTTAATAAAGACAATTAAGAATCATGATATTGGACATAGGTATTCTCAGGTAATAATCAATTTAGTAATCTAGGCTAAATTAAAATTGCTCATTAGTCTTACGACTAGATAGTAATCCTAAAACAATGTATTTTCCAGCTTTTTTTATGTTAATATCGGCACACAGGCTGACGGTCTACTTGATGGTAGGTGCTACCGTCGCCTATAACACAAGTAACGCCACAGGTGCTGCAAGTGCGCTGCCGACTGCAGTAGGATTAAGGATAAGGGATTGGGAAGGGATAGGTAAATGATAAGGCATCCCTTACTCACTCACCGAAACACAACAGCACACTTACTGTTATTTCACGATGGTCTTCTGTAAAAGGGTGGTTACTGCCGTCAGACGGGCTGCCCAAATGACTGCGAAACGCAGAGTGCCCTGCCACTACTTCGCAGATAGATCCAGACCAGAGCCAAATTTGAAAAGTTCCTTTTTCAAAGTTAACCCTGCCGGGAATCGGACCCGGGAACTCCAGAAAAGAGCGTTAAGGCAAGCACCCTAACCACTCATCTAACGAGCTCGTCAACTAAACTTGATTTTTTATCATACTTTGTATTCCCAGAAAGCTTATACGCCCAAATTCGGATGGAATACGACGTTTTTTATCGAATATTAGAACATCACAAATATTTGGATGAGGGTAGCAGATTCGAGGCTTTTAAGGAACAGATAATGGGTAACAAAGCTAATAAGGGCCCCAGACGTTCGACCTACTCCGAAGAGAATATCAGCTTGGAAACAAAAGCAAAATTTGAAGAGGAATTCCGAATGCTGAAGATGAAGAGCGTCGATGAAGAAGTCGACGAAGCGCTCCGTGTTATCAACGAGAAAGACAAAGAACCTGCACTCGAAAATATAGCGGGCGTTAGAAACAGAGATGTTGATATCGCTAGAGATGATGTTAGAAGACTCGTGAACAATGCAAAAGAGAGTGCCTTGGAAGACATCAAAAACGAGAGAGACATAAAACTGGAGGAAATGATGAAATTAAAACTCGAAAGTGCAGAAAATGTGCCTATAGAAAAAGACAAAAATCTGTTTCCAAGAGACAGTGATAGAACATTCGATGCGTTCATGAAAAAAATGGATGCAATGAAGAAGAGAATGGAAGAGAAAGAGAAGAATCCCAATAGGAAATTTAATAAAAAATGGAGTCCAAATTTCAAAATTGAATTCGAACGTCACGACAGGACTGTAGATGTGGATAAAATGCCGTTAATTGATAAGGGAATGAGTGAAGAAACATATCAGACAGTACTTACATGTTAGAAAGTACTAAAGGCCTTTTCAAATCTAAGCGGTATCCGCTACCGGTGCCGGCGCCGACTGTCTCAACATCCCAATGGCGAAGGCTACAAGTTCAATTCGCCATCTATATCACGATATGGATTGAAATAGCGTGGTGGATCACGGTCATATATTATCACGGATCAATATTTGTCAGGTCAGTATTGTGGCTTCCAATGTGCGGTGCGGACGCTACCATGGATACTGCAATAAAAGTTAAAGTCTGTATATTATAGCTATTATTTTGGCATTAGTGTTAAAGAAAAGAGGGAACACCTTGATATAACAGCACGTATGCTGGTTTTTGCTCACGTGTTTCGGTGAGTGAGTAAGGGATACCAGAGCCCGTTTCCCTATCCCCTTCTAATCCTTATCCAGCAGCTTTGACGTTGCTTGTGTTATAGGCGACGGTAGCCACCTACCATCAAATGTACCTTCAGCCTGTCTGCCGATCTTAACAAAAAAAGAACAGAAAACGATGGACGAAAAATTAGTTACAATAGAGACAAAAGTATACACATCTGAAATTACTGGATGAAATTGAGCTTTAAATGGATGACTATAAAAACTATTTTCGTATGCCCGATGTCTGTTTTGATAATCTTCTGGAAAAAGTAACTCCTTCTTTACACAAAGAAGATACGGTCATGAGAAGATCTATTTCCTCTAAAGAAAAATTGACTTTAACATTGCATTACTTGGCAACCGGGATATATTTTAAAGATATAAGATTTACGGTAATATTCCAAAGCTCGGAAAGAATTTCTAAATTTAAATTTAAATTTTTTGGTTTCCGGTCCTCCATCGATGCGGCGAAGCGTATTGAAGTAATATTGACCGCGCGGCTACACGTTCAATATTTATCACGTCAATACTTCAGCAGAGACGCTCAATAAATATTACGAGGAGCCGCAGATCACGATATATATTATATAGTCTTCGCCAATGGGTATGCGAATAACGCGCTCTTCAAACCACAGCGGTATTAGCTATCGAAGCCGGTGGCGGTCTTCCAAAGACGTTCTTGTTTGCTGCTTGTAGATTTTCAATGGAGCGAGTGGCTATTGACTGGCGTGAAGGGTGCGTCCGCGGGGGAAGAACCAAGTTTCGCCGAACACGCGGTACGGTATCGCGTACCTCTCTGGTATGCGGTTCCAGTTTCGCGATTTCAACGGAAAGCCATTCTAAATCTTTCGTTCGTTCGTTCGTTTCAGCCGATGGACGTCCACTGCTGGACATAGGCCTCCTGCAATGACCGCCAAACACCACGATTTTGTGCCGCCTGAAGCCAGCGACTCCCCGCGACTCTTTTAATATCTTTTAATATCTAGGGGGGGGGTCTGCCGACACTGCGTTTCCCGGTGCGTGGCATTCTAAATACCCGGCGGAATATCGCTTCGGTATTATCGGTACCCGCACCGCTTAGATGTGAATAGGCCTTAAATTAAAATTTGTGAGTAAAATTTTCATATGAAGTTATCATCAATAAATAAAACAAAAAGTGAATTCAATATAAGTTTGTGTTTCTAAATATACATTTGCTTTGAAATCCATACTAATATTATTAATTTGAAAGTAACTCTGTCTGTCTGTCTGTTACCTTTTAACGCCTAAACCGCTGAACCGATCATCATGAAATTTTGCATACACGTTATCAGCGATGCAGGAAAGGACATAGGGTACCTTGTATACAGAAAAAAGTACTGTTTCCGACCTTACAGAAGACCACCGTGAAATAACTGCACGTGTGCTGTTGTGTTTCTTTGAGTGAATGAGGGATATCAGAGCCTATTTCCCTATCCCCTCTTAATTCCTTATTGGTAGCGCACTTGCAGCATCTGTAGCGTTACTTGTGTTATAGGCGACGGTAGCCACCTACCATCAAGCCTGTCTGCCGATCTTAACATTAAAAAAAAACGTAACCTAGGTATTAATGGTTAGAGGTTGACAAGAGAACTCAAGAAATTTAAAATCTTCGAATCACAGTCAGCCAACGAAAGAGAAAGAAGGAAGAACGCGTAATGGGGAAGCCACCTCAGCGTCCTCTCGAAACTTGCACCCTAGGTTCAAGTCCGAGTAGCCTGTGAGTAAATCAGGTCCTGCCTTTGAGAGAGTAAAGAATTACAATTAGAAAGAAAGAAAGAAAGATACTTTTATTCACTGCACGAAAGACACATTATGCAAGAAAAGGACAGAAATTAATGAAAAACGTATGTGTGTCCTCGCGGCAGCGATTCGGAAACTGGCTCAGCATTGTGCTGAGGTGCTAGACAAACATCTGCAGCGCTGATTTTCAGCCAGTACCGTATGTGACTCATTGAACACCATTCAAACTTACTTTATAAATTACTGTATCGTGTGTCAGTAATTTATAAAGTAAGTTTACACACATTATGTAAAAATCTGAAGTGATGTTTGCCTATACGTCACAATTTTTGCACGGTTAGCAGTTTCGACAATTCCCGTACTGTTACATCACTTGGCGGATACGTCCTTTTATTACGCAACGAAACTTTAAACTCGAATTTTTTTTTATAAAAAACAAGTTTATTTGATAACAAAAAGCAAATTCCTAGTAAACCCAATTAATATATCATATTTTATTCATTATGAGCTTTTATCGCCGACCAGAACCATCGATTCGGATCTCTACTGCCAACAACTGATGAGATTGAAGAAAAAAGTTCAGAGAAAGCGGCCGGCATTGATCAATAGGGTGTGTCTTTCATCACGACAACGCTAGACCACATAGGTACATCTTTAGCCACTCAGCAAAAATTAAAAGTTTGGCTGGGAGGTGTTAATGCATTCGCCATATAGCCCTGACCCTGCACCTTCACATTTCCACCTGTTTCGGTCTCTTCAAAATTCTTTAGGCAGTGTCAGGTTAAGAGAGGAGAGGATTGTCAAAATACTTGTCGCGTTTTTTTGGTGCGGGTCTTATTTACTTATAAAGAAAAAACATTTTTTGCAACAGTTATCTTCTAAATGACATTTCAAATTTGTACTCTGACAAGATTTGTAAGCGTTGACATATAGTTATACTACATATAATATAACTATATAAGAAATCGGGCGACCGACGTGCAAGGTCCTTTTTCTCGCAACGTATAGCGATAGAAATTCAAAGAGGCAACACCGCGAGCGTCCTAGGTACTGCGGAGAATCCGGATGAGTTAGACGAGTTATTCTTCTTGGCCAATTAATCTCCGCCACGTCTCTGTCTCTCCAGCGTGTACGCATTTTTCTACTAAAAATATTCAAAACTAGATAGGCAGGTCTGTATATATAATTATTGTTAATATTATCTATTTATACTTAATTAGGTTATTTAGAGAATATTTATTATACAATTAAAATTCTTAAAAAAATAAAATAAAATAATGCACTTACTATATAAGATTGATAAATTAATACTTTACGTTGGTTATATAATCGTCTACATGTGTGTCGTCATTCTCTGCAAATGTCTGTCCGGTATAGCTATAATCAGTCGCTATTTCACTACAGAGCGCTATTATCTTATTTATTATACCAACTAATGTAGTACGGTTCTGTGTCCGATAGTGGAAGCACGTGCGTTCGAATTTTAAATATAAATTTACATTTTTGAACGAATTCTGTGCGTCCGGTTCATTTGTTTGACAAGTGTGTTTTTTTTCCCGAATCAGTGGCAAAGAAACACAACTTTTTTACGTCCTAGTGAATGTGTACAGTGCACAAAATTACTTATTTACATTGCCAATATTGTGACAGTTGGATTATCATTTTTCAAGTGAGTAATAGCTGTGTTAACACATTTGACACTCAATAAAATTATTTTTAAGTTTTTTTATTTTATTTTAAGAAGTGATGACGGTCCACTTTGATGGTAGGCGGTTACCGTCGCCTATAACGCAAGCATCGCCAAAGCTGCTGCAAGTGAGCTGCCGACTACAATAGGATTAAAGATAAGGGATTGGATATGAAATTGGGCTCTGGCATCCTTTACTCACTCACCGTAACACATCAGAACACTTGCTGTTATTTCACAGCGGTCTTCTGGGGGGTGGTTACTGCCGCCATACAAGCTGCCCAACCACTACCTTTCAGATCCAGACCAGAGCCAAATATGAAAAGTTCATTTTTCAAAGTTGACCCTGCCGGGAATCGAACCCTAGAACAGAGCGTTAAGGCAAGCACCCTTTTTTTTTACGTTGAGAAATCCATCATGGATACCCAGCAGCGAAAGAAGGACGCTGTGGGTTATGCCGGACTCCTACCGGCCAAAACCCAACGACTTTCTAGAGCGGCCGTAGATGGGCGGGGTCGCAGGAACGTTGTTGCACAACCTCGGCGACCCGCCACGGCTGTTCAGCGCGGGGAGGACTACGCTCCCTGTCGGAACCTCGGCGTACCCGAAAGCGGAGGTACGCCGGCCATCTCGGGGACCTCACAACGGGCGGTAGTCTCCCCTTAGACTACCGCCCAGGTCCTGGTCAAGGGGGAAGGCGGCGGATTTAAGCCATCCGCCGGCGCCCGAGCCTTCTCCGGCGGATCGGCTGGGAGAGAGGATCCTCTTCCCGTTGCCTCTCCGCCGCTTCCTTGCGCGACATAACGTGCTCACAAAACGTGAGCATCGCCTGCCACGCAAGGTCACTGCCGACCATCGCTTTCACGACGGCCGGAAGGCAAGCACCCTAACCATTCATCCAATGAGCTCGTCAAAACCGTTGTTTTTTTTTTAAATTAGCTGACCAATTTCTTATAAAAAAGGTTTCTGTGAAGAATGATAAGGAAACTATTTCACTATTTTCCTGTTTCAACGTTCATTTCTGCTGATACAGTTGCCTGTTGAACAGTACTTATACCAAATTTCACATCAATCGATACTGTGTAACTAGTGAAATCCCTTCATCAACTAGGAATGGGCTGACTATCTTCAAACTCCTGAACAGATCTTCATAAACTATATGTAGCTAAGAACCACGGTTCAAACAAAAGAACTGGAATAAAATCGGTAGCTTTTTTTGGGAGCTACCGAAACAATACATACAATACATAAGTGAAAACTGCATTGAAATCGATTAAGCCGTTTCTGAGATTAGCGTGCACAAACGCACAGACAAACAGACAAAATTTTAAAAACCATTTTTTGATCTCTTAAGTAAAAAATCTTTAAAGTACAGACACGGCTCGTTTACGATTTTATTATAATATGTATAGATTGAGAATTAACTGTTCTTAGTCAAGTCAAATGTCGTAGTCATTAGTGATAAAACATGTTCTTTTTAATGGTAAAATTAATATAATATGAGTGTATTATATTGAATATTTGCTATACCTATCAATATTCATTATGGTGTTAAGTAATTAGCACACGAGGGAACCAAATAAATCGATACATGAATATACGATACGTATCTGAAAGTAGAATTCAACACAAACATTATCGAATACCAAATAAATTATTTGACCTTGTGAACCTTGACAAACGTAATGAACTGATGGATACGATATGTCGCTCTCTGTCATTCATTATGAATATTAATGCACACTAGCGCCAAGCGGTAATCTCTGGAACTGATTACGTTTGTTTATTTTGCAATATGTCAGGCAACGACAAAACGGCAAAGAGCCTCTGGCAAATAAAAATTAATAGTAATTAAAAAAAGAGGTTAACATACTTGTTTTTTTGCAACTATAGATAAATAATAGCAAATTAAGATTGCTGCCACGGCATACGCAATTATTTCTAGCTTGCAATTCTGATACGAGGATTTTGAAATTTTGGCCCAATCATAATGGTCTAATAAGTTTTTTTTTTCTAATGAAGGTGGAATTATTCGTAAAATATGAATTCGTAAATAAAATACATGTTTTTTCACGATACATGTACCTATGTAGTTACTTTATTTACATTGTTTTTTCAATATACTCTATAGAAAAAATAATATAAGTAAATATTAGATTTGTTTGTTGTTTGGTTGAACGCGCTAATCTCAGGAACTACTAGTTTGAATTGAAAAATTCTTTTTGTGTTGAATAGTCTATTTGTCGAGAAAGGCTATAGGCTATATAAAATCACGCTACGATCAATAGTATTATATAAGCAGTGTCCAGTACCGCAGCGAAGTGTGGCCGAGTTTCTTTTTACCTACATCACACTTACGGGCTGTTTGCCTGTCCACCACACTTTAATATGTCAAATAATATGTCCAAAGAAAAACACAAGAAATTTTTATGAATTTGCCTATTGTTATTTCCGTAACATGCTTAATGTTAATCGTCAAGATTACGTATTACTTACATAGGTGTGATAACAACATCAAATGTATACGTACACTCGTATAGTTAAAATGCGTGCAATCTATACTATACTAATATTTAAAAGCTGAAGAGTTTGTTTGTTTGTTTGTTTGAACGCGCTAATCTCAGGAACTACTGGTTCGAATTGAAAAATTATTTTTGTCTTGGATAGTCATTTATCGATGATGGCTGTAGGCTATATAACATCACGCTACGACCAATAGGAGCGGGGCTTAAATAAAAAATGTCGCAAAAACGGGAAAATTATCCCTTTTGAGAGCTTCCGTTGCGTGTGTTGCGTAAACGGTTAACGTTACGCAAAAATGTGACGCTTGATATAAATAAGCGCTCGATGTAAGCACGTTACAAGTCGAATATTCAGCATCTGAGTACAGCGAGCCTAGCAGCTCGAGCCATCGAGCTTGGTGGTCATCGCTCATCAGAGCGACGACCATCCGAGCGCACTCCACCCTCTTACAAGAGACCACCGTGAAATAACAGCACGTGTTCTGTTATTCGGTGAATGAGTAAGAAATTCCAATCCTACTGTAGTCGACAGCGCACTTGCAGCAGCTGAGGCGTTGCTTGTGTAATAGGCGACGGTAGCCACCTACAATCAAGTGGACCGTCAGCCTGTCTGCTGATCTCAACATAAAAAAAATATATCTTAAATTTACATAACTTACATGTCCAAGATATATCATTAGATTCTTAAAGTTAAAGTGTATCTCCTCGGTGTGGTCTAGCGCTCCCTTCGGATATTTTAGCTTTTATTTTCACCGGATGAAAAGAGACAAACTACTATTATTGAAACCGAGGAGATACACTTTAACTTTAAGAATCTTGGACACACTGTCTATAGAATGGACTCCAAACATGGGTTCCAAATTCTAGTAGCATGTTCCAAAGTAGATCTCAAGTACACATTAAGAAGAAGCTGATATACGGTTGAATTCTCTGCAAGTCCTTAATACAAAGCCAAGTATGCGGTAGGCTTTTGCCGTTATATGTTTAATATGAGGGACAAAGTACAATTTACTGTCCAAATATATCCCCAGGGGCCTTAGACAAAGTAGCATTCGCTCCGTAGCGATGCGATATCGAAGTTCGTTATCGTCTCAGAGACAAAGGAATCGACACTGTAACACGTGATAAACACGTGATACCTTTCATGATTCCTTTGTCTCTGAGACGATAACGAACTTCGATATCGCATCGCTACGGAGCGAATGCTACTTTGTCTAAGGCCCCAGTTCTCTTACCTCTGTCCCACGGTTAAGGACTTCATCTCATATGATGCAGTAATCAAAATAGGTTTAAGTTCCCTGGTAAACGAAATTGCGTTACATTGTTTGACATTACTATTTAGATAATTTTCTTCACAATAAGAACCTAGTTTATATAAATAACTAGCGGTCCGCCCCCGGCTTCGCCCGGCTTGCAATTTTTATATACCCTAAAACATTCCCCGTTTATCCCTCTTTCCATTAGCGAAAACCGAATTAAAATCGGTCTACCCGTTCCCGCGTGATGCCGTGACTAGGAGAAATGGGGATTCATTTTTATATATAAGATTTTGCAACAATCGACTGTCATCCTGACATTAAACAACTAAATATCTTCATATCGTCATTTGTATTGAAGATGTCGTCTTTAGTCGTTTTGGAATAGGTATATAATTAAAAATCGTCTATGGGTTTTTATGCGTGTACTCTCGTTAAACGTTTACACTGTGATAACAAAATTTATATGGCGTAGAAGAATATTTTTTGCCGATTTGCAGTTGCTAAAAATCTTCGGGTAATTTCGGCGACGTTCGGTTAATGCTTTAACAGTCATCATACAAAAGTAACAAAGAATTGTCAAAAGTCAAGCAAATATAATTAATAAACAAAAGAGGTCCCAGGTGGGATCCTTGTGGGACGCCTGTAGTAGCTGTAACAAATGTTGAACAAAAACCCTTAACGGACACGTTAAGCCAGACTACGTCCATGAAGATACGACTCTAACCATCGCAACAGATCTCCGTGAATACTAGCCTCTTCAAGTTTATATATTATATATTAGTAATCTGTGCGAAATTTTATCAAACGCCTTGGAAAAGTCCGTATAAGCGACATCAACCTGATACCCCATATTCGTGACAGATGCCACCTGATGAACACAGGTTCGTTTCGGTAGATTATTTTTTTATTTATTTTAGATTATTTTTAGGGTTCCGTACGTCCGAGTAAAAAAACAGAACCCTTATAGGATCACTCGTGTGTACGTCTGTCCGTCGCTCACAATCAATTATCTCCGAATCTACTAGACCTATTAAGTTGAAATATCAATTTCTGTGAACCAAACGCAGAGGTGTGAAGTGAATAGACGAAATCTGTATATGGGAGGTCATTTTTGGGGGGAAGGTGGAAAATAAAAATAAAAAAAATTAAAACTGCATCGTGTGACATCAAATGGAAGGTCTTGTTGTGAAGATCTTAAATGTATTTTTTTGTAATTTTAAAATAAATAGTCTCCAAGTTATTGAAGAAAATAGACGAAAATAGACCATCTCCGAAACTACTGAACCTAAAATTTTGAAAAAATAATAATACAGAAATTAGTTTTCTACTTATAGATTATAGGAAAACCTATAAGAAGTCCATGATATTAAAATAACATGGTAAATCACTCAACATCGTACGGAACCCTCTTCATGCGAGTTCAACTCGCACTTGTCCCGTTTTTTCAAATAATCTTGGTATTGTGCATTGGTCTATAATTTTGTATGTTATGTCTGTTGACTGTCTTAAAGATAGGAAGAAACGCTTCCAAATTCCAGGAACAATACTAGTACCCAACGAAAGATTAAATAGAAATATGTCAGAATTTTCCTTGTTGGTACTTATGTACTTACGTTTAGGCTAAACGCGATTTAAGCTGATAAATATTTAGGTTTGATAACGATTAGCTTTAAAATTTAGTAAGCAATCTGCTAACTGACACGGTTCTAGATATATTTTTTTATATTAAGATCAGCAGACAGGCTGACGGTCCACTTGATGGTAGGTGGCAACCGTCGCCTATAATACAAGCAACGCTAAAGCTGCTGCAAGTGCGCTGCCGACTACAATGGGATTTAGGATAAGGGATTAGGAGAGAAATAGGCTCTAAACATTAGGAAATAAAACGAATTTAATTTGAAATTATTTATAATGCGACTAAGGCTCCGCGCAAACGGGCCACCGACCACAGCCACTGGTGGCCAGCGACAGCCACTTAAGGTGGAGACAAACGCCAAATACTAAAAATATCCATTGTTTAATGAAGATGTTACAAGAAATAGACAAGACAGTTGCTTTGAAAAAAATATATATCATACTTAAACATGTGAAGAACCAATTGTTTAATTAGAATTTTCGTTAAAGTAATAGAAACTCCACAAAAAAAGTTAGAACACAAGAAAAATTTGACTTTTATTGAAAATTCTCTCGAAAACGGCTTATTGCACGCATATGAATCCTGTACCTATTAATAAGTTAATGTCAGTTTAAAAAATTGTATTAATAAATATATATTTTTTGCGTATTGTTTTAATGATAAAAACAAAAAAAAACACAATTTCTAGGCCTGTTGAATTGTCTCCGCCGCCAGCGAGTTCTAATGTAAATGTCATTTGCCCAAGTGAAGCCCTTAATTCTTTTTCTGTTAAAGATAGTTAACTGTGTCTAAATCCTGCAAGTGGTTTAGAAGAATTTAGCGGAGAAACAGACATAGGCGAGACAGGATATAAGTTGACTCGTATATGTCTTTTTTTATGTTAAGATCGGCAAACAAGCTGACGGTCAACTTGATGGTAGGTGACTACCGTCGCCTATAACACAAGCAACGCCACAGGTGCTGCAAAAGTGCGCTGCGGACTATAGTAGGATTAAGGCTTGAAAATGGGCTATGGCATCCCTTACTCACTCACCAAAACACAACAGCACACACAGAATCAAACGCGGGAACCCTAGAGCAGAGCATTAAGGTAAGTACCCTAACCACTCATCCAACGGACTCGTTAACAGGTCGTATTTTTGTGGAGTGTTTATGCCATCAAATTTTAAGGGCCACACTACACGGGCGGTTCTCCCGCCGCGGGAATCCGCTTCTGAACCGCACTAGACACAATTAAATATGGAAGTTGTATGCTGCATACTACGCTGCGCGGTTTCCCGTCACGGTTTACAGGCGGGAGAAATAAGACCACCGCATGCAGCGTCAAACCGCCGCTAATAACCGGGCGGTTTCCCGCTATTGCGTCATTCTGCGCGGGACCTTGTGCGAGGGCACTCGCTCGTCGCGCGTGCGCTTGCGTGGCTAGTGTCTAGTGTCGCATCAAAATATTCGATACGGAGCGTTTTATTATTGAAATACAAGATCGACCTGCTTTGTATGATTTGCAGTCGAAGGATTACGCCAATCGGGAATTAAAAGCGAAATTATGTATTGAGATATGACAGGAAGTGGTTGCTCATTGGGCTGATTTAGGCCCAGAATTGCCCAGAGTTGCAGGCGCAGTTATCATTGGCGGATCCATGTTGAAATGAACAAAAGACAGCGATAAACCTGCGATAAACGCAAGTCTGCGGTAGCTTTGTCGAGCGGATTCCCGCGGCGGGAGAACCGCCCGTGTAGTATGGCCCTAAGGCGGGCGCAGCCGCAGGGTACATCTAGTAAATTCCTATCTAAATCTTATCTATCAAACCTCTTGCACGCAGCTTAAAACCATTAAGCAGACAAACAGAGCCGGGTGGCGATTTTATTTGTACTATTTCAGATAAAAAGAGATAAGAGAAAAATAAGTTAGCAAGTCAACCGTTACTGAATGAACTTAAGAAACAGATTCAATATTACTATGGCAGCAAGGAATAACGTTTTCGAGTCGCTCGAGATATGTGTTGGTCTGGGGGGGATCGGAGTTGTTGCCTCGGCAGAGCCTGTTCCACCCCGCTCAAAAGGCACACCGGGGAGTTTTAGTGGGTATTCCCAGTGCCGCTATGATCAGGCGCTGGGCGACCCCCACATACTCCTGCCGTCTAGCCAGAGGCAGGAGATCTGTAAGCGGATTACTCCTCGTCAAAAAAAAAATGTATTTGAATTTTTGCTCAATTTTTAGAGCACGGCTTAGGCTGCGAGCACAGTGCTGGCGGGAAAGGGGTAGCGGAAGTCGAATCTCGCAGCTGGAACTCCAATTACTAAATATGTTGACAAGACTGTACATTATTAAAAATTACATTACATTCTGCTGAGGCAACAGCTGAGCCCGCAACTTCGTACGCGTGGTATTCGGTATGGCGCGTAAATTTTTTGTTTGTAAACCGATTTTAAAATGAAACAAACACTAAATGTTACGGGAATCTTGCTACAATAAATCAGTGAAAACCGCATTCAAATCGGTTAAACCGTTGCTGAGATTAGCGTGCACAAACGCGCAGACAGACAAAAATTCTAAACACAATTTTTTTGACACAAGTACAACGTGTACAAATCGTTTGTTTTTTTTTTTTTTAATACTGTTTTTGTTTTAAATTATGTTTTTTTTAAATTATTTATGCAATGGCTAGGTTGCCCTGGGGTGGATCGGAGTTGTTGCCTCGGCATAGCCCGATCTATCCCTCTCGAAGGCAAGGAGACACCGGGGAGTTTTAGTGGGTAGTGCCAGTGCCGCTATGACCTAGCATAGCATGGAGCACTGGTGACCCCCACATACCCCTACCGCCTAGCCAGCGGCAGCGGTAGGAAATCTGTAAAAACCGATTAGAATGAAATAAACACTAAATGTTACTCAATTTATCAATGAAAACGTCATTCAAATCGGTTAAACTGTTTCTGAGATTAACGTGCACAAACAGACAAACAAACAAACAAACAAAAATTCTAAAACCTATTTTTTTTACCTCGGTAACATAAGTAGTACAACGTGCACAAATTGTTTTTTTTTTTTTTTTTAATTAATGTACAGACACGGCTCGTTTACGATTTTACTATATGTATATATTAAAGTCCTAATTCGACCAATTTATAATGCTAAGTAACAATTAATATTTAAGGTCATGAATCGACCATTTTCTGATAAAAGCATTAATTAATTGTGTTTTTAAAAAACATCCCCTGGGGCCTTAGACAAAGTAGCATTCGCTCCGTAGCGATGCGATATCGAAGTTCGTTATCGTCTCAGAGATAAAGAAATCATGACAAGGTATCACGTGTTTATCACGTGTTATAGTGTCGATTTCTTTGTCTCTTAGACGATAACGAACTTCGATATCGCATCGCTACGGAGCGAATGCTACTTTGTCTAAGGCCCCGCCTCGCCGCCGACTTAACACATTCGACTTGTTAAAACAATGCATAATGTCATTGTAAAACAATAGTTTCATGTTTATAGTTTCTTTCTAAACAGCCAATAGCCAATAGTTCTTTTTTTAAAGTATTATTAAGAATTAAAAAATAAAATTTATTCAATACTTGCATGATGGCATTTAATGGCATGACAAGGACCAACCTCAGTCCGAACAAAATTTTACGTAAATGAACGCTACCTATATGAATTAAGGTGCAATGTTGAACAACAAATTTTTGTAGCTTCTCGGAGACAACCGAACATGTTAAAAATTGGAAGGTTTTTCTTAAATATTGTGTAAAATATGAAAAAAGAAATAAAAGTAGCCGATTGAAACTTAAGTTAATTACATAATAAGCTTAAAAACAAATTTAGTTGTCGCTGAAAATTTGTGACACGAATCGTTTTTGTTTGTGGCACTAATTTATTAATTTTTTTTTATCAAAAAATAGAATTTTTTGGATTAATCTGCCCCATACAAACTTTTTTAAATACAGTCTATTTGTGCTCTGCATTTTTATCTAACTTTTAAAAAACTCTAGGAAGTCAAATTAGGCGACGAAAATAGCACTTTTCTGCTAAATCCTCGCCAAATGTGTAATTTCCTAACGAAGCAGTTTGCTATACAAAATGCTACCTTCGAACGTCAAATTAAAGTTAAAAATTGTATTACGTAAATTAGTTTGACCGCTGTCCTGTGACCTTGATTCAGTCTCAAAGTCAACTCACGTAGTAGTCACTCGGTTGAAATTTCGATAAAAACGTATAAAATAATACACATAATTAATTTTATTAATCGATAGCGGCCTTGACATGAATTCATTTATAATTCATACGCGAATCTCCATCACAAAAAGTCGATAAATGTTAAAACAGTATTATTTCCTCATCGAGCAGTAATCGCCCACGAGTGGGACGTTAATAAGGTTCATCATCTCAGATGTCCACTGCTAGACAAAGGTCCCCCTTAATTTTCCAAAAGGACCGATCAGAAGCAGCCTGGATCTACCGTCGACCCAATCAGGTCGTCTGTCAACCCTGTGGATGGATATCCTACGCTGCGCTTGCCTGTCCATGGCCTTCACTCGAGAACCATCCGGCCCCAGCGGCCTTCGGCTCTCCGTACTATGTGTCCTGCCCACTGCCACTTCAACTTACTAATTCGCTGGGTTATTATTTTTTTATGTTAAGATCTGCAGACAGACTGACGGTCCACTTGATGGTAGCGCGCTATCGTTTCGTTCTTCAACGCGGACTACACTTTTCATACAAGGTTTCGACATTTGCTTTTATAAGCCAAGAGAATAGTCGCACAAATGTCAGAGTGACAGATAACGTAAAAACCCCAAAAAAAATGTGACGTAGTTTTGAACGATATCCTTTCAATTTGGTAAAACCTATTCACACTGAAATCCTAATTATACCTATCTAATAAAAAAATCCATATTAAGGTGGAGACAAACGCTAAATACTAAAAATATCCATTGTTTAATGGAGATGTTACAAGAAATAGACAACACAATTGCTTTGAAAAAAAAAAATATTATACTTAAACATGGGAGGAACCAATTGTATTAATTAGAATTTTCGTTAAAGTAATAGAAACTCCACAAAAAAAGTTAGAACACAAGAAGAATTTGACTTTTATTGAAAATTCTCTCGAAAACGGCTTATTTCGCGCATATGAATCCTGTACCTATTAATAACTTAATGTCAGTTTAGAAAATTGTATAAATATATTTTTTTGTATTGTTCTAATGGTAAAAACAAAAAAAAAATGAATTTCTAGGTAGTTGAATATGTCATTTGCCCAAGTGAAGCCCTTAACATACCTATGTCAGCTAAACAACGCAAACGCGCAGGCAAAGCGGTTTGTCTAGGATCCTGCTATGATCGACACGTATCGTTCTTATCCCTTAAGGATAAGGGTAGGGATACTCTCCCATAGGATGTATCAAGAGTCGGGCGAAAAATAGTCTGCGATATTAATTATCTAATCACAGATAAACATAGATAAGTTTAAAATACCTGTTTTTTTTTAATTGATAGAAAACTCAAGTTTCAACTTGTTTCCGTGACATTATTACGATTTATCGAAATACTCGTAATCACTTCCTCGTAACGATAACAATTGTGAGTAAATAAATTGATGTTTTATAACGACCTTTTAATAAAAGAGAGGGCTATGCTCGGGGTTACAGTGCGATATCGAATCAGGGGCCCTTAGTCAAAGTAACATTATAAAAACGATAACGAAGTTCGAAAACAATAAAATGTATGGGATTGACATATGGCGTCGCTATATCACGTGATACATCCCATACATTTTATTCTTGCGAACTTCGTTATCGTTTTTAAAATGTTACTTTGACTAAGGCCCCAGGAATGAGGAGATTCGTAGACGTTGGCTCCACTCGAGTTTTTCGAGTGGAGCCCACGGACCGGCAAACGCAGCGTACGATGTCCACCTACAAGGTGGATCTGATAAGGGTCTCAGGTTAATGGTGGATCCAAGCTGCTTCTGACAGGTCCTATTGGCAAAATATGGGGGGAAGCCCATGTCCACCAGAGGACGTCCTGCGGCTGAGATGAATTTTTTTTTTTATGTCAAGGTCGGCAGACAGGCTGACGGTCCACTTGACGGTAGGTGGCTACCGTCGCCTATAACACAAGCAACGCCAAAGCTGCTGCAAGTGCGCTGCCGACTACATTAGGATTAAGGATAAGGGATTAGGAGGGGATAGGGAAATGGGCTCTGGTAATCTGTCTATTTTGATATTTAAAATCTTAACTTTTTATTCCAGATTGTCAATCATCGTTGGCCGTATAAAAACTTAATTTCTTCGCCCTGAATTTTGTCGCTGCTTGAAAATGCTGGAAGAAGAATTGCCTACTATGAGGAGCTTGAGTCCCGATCCCGAAGACATGGCTGCGGTCTACAAGAAATATATTCCGGTGAGCTCTTTTTGTAATATCAATTAAAAATGCATTTTAAAAAAAAATTGTGTCTCAATACAAAGGGCAAAATTTGCTCCTCAAGACCACTTCGATAACAACCTTATTTTGTTTCTCTGTAATGTATATTATTGCGTTATTGCTATTTATAGCAGTGATGTTATGTTTGTATATATGTTTTTTTATGTGTATCCAAGTGATAGCGGGACTTGAGGCTATGAATACGTCCCAACTTGATCTAAGTTTTTGATAGATCTTGAGAAATTTTTCCGGATAGTTTCTCTAGAATTCGTTATAATTCATCCTTTTATATACATAGACTTCGGGGTAATATAGTTTTGGTATCTAAATGGATACACTAAATAGGGGTACATACAGAATTCAGCGGGACTAGTGAATGAATGGCTTCCGCATTTACAGTGGTTACCAGCAGGCTGAGTAAGCTGGAGCTTAAGAACGGCAGAAATTAAAGACTGCAAATTTAGGGACAAAACTTTTTTTAGCTGTTGTGTTTCGATGAGTGCGTAAGGGCCGGCTCACATTGGAGGATGACCCGGCAAAGTTATTTTCTTTTTATGTTTGTTTTTTTTGTGTCTTTGTACCTTTTTTTTATTAAAAACTTTATGTACATCCTCTTACAAAAGGCGGACTTAATGCTAAAAGCACTCTCTACCAGTCAACCTTTGGGATAAACAGAAAATACAACCAGATGAACACAAGGGATAACAATTGCACAAAGTCACTAATAAATGAACTAAACAAAAAATATAATGATAATATACTAAAAATAAACAAACAAACAAAACATAGACTAATACATAATACATAGACTAATACAGACTAATACATATATATATATACACACACACACACACCTTTTTTAAACTTTTAAATAAGGTGTCATCTTTATTTATTTTGACATAACACGTCAAGCATTTACAAGTTTTATACCATTTATATCACAGAGAGAAATGCTAAGAGGGGTATCATGTTTTTCATTTTGTATTTTTTAAGTTAATTTTGAACGAAGTATCTGCTAAGTTGGGCAGACGGCCAATTTAGAGCTATCAGATGAGAAAGCTGAGTAAGAATGGGACTGACTTTACTTATTTTCTAAAAAGGCTGATTTTTATATTACGTTTTGTAGAATATTATTACAAAATAATGCTCAGCCCTGCCAGACACTTCCCTTGGGCCATAACTTCTACCAGGCGCTTTAAGACCTCTTTCATTCTGCAGCGTTTCGTGTGCGCTGCGATCGGGAGTATAAGTGATTTCTGACATATATTTCTGCTTAATTCCGTCCATGGTTGGCAGTTTTCTTAGTCTGGTCACCGCATTAGCGTTTCGTGCAGCTTCTTCCTTCTGTCGGGGTCACCACTTTGGCGATTATTTATTTATTTATTTATTACTAGCGACCCCCCGCCCCCCCGTCTTCGCCCGGGGTGCAATTTTTAGATATAAGAAAATTCCCCGTTTATCCCTCTTTCCATTAGTGAAAACCGCATTAAAATCGGTCTACCCGTTCACGCGTGATGCCGTGACCTAGGGAAATAGGGATTCATTTTATTACAGATAACATGGCCTCCAACGAGGCAGGCACCGAACAAAAACACACAGCAAGGGACAAAAATGGCAGATGCCGCCGCAAAGGAGGCACAGCCTACGCCAATAAAAAGTCAAAGTAATATCCCAGCAATAAAATTAGATATCGGAATAAATGTCAAAAACAATCGAGTGTTATTTATCTGAACCACGGACAAGAATCCCTATTTATATAAAATTTTTACATTGGCATAACGATAGGTATTGCCATAGATAAAATACTACTTAACCAGTATAGATTGTCAACTTCCATATAACGATCTGAAGCCAATTTCATATTGGGATTTCCACTCCCTAGATGTCACTAAGAGTCTCGAATTTAACATTAATGTGTATTTTGTTAAAAATTATAACCAATAAATTCAATCACGCAGTTATAGTTCCTTATTATCATGATAATAACTAGAGGGCGACGTTGCTGAGAAGTACTTTTATCATTAATCTGTGACTTTTATGTATGATATTATTGCCCTATTTTTTAGAACAGAACCTATACCGTTCATACGGCCCTTTTATCGTTGTTCGTGCCCACTTTTTTTATATTTTAAATAAATTTTAGTAGTGCCATCTCTTGTACATGAGAATTGACTGAATGGTCGACTGCAGCGACTCTAGCGGATTTTTAATGACAACAAATAAGCGACAAACTACACAGGCGGCATCTAGATATAAGCGAAATTGGATAGGGTACGGATTCAATGTACGTGAGTGACCATCTATACTGGTTAAGTAGTATTTTATCTATGGTATTGCAAAACAGCGGTGTTCGCGTAATGTTTGCTTGTATCCGCGCGCGCACACTTCGCAGTGATGCGATTTGCGCCGCCGACGCCGGGGAGACAACATCTCGTCTATTATTCCTAAGAGTTGGCTGTGACAACTGCTGCTGGCTTCTATTCATCCTCCATAGCGAATCCAGAGCTAGTGGTAAAAAAAAATAGAAAACCACGCTGATAAACAGGTCCTTTTCGAGCTATTCCAACATATTCCTTTAATGGGTTGCCTGTATATTTATTTCCACACCTTCACTCGGTACGGTAGCTACAGTTTCATATAAATAGGCATGATGACGGTATTAAAGAATCAAAGAATAAATGGTTTTGGGGAAAAATATATGTTGAAGTGGACCGTCAGCCTGTCTGTCGACATAACATAAAAAAAAAAAAAAAAAAAAAAGTCTAAAAAATTACTCATTTTTGTATTGAAATTGAGATTAATAAGATTTTCAGTAAAATAGAAGTATAAATAACTGCAATCCGCCATGTTAACTGAAACACCAATCAGAGCGAATGACGTCACGCCCAGGTAAGTGCCATGATGTTGCTTGACTTTGCTTTGACAGAATGAAAAATCTGATAAGATGTCGGTGACGTCACGGTTCATCAAAAGCGACGCCATGACACGCGCGTAATTCAAAATAGATTTAAAAACATTCAATAATTCGCGTTGAAATTTAGTTTTTTTGCTGAAATATTGTTTTTTTCGGATATGGTAGACGTGTATCATCTACATTATGGAAGGGAATTTCAAAATCTGTCATCATGCCATTACGCTGTCTTACATCTTATGGGATCTTATTATATTGTGTTATAGGCGACGGTACCCGCCTACTATTAATTGGACCGTCAGCCTGTCTGATGATCTTTACACTAAATAACCTGTAGACTGTTAAATAACAAGAAATATTCATTGCTTCTCACCAAACATTACTTATCGTCAAACTCACTTTCACTTGAGAAATACCTCAGAAAAAACTCGTAATTTCATGATTGCTATGGGATGTGTTTACCAAAGTAAAGGCAACTTTCTATTATGCGCTTTTAAGAGTTTTATTCCTTTGACGGATAAACAAATTTCATCCGTTTTTATTTCGCAGTCATTTGGGCAGTAACTGGTGGCAGTAACCACCCCCTTACAGAAGACCACCGTGAAATAATAGCACGTGTGCTGTTGTGTTTCGGTGAGTAAGTAAGGGATGCCAGAGCCCATTTCCCTATCCTCTCCTAATCGCTTATTCTTAATCTTACTGTAGTCGGCAGCGCACTTGCAGCAGCTTTGGCGTTGCTTGTGTTATAAGCGACGGTAGCCACATACCATCAAGTTTAATCTCGACCTTCAATTAATTGAAATAACAACCCATTTAGTTACTTAAAATCTACCCTTTTTTCACGGCTTCCGTTGCATTTTTTCCATTTTCCCCGACCTAATATAATAAAATCATTAAATATTTTTTCAGAAAAACAATTTGTACACATGGTACTTATGTTGCTGAGGTCACAAAAATAGTTTTTAAAATTTTGGTCTTTTTGTATGTGCGTTTGTGCACATCTCAAAAACGGCTTAACCAATTTGAATGCGACTTTCACTCATGTATTGCAGTAAGATTCCCGTAACATTTAGTGTTTGTTTCATTCTAATCGGTTTACAATCAAAAAAGTTACGCGATATACCTACCTACCGAATACCACGCGTATAGGGTTGCCAGGTCTAAAAATCGAAATTCCGGACAGAGACTCATATTTAGCCGGACATTTTGCCATAAAAGCCTGACACACTAGTTTTTAAAAGAAAAATGTAATGGTTCCTTTTATTTATGTATTTATTACTTTAAGACTTGCTCTACTCTTTATTATGTATCACAAAACACCCTACAAATTACTTCTATTATACTTTATAAATCATTGGTGGAGCCAGTCGTAAGCTATGGACTTTCTAGCTACGGAAGAACTTTTAAAAGCCATTTGGACAAAATATTCTCACTTCAATTACGTATTCTAAAAGAAATTATTCCTAAAAACTTAAAAGAAAACTTTAAAGAAGATTATCGCAAATTATTTGTATTTTGTAAAATTTTACCCATAGAAGAAAAAACACAGTTTGTATTATTAAAGGAACTATATTTTAACGAAAATTTAAAAATTCCAAAAATAACTTACTCAACTAGATTATTTGATGAATCAAAATACAATTTACCGAAATATAACAACCTTTACGGAAAAAGACGTCTGGCTTATGTTATACCGAATTTAACAAATCAACTACCTAAAACATTAAAAAAAGACATAACTCCCAAAAACATCACATTTAAGCTTAAACAATACTATTTACAATTAACTACAGATAAATATAATTTTAACAACAATACAAAATAGTTATAAAAAAGTAATACTAATTATTATTGTAAGATATTTTAATTCAGAATATGACACAAAATAATATATTAAAGGCTTAAAGTAATTGAGGAGTCTGCTGAAGTGTACGTTGGGCGTCAACTGAAGGTTTATTTAAATTTTCCGTAATCGGCACATGGTGTACGGTAAAACTCTAATGAGTTTTTGTTTACACCAATGTTAAGTCAAATGAAACACTATTGTATTAATAAATAATAAATAAAAAAAAAAACATATTGTTCTTTTAAAGTAATTTGTAATAAGTAATCAGTAATCATTATTTCATACTCATTATTGAAAATTCCATGCCGCGCCGGCAAAATCGCATGTCCTGTGGTGACTCTGGCCGCGGCGGGGTTGACCAAAAGCACAACACTGTCGTAGTTGCGGGCTTAGCTAGTTTCCAATATTTTTGTAAAATTTATAGATATGTCGCCTCTCTTGTTCGAACTCATTTCTCATGCTTGAGTTGTTTGTGAAGCTACCTTATGTTTTAAGGTACATAATATATAATTATGTTTTAAGCTCAGATCAACAATCTGAGGTTTAAAGGTAAGTATATAAATAGGTTGTTTACAAGTTAAATCGAGGGAAATAGTTATTTAGTAAATGGCACGTCTTTATTTCTATTTATTTCAGGTCTTTATTTCCATTTATAAAAAAATAGCATGTCCTTATCTGGATCTAGTAAAATGATAAAAAGTAGCGTTTTGTGTCTGATTAGGTAGGTGCTTATGTACCTACCTACTTTTGTATCACTGTTCAACATTACCTACGTCTAGGGTTGCCAGATGATCGGGATTTGTCTGGATTGTCCCGACCAGTCCCGACATTTTATTTGATGTCCAGACTCCCGACAAAATACAAAATGTCCCGACAAACAGCTTCTAGTAAAATTTTTAACAAAACATTAAGTGTATATTAGTTATAAGTGACTTATATAATGTGTGAATCCTTAACGTGGCAAAAAATTTATAAGTTTTTTTTGTCATTATTTTATAAAAAGTCATTATGTAATCATTTTGATATATAATATTTATTTGTCCCGACGATAATCCCATCATCCCGACTATGATGGCTTGCCAGATGTAAAGACTGAATGCCCAGATAAGTCAGTCTTTACATCTGGCAAGCCAACCTACGTCCTACGTCAGATTTCTAAGTATCTTCTTTCTACGCCGAATGATGGCCGGTTTTTATTAAAAAATAAACCTGCTTTTATCCGTTTAACATATACCTACCTACCTAAGTACATTTTTATTCATAAATTGTGCGATTGTCAAGCTAGGTAGGTATATAGTTACAGATATGTAAGTACATACTACAACTTTGATATAAAATTGTTCAAACATCGCTACGAAACTAGTCTATAAAAAATTATCGCAAATATGTATGTATGTAATAATAAGACTCCATTTATTATCTTGTCCTTGAAATCTTCGCAAAATGACGAAATATTATGCAATATATTATTGTTTTCCTACAAACTGCTATCTCACGGCGAGTGGGACAGAACTATTTCCGATTGTACAAGTAGTTTAGCCATATGATACTAGGTGGTGCTGTTATCATTATTACGATTCCATTTTAATTCCGATGGTTATGGAGCCGTATGATTATTGAAGCATTATTTATCCAAAATTAATTTTTTTTTATCAGATTTGTATACAGTTAAACCCCATGTTATGTCGACTATGTTACAATAAAACTTGCGTTCATATTACGCAGTAGAGGTTATTCGCATCTCGCATTTAGTCGGATTATACATAATTGCTTCTCGTTCTAATGTATTATGCCTTCCTGCTCTATTTGTCAGAATTGTCAGTATGACGTGTTCAAATTCAAAGTTCTTCGATCGGACGGAAGTCAGTCGCATATTATTTTTACCGTCGTATGATTGTGTAAATTAATTGCCGTATTTTATATTTTTTATTGAAAATTGTATAAAATCTTGTTCTAGTGTAAGAATACATAGTTTCCTTATATGAACTGTTAACGCAGTTGCGTAAGTGCCTTGGATTTCGGTGTAAAACAATTGTGCCGATTGTGTTGTTTTCAGTGCTAACAAAACAGTTATAATAACTCTTTCTGTGTTTTTCTCGATTTTTACCGTGTTTTGTGGATTGTCTTCATAGAGGTAACGGTGCGTGAAACCTTGTTTTATCACTACGGCAGTTTAAAAAAGAATATAACCTATTAGGCTGAATACGTTATTATCATTGCCGAAACAATTTTTTTTAAACATGTGAAATTGTAAATTGTATTTATTTATTTACTGTTATTTTTTTCCGATTTTGAATAGGTAATTAGCAATTAATTGTTTCGCTTAGAAAACAAAATCATATAACCTCATCACATCAGATTCTGTTTTGATTATTCATGACTGTGTTTATTTTCAATGTGGATGGATAACACAATAGGGTTAAGTTAAGTTAGTCATAACTATGCTCCGGCCATTAAAGATTGCTGTTTTGACAGCTGTCAATCCCTATAATACATCTATAGTTAATCGAAAATGAACTTCATGCAACTTTATGGGTTTCCATTTTTATTGGACCAATTTTACCAATAAGAAATTCTATTATTTACCTACTTAGATACCTACCTATTTAAGTTGACTAGTTCAAATATTTTAACATCTAAGAAATAGGAGTGCAGACAGACAAAGTCCCGTGACAAAGCAAGCGTACAAATAAAACGTTTTTTAGTAAATTTCTTGTCTTGCCAAACTAATAACTCATTTACAAAAAGCAAAGAATGCCGCCTTTAAAATTAATCAGTTATTTTATACATTATATTATATTATTATGTATTAATAAATACAGGATGGATGGTGTTTATTTTAATCACTTTCTACTGTTAAAATGTTTTAACTCAATTAAAAGACTTTTTTGAAGGTATTGACAAACATAGGTACATACCTAATCTTTTATTCCATCAAAATGGAGATTAGCTGTTAGTGAAATCTATTGTTCAGTATTTGTATGATAATTGAGAAATAAGTTCAGGGATCAAACTATGTTGTTGAACATTTTGGTCAATTTACAAAAAACTTTTAAAGTTTTTTAATTTTTTTTCCAGTAAAATATAGTAAAGTTGTGTTATAACTTGTGTTATAAACCTTTTTATAGGTAACCCTTTTGACAAAAGGCAATATAGCAAGATCATTCCCAAAATGTGTTGATCCTAGTAAGGTTAGATTCCCGGCAGGACCAACTTTACAAAAGAATTGGGTCTGGTCTGGATGTGAAGTTTCACCATCTGCCCTTTGTATGGTTATCCCATAACACAAGCCTAATAGTGCTTTGAGATAGGAACTTTATCCTATTACTTTATGCTACAGGATAGGGAATAGAATATTAGGGAGTAGAGTATTAATGACATTATTTATTTATTTTCATTCCTTTATGCCTTGTTAGCAACTCATGACTGTTGAGTGACGCCACCACAAATTTAATCAATCTTTTTTTATACATTTAGACTAGCTGAGCCTGCAACTATGTATGCATGGTACCTATTCAGTATAGCGTGTAACTTTTTTATTTCTAAACCTATTGGAGTTATAAGCATTGGAGACGACTGCATTCAAATCGGTCAAGCCGTTTCTTAAATTAGCAAATGCAAACAGAGTTCTAAAAACAAATTTTTTGACTTCAGTAACATAAGTACAATATGTACAATTTTTTTTAAATATACATGTAATGTACAGACACGGCTCATTTACGATTTTATTATGTGTACAGGGAACATTACTTTTTTCTGAATGAAAGCTACTATGTCCTTTTTGTATCTCTGACAATGTATATGCAAAATTTCATGATTATTGGTTGAGTAGTTAATGGCATTAAAGCGTAACAAAAAGCAAACAAACTTCCTTTGACATACATAATATTCCTTAGGATTATATAACCAATAATTATATAAAGCGACACCTACATGCTTACTTACAATTTATTTTCTAAATGGTAATTTCACATAACGGACTACTAGCGCCATCTATTGAAGTCTGACAATATAAAAATTATAAATAAATAAATAAATAAATAATAAATAAATAATAATAAAACTATATTATATTTGACAAAGCAATATTTGACGAGACTGTTGGATAAGTGGTTAGGCTGCTTGCCTTAACGCTCTGTTTTAGGGTTCCCGGGTTCGAATCCCGGCTGGGTCAACTTTGAAAATGAACTGTTCAAATTTGGCTCTGGTCTGAATATGGAAAGTAGTGACAGGACATACTGCTTTTCGCAGTCATTTGGGCAGTCCTCCTGGCGGCAGTAACCACCCCCTTACAGAAGACATCGTGAGATAACAGCACTTGTGCTGTTGTGACATAAAACTGACTTAAACCAATGAGGGCGGGCGTTCATAATGCCTCGTGCTTCCCGGTCACGTGCTCGGCGACGCGCTGAAGGGGTCTCAAAGCGTCTGGCAGAAATTATCAGCCTTTAGAAAATAAGTTTCTTTTATGTTAAAATCGGCAGACAGGCTGACGGGCCACTTGATGGTAGCTGGCTACCGTCGTTTATAACACAAGGAACGCCACAGCCGCTGCAAGTGCGCTGCCAACTACAGTAGGATTAAGGAAAAGGGATAGGAAAATGGGCCCTGGCATCCCTTGCTCACCCACCGAAACACAACAGCACACGTGCTGTTATTTCACGGTGGTCTTCTGTAAGTGAAGTTAGTTTTATTTTTACTCGTCTTTCTCACCTGATAGCTCTAAATTGGTCTATCCAACTCAGCACCTTAATCACCTGATAGTCTATCCAACTTAGCAGAAACGTTAAAAGTACTAACTCGGTTTTTCCCACGTTCCTTTAGAAAATAAGTTATGTCTGCCATTCCTGGGGGGATCTTATTCGATACATTGGATTGCAATTTTTGACAGTGTTTCACTGAACAATGACAGTTTCGGTTCAAACGACGTGAGGTATTTACGTTACACAACATTTTATAATCCATACTCCACCTATTGTCCATGTCACTAGTGTAAAAAAAAAACTACAAAGTGTTAAATAAATAGCTCATTAACACAGAGTATTTAAAAATCAAGGAGACAATCACAGATTAGATAATGGTATGTGTAAACATTTTTCCCGCGTACGTACATACGTCAACGGTTTTCTTTTTTAAAATATTTTTAGGCGTGACTTCAATTTCAAGTCAGTCAATGTCTAGGACGTGCCGATGACCGCCGCCGGTTGATTGGACGACATTGGTTCGGCAAGGACGTTCTATTTTCAAAATGTTGGAAAAAATATTTACTGAATTGAATTTTATGTTGGCGCGCAATTATGTTGAATTCGGTGCCGCCGTGGTGTTTGTTTTTTATATAACTATCTGGCTTGGTTTAAATAGGAGTTTTCATATTCCAACTCGCAATTTATTCAATTTTCTTGTATGTACAATTAAAACTAATAGGCTGATAGGTTTTAGGAAAATATTTAAAACTAGCTGAGCCCGCAACTTTTTTGTTTGTAACCCGGTTGGATTGAAACAAAAACTAAATGTCACTGAAACCATGCTACAATACATCGGTGAAAACCGCATTCAAATCGGTTAATTAAGCCGTTTTGGAGAAAATGCACAAAGAAACAGACAAAAATTCTAAAAACTATTTTTTTTTACCTCGGTAACATAAATATGTTACGACGTGTAGAAATTGTTTTTTTTTTTTTTTTTTTTTTTTTTTTTTTTGAAAAAATATTTAATGTAGAAACAAGGCGATTACAACAGTTATATATGTATGTGTAGATATAACAATCTATATGTTAGATTGATTAACTGTTTCTACGAAAATTACAATCACAGTCAGTTTAATAAATGAATAATGAAGCCACCAAAACGCTAAAGACCTTGTTTACGCCATTGCGTAAACAAGCAGATGACGTCACTCCAGATTCAGCCAATCCCGTGCGTTTTCCATCACGTGATCAAACATGAAAACAATAGTTATATTTTATTAATAAAATTCTTTTCTTATGAAAATAGTATATTTTAAAGTGATCCCTAAATTGATTAAATCCAAACTATAAATGAAAATTATAAACTGACCCCCGACATTCTAATGAGCCCAAACACGGCTATATCTGCTGTAAGCTTCTGAATAGTTGGGTGTCTCGCAGACTACGTGATGCTGCAGCATCAGGTCATCGAAATACCACGGAAGTAACAATACACCAATTTTCAAATCAATCAAAAAATCTGTTTTATAATAATATGTTTACGAGTTTCTTCTGTTTTCTAATAATTTCAGACATACACTTTAAATGATAGAATAAGCAAACATTTTAACAATGGCTAAGTTGAGTCATAAAGCGAATGAACTTAGTCGGTTCTTGTACCCAAGCGGAACAAAAACATTGATGACTTAAGATGCCTATATTTAAATTTGTGCTTTGTTAGTAACTTATATAGATGACATGTAAACTGGAATACCAGAAATCACGGGAACACCGCATAACAGTATGCTATTTTATAAAAATATGGAGCATAATATTTTAAAAAGTTTGGTTACGACAGATTTATTATAAGAAAAAAAAATTAGTAAATTACTGCCCAAAAAAGCTTGTTCGTTACACTAATAAAAAATTTCAGCGACAACAACATTATTTTTTAAGCTTATTAATTAAAAGTTCTGTACTAAAGTTTTAATCGGCTACCTTTATTTCTTTTTTATAGTTTTCACAAAATTTAAGAAAAGCCTTCGCATCTTCGTTCATAAGTTAGAGTCCTTGTTTTAGGTGCGATTGTTTCGTCCCTTTCATTCAACACAACTCGTAGCTTAAGGGGGAGACAAACGCTAAATACTAAAAATATCCATTGTTTAATGAAGATGTTACAAGAAATAGACAAGACAATTGCTTTGAAAAAAATATATATTATACTTAAACATGTGAAGAACCAATTGTATTAATTAGAATTTTCATTAAAGTAATAGAAACTCCACAAAAAAAGTTAGAACACAAGAAGAATTTGACCTTTATTGAAAATTCTCTCGAAAACGGCTTATTGCACGCATATGAATCCTGTACCTATTAATAAGTTAATATCAGATTAAAAAATTGTATTAATAAAAAATTTTTTTTTGTGTAATGTTCTAATGGTAAAAACAAAAAAACACCATTTCTAGGCCCGTTGAATTGTCCCCGCCGCCAGCGAGTTCTATAGTAAATGTCATTTGCCTCAGTGAATCCCTTAATAAATAAATCATCAACACACCAAGTAAGCACTGGGGCTAGTGTTATACACACATACACGCCAGGGTCATCCCTGTTCGGGAGTCAATGCAAACTGGGGACCCCTGAGTCAGAGCGCTAAGACAAGCATCCTAAACACTCGACCAACGGGCTAGCCTAGAAATGTTTTGACGGAAATTAATTAAAACACATAAATTTAGATGACTGTGCTGTTGATGTAGGCGTTAAGTTAATGCTCTCTCTGTGTGTGGGATTACATCGCGCAAGGCCTCGGAAGCGTAACTTCCGAATTTCGTTGGCAATCGTCTGTACCGTTTTATAACCCAGTCAATTAAGGAAGGGGATTGAAAATGGCGACGATTCTATTCGCCTCTCGCTCACAAAATATTGCTGTAAAAATAAACAATTTTGATAAGTTTTGACTTGTCAAGATGATTTTTTTTTGGTTTTTCTTCTTAAGAATCGATTTTTTTATATAAGGCCCCCGCTATGAAAATTTTATTATAATTTTATAATAAATGTTCAAATTGTAATTAAAAAAAAAATGAAATAAATTTTAGTTGTAATTATTAATTACATCCAACCACCCCATTATTATTATTTTTTGCTTTTTGTTTTAAGAAAATTAAGGCTAGATTAACATAGGAAGAAATAACTCAGTAATTTGACAATGAAAAATTTGAGTGTAATACCATTTAGGAAACTACATGAAGTAGGCATGTTTTTAAAATTGTGTCCCACCCAGGTCTCCATGCGTTTGTTTTATACCACAAGTGCTCAAACTTAGTCATTAAAAAATCGAAAACTTAAAATTTTATTTTTAAGTATTAAAAAAAAAACAGTTATGATCTGAAAAATTTTGTAATGCGCTATCTATCGCAAGGCCAGTTATTCACGGTCATTTCCAGAGAAAATCAATTCGTTATTATTAAAGTACCCAATAATGTAAGTAAAGTAAATTATCAAATTTTAAACATTAAAAAAAAATATTTTTTTTCGTGGCTGCTGTAATTTTTTTTTTAATATATATTTTTTTCCTGTGTGGCCGAGGTGCCCCCCACAAGTACCTGCACGGTTATCCATTAATTACCGGACACCCTGTATACTGTAATTAAATGTAAATAAACTTTTTTTTAAAATGTCTTAAGTTTTCATATAAAATGCGAAGAATCTTTTCCCCCCAACCTATTATGCTAAATAATCATTGATTTTCCGGTTACATATTTTTTTATAATGCTGGTACACCTGCAAAGCTCAGTCATTTTCAATCCCTTCCTTTAATTTTCTTAATTAATAGTGTTTCTGAATCTTTTCTTTAGTTCTTTCGTTCAGTTAGTATTTAACTAAAGATACTGTTCCGTTTATTTTAGTTACACTAATAAAATTATTGATTATTCCGGTTATTTTTTTTTGTTTTATCAACTGCATGCGAATCTATATCTGGCTTCTTCCATCGTAACAGCACAAAGATGCAAGATTATTTTTGGAGTAATTTCGTTGATGTCGCATTGGCCTTGCCAGGCGACCTCGTATGAATATCTTCAAAGGACATTAGAATCGTCAAGAGAGTTTTTCTATATTAAATTGGAGTAAACACGGTGTGCATCTGGTAAAATATCTTTGCATTTAATAGTGAGCTATGCATTCGTTTATTCGTAAACAGGTCATATGAGTAACTAAACTAGACGACGCCCGTAACTTTGTTCGCTTGGCACACAGCGTTTCGCAGTCATTTGGGCAGCCCGTCTGGCGGCAGTAACCACCCTCTTACAGAAGACCATAACAGCACGTGTGCTGTCGTGTTTCGGTGAGTGAGTAAGGGATGCCAGAGCCCATTTCCCTATCTTCTTTTCCTTCATACTGTAGTCGGTAGCGCACTTGCAGCAGCTTTGGCGTTGCTTGTGTCATAGGCGACGGTGGCCACCTACCATCAAGTGGACCGTCAGCCTGTCTGCCGACCTTAACAAAAAAAAAACTTTAAGATATAATTTTATAAAGAAACTAGCTTTTTGCCCGCCACTTCGTCGGCGTCTCTTGTTTTAGGTCTCGGTGTGGTAACCCCTGATGACCTTCTATGATACAACGTTTCCGAGATCCCGTCGCCGATTTTTTACCAGATTATATAATGTTCAAGATTTGGGATTTTTCTGGTGCTCATTAGCGAACCTCCTCTACGACTGGTTATAAAAGGATAAAGGGCTACTGGCTGATCGACTCATTTCCTAGTTGGCGAAGGTATTTCACTAACTTCCACAGGTTCGATTGATGTGCAATTTGGTATACTGTTACTTCTGTGGTATTTCCATGACATGACCTGATGCTGCAACTGCAAGTAGTCCTCGAGATTTGCAACTCCTCAGCAACTTATAGCAGATATAATTTACTCGTGCTATCTTAAGCAGGATTTTGCTGGCGCGTCCAGACACACATGCAACGCACGCACGCACGCACGCACGCGCGCGCACAGACATACGATACACACAAGTCTCTTTTTCCTTGTAATAAAATTTAAATTTCATCTCTGTATATTGTTAAATTTTGGCTTCAGCTATTCAAGCTATGCTTAAAGGTCGCCGAATGATAAAATCGAATAATCTATAAACTTTAATGAATGAATAATGAATAAATAAATAAATAAATAAAACATTTAATAGAAAGTCGAGGGTTTATTTTTAATTTATTTATAGCTTTTATGTACAAAATACATGTAAGCGTTAGTAGGTACTGAATGCACATTACAAAACAAGCCTTGAAACCTATGCTGGCGGCCAGCAACAGCTGGACCTTGCGGAGCACAGTATCTCAGTTGCAACTTCTCGCCTTCTATGGCGGGACAACCATATTGTAAATTCAAATGCGCCCTGACCTAAATTGTTTATGCATAGCTCGACCGATGTGGCTAATAGGTCCATTTTTAAAATGGACTTACACTACGTTGTCCCTTCTATTTATTCTGCTATCGTAGTCCAGGAAATTTTACTAACAAATCAAAA
Source organism: Bembecia ichneumoniformis (assembly GCA_910589475.2). NCBI lineage: Eukaryota > Metazoa > Arthropoda > Insecta > Lepidoptera > Sesiidae > Bembecia > Bembecia ichneumoniformis. The sequence continues at coordinate 2,596,419 of OU342547.1, forward strand.
TTTTAGTCCCTCAGGGGCATCTTTGATGTAAGTTTCTAGAAGATACGAAATCGATGGGTGAAAGAAATTTTTTTTTTTTTAAATAGCTTGCCGAGCGGGGTGTGTTTTACTTTTTTTTACACGACCAAGTGTAGAAAATTTGCTGAAAATAGATTTTTAAATATGATACCCTTAGATCACTTGTGTGTCCCGTCAGTTCGAAACGACCTAAAATTTTAAAAAAATACAAAAATTAGTTTTCTACTTTATTTTCTACCAATTCTTTTGAATTTTCAAAAGAATTTTTCAAAATTCCAACTCGGCGCGTAGCCGGGGGCGTGTCGCTAGTAAATAAAAAACTATTTGTACACGTTGTACTTATGTTACCGAGGTAAAAAAGAAAACAGGTTTTAGAATTTTGCTGTATATCTGTTTGTGCACGCTAATCTCAGAAACGGCTTAACCGATTTAAATGCGGTTTTCACTGATGTATTGTATGTAGCTTCCGTAACATTTATTATTTGTTTCATTCCAATCGGTTCACAAACAAACAAGTTACGCGCTATACCGAATGCCCACGCGTAAAATAAAATGTCTACATCACTGACCTCTCATACACACGTAATCCTATCTTGGAGGTCAAGGGACAATCGGCAATGCTTTTACGAGTCTTATAATTGTGTTTATTATGTTTGTTTGTAGTTATAAACTTTTGTTATTTACGCCATTTTTGTTCTGAAGGGCCTGTTACTTGTCACATGTTAGGCGCGAACCGAGGTCAAAATGTGCTATGTAATGTGAATTTAAGACAAGGACTAACGTCGAAACGAGTACATTTTTTGCCAAAATGAGCTCAAACTAAGTTCCTATGTATTAGGGTGCAACATTGCATAACAAATTTTTGAAGCGTCTTGGAGAATGTCGAATAGATTTAAAATTGGAAGGTTTTTTTGAATATTGTGTAAAATATGAAATCTCTTTGTATAAAAATGAATCCCCATTTCCCTTGGTCACGGCATCACGCTTGAACGGGTAAACCGGGCGAAGCCGGGGGCGGGTCGCTAGTAAGAAATAAAAGTAGCCGATCAAAATTTTAGTACAGAACTTAAGTTAATTAATAAGCTAAAAAATAGAAAGAAAGGAAGAAAGCATGTTTTATTCCTCTAATAAACACAATATACATATATGAACAAATAATAATAACAAACAAACAAATATATGAACAAGTAAGAAGAGGAAAAGGAACCCTGACTCAGTATACAGTTGTAGTGCGGACCACAACACTGATATTCTGCCAGGGACCAGAAATTCAAAGAAAAAGAAAACAAAAAAACATTTACGCGGGACAATTCATAACACGATTACAATCCATGGCTGAAATTATTGCAAATTTTCTTAAAAACTATTGAAGGCTTTCACTAGCGAGTTATCTATATGGCAACGTCACTGTAAATATACAATGGCACACGAGAATGTACAAAAAATGGACCGGCCGCCCCCATAAACTGTCTCGTCTAAGCGTTTCTCTGCACATCCATCAATGATGAGCGAAGTCGTTTTTTAAAGCATCCCAGAGATGTAAGATCGCGTAGCGGGGGCAGAAGATTATTCCAACATTTCGAGGCACGGTAACGAAAACAGCCTCTGAAGAAAGCGGAAATAATATAATAATAATAATTTATTTATTTAGATCAACAAGGATCAAATTATGTTAGTATTTACAAACGTTCATTAGTTATTACATGACCATGCAACACTGACAGTCAAGCCTAGAAGCAAATGCGCTCAGGATGCAGCCTGAATCCTAAGCACCAGGGATGCATACCGCTTCCGGACTGTCTTAGAAACAGTCGAAGCGCGACAAAATCGTGGAAGCCCCATCGGCACCCTAAACGCATCATTGTACTGCCTCCGGGTATACTCCGCCCACAGGAAGTACTGTGATATCTGTCGCTGAAAATTTTTATTACTGTGACGACGATTTTTTTATATCGGATGGTTAGTTTCGAAGATTACCTCCTGCATACATTACACACACACACATATTATATATATACAAACATACAACCTTTACCTCTTTATAATGTTAGTATAGAAGTATAAAATATCTTCCGTACTCGGCCCTTTCCTTATCTGTAATATGTTCACTTATCGGTGATTCGTCCCAATAACGTCAATTAGATAGATAACTATAACAAAGACTAAATTTATATAGTGAATACTTGTTTTGTTTAATGCGTATAACAATTATCGGTCCAACAACACGTGTTCGGAGAGAGGGAGAGAGAGAAAGAGAGAGATAGAAACGCTAGACAGAAATAGACAGTTGTTTATTTGTCGTTCGTTCGATATATTCAAGGATTTAAATCTTTGGATATACATATTTACAATGCTCAAACATTAATATTAAATCTGTACGTATAATAAAATCGTAAACGAGCCGTGTCTGTACCTACATTATTAAAAAAAAAAACAATTTGTACACGTACTTTGTTACAGAGGTCAAAAAAAGCGCTTATGCACGGTGCACGCTAATCTCAGAAGCGGCTTAACCGATTTGAATACGGTTTTCACTGATGCATTGTAGCAAGCTTCCCGTGACATTCAGTGTTTGTTTCATTCCAATCGGGTTACAAACAAAAAAGTTACGCGCTAACCGAATACCACGCGTACGAAGTTGCGAGCTCACCTAGTCTATACTAATATTATAAAGCTGAAGAGTTTGTTTGTTTGTTTGTTTGAACGCGCTAATCTCAGGGACTACTGGTTTGAATTGAAAAATTCTTTTTGTTTTGAATAGTCCATTTATCGAGGAAGGCTATAGGCTATATAACATCACGCTACGATAAATAGTATTATATATAAGCAGTGTCCAGTACCGCGCGCCCCGTGTGCATGCCGCCACCGTATGGGCCGCAGAGAAGCGTGGCCGAGTTCAGCTAGTATAAAATAAAGTTGCTGTCCGCTTCTGTCCAGTTGTTCCTCCGCTAACTCCTAAACCACCCAGCTGATTTTGATATGGCTTTCGCTAATGGAAAGAGCGATAAGCGAGGCAGGTTTGCGTATATAATTTGCAAATAAAAATTGCATCCATGCAACGCCGGGGGCGGATCTGTAGTTGGAATTTTAGAGAGCGTTAATTTTTCCGTCATTCGCGGTGACGTAAACGGAGTCTTGAAGTTGTTATTTTTCGTCAACGACCCGCGCGGAGTTCAAGGTTGTTTTGATGAGTGTCTTAAAAACTCTTGTATGAATATTTTACATATAGAGTTAGATTCATATGTATTTACAATTCGATTCGTATCTATGACGCTCAATTTCCTACCAACCCGTTGGGAATTCATGTTACGGGAATCTTGCTACAAGACATCAGCGAAAACAGCATTCAAATCGGTTAAGCCGTTTCTGAGATTAGCGTACACAAATGCGCAGACAAGCAGAAAAAAATTCTAAAAATTATTTTTAAACATCTGTACAACGTGCACAATTTTTTTTTTTTTTATAAAATAATGTATAGTCACAGCTCGTTCACGATTTTATTCGCCTCCGACTTCGCGCGGATGCAATTAGGTTTTATTAAGGCTGGTGGTGGCCAGCGACAGCCACGCGCGTTTAAGATGACACGTGACACATTATTTGTGTTGAAAGTTTTGTTATTCAATGTTGAGTGAAATTTCCGAAGAAATTCATCATGTGATGATTTTCCACTACAGAAAAGGCTGCAACGCATCAAAAATATGCAGAGAATTGTGTGCCATTTACGGTGTGGATGAGCGTTTCTTCATTGAGACGACACAACCCCGGCACGGCACAGACACGACAGCTCTCGCCGGCACGACGCCGGCAGAACGATTCTTCATTAGCTCGACACGGCCAGGCCCGGCAACGACACGGCGGCTTTATTTACAGTAAAGGCCACGGGGAAGCGGGAGGGGCAACGGGATGACGCCACTTCGCACGCGCCCAAAGAAACTTCCATCTGTACACAACACATGCATAACTATGCCGGGACGACACGAGTGGGAGGCTTGCTCCCCGCCGGCATGTCGTCGCCGACAACGGCATGCCGGTGTCGTGCCGGGCCAGTGAGACCGCGTGCCATACAACTTCATAGAAATTTGCAACCACTCGAGCCGTGTCGGTGCCGTGTCGTCTCAATGAAGAAGCGCCCGATGCTGTAACTGATCGTACCGTCCGGAGAAAGATTTGCCTTTCTCCGGCCGGCCTCTCACTGTAAAAGCCGATCAAATTTTAGACATGATTAAGGGAGACCGGCACGCAAGCTGCCAGGATACCGCTGACGCATTGGGCGTCAACTATCAAACAGTTTGGCATCACTTGAAAAGAGCTGGCTACTCAAAAAAAACTCCATGTTTCTTTGCCACATGAATTGACCATGCGAGATTTAATCAACCGTGTCGAGGTAAATTGCAACAAAATGAAGCCATTTCTCAAAATATTAATAACGGGCGACGAAAAACGGATAAGATACGAGAACGTAAAACGCAAAATATCGTGGTCAAAGTGACACAAACGACGGCATAGCCTGGAGCCAAGCCAAGCCAAAAAGGTTATGCTGTGTGTATGGTGAGATTCGAAGGGAATCGTCTACTATGAAATTCTGGAACATGGCCAAACGAGATTAGACCAGGCGATTTGAAATAAGCGGCCAGAGTTGGTCAATAGGTAGGGTGTTGTGTTCCACCAGGACAACGCCAGCCCACACACATCTTTGATGACCCCACAAAAATTGACAGAGCTTGGCTGGAAAGTTTTAATGCATCCACCGTATAGCTTGGATATTATACCGTCTGACTACCATTTGTTTCGGTCTCTGCAAAACTCCCTTAGTGGAAAAAAATTGGCCAACAAAAATACAGGTATGTCGCCAAGTTTTTCGCCGATAAACCACAGAATTTTTACACCGAAATTACTCGAATATTAATTATAAAAAAATATGAAAAATTATGAAAAAAATATGTGCTTAAATAAAATTGATTTTCAATAAAGAAAAATTCCACTCAAAAATGACCAAAAAATCAGAAAATACTTTTTAGATAATCCAATCTATACTTATAAACATTATAAAGAGAAAAATTTGTATGTATGTTTGTAATGAATAAACTCAAAAACTACTGGACCGATTTTAAAAATTCTTTCACTAAAAGCTACATCAGCGAGTAACATAGGCTACTCACCTTCCTCCATCTCCGCTCTTTAACCCCCCCTCCATACAATCCACACAATTGCCGTTTTCCACGAATAAACTCAAAAACCTCTGCACCGTTTTTAAACTTATTTCACCTATAGAAAGCTACATTATCAGCGAGTAACATAGGGTACTAACCCTCCCCCTTTACCCCTCCTCCATACAAAATTGCTGTTTTCCACGAATAATATTTTATTTTATAAAGATCCCGCGGAAGAAGTCGCTTGCAACAGCTAGTATATAAATACATAGGCACTAGATCTAAAATCGTACCACCTAAAATTGATCATAAGCTATTATTAATACCATCAAACCTTCCAACTCTCATTCATTAGATTCATAATATTGTAATGTTCCATTGAGACCATTCTAATGAGCTCAAGCACGCTATATCTGCTATAAGTTGCTAAGTTTATCTCGAAGACTACTTGATGCTGCAGCATCAGGTCAAGGTTACCACCAAAATAACAGTATACCAAATTTAAAATCACCGGAACCCGTGGAAGTTAGTGAGATCCCTCCGTCAACTAGGAAATGAGCTGATGATTTTCAAACGCCTGATTATAAATGATAGCTAAGAACCATCTCGATCACGTCAGCTTTTTTTATTTTTATATTAAGGTCGACAGACAGGCTGACGGTCCACTTGATGATAGGTGGCTACCGTCGCCTATAACATAAGCAACGCCACAGCTGCTGCAAGTGCGCTGCCGACTACAGTAGGATTGGATAAGGGATTAGGAGGGGATAAGGAAATGGGCTCTGGCATCCCTTACTCACTCACCGAAACACAACAGCACGTATATGCTATTATTTCACGGTGGTATTCTGTAATGTGGTGGTTACTGCCGCCAGGCGGGCTGCCCAAATGACTGCGAAACGCAGTGTGCCCTACCACTACTTTAAAAAAAAAAAGGGGGAATAAGATTGTTTCAACCGTTTGGAAGCTATAATACACAGATCAAGACAGACAGACACACAGGTCAAAGAAATCGGACGTTAAAAATGGGTACTTTGAGAACTTTGCGTTATTGAAATCCTCAAAGTAAGAAGTCGAGTCTCGCTGATTAAACAATTAATGACAAATAGCCATTTACCCACTGAAAATATCCGAAGTGAAAATTGCCCCCATACAAAATTACCAGTTATAAAGATTTTTAGCTGTATAGAGCGGACAAGACGAAAGAATCCATAATGTGACATTTAGAACCACGTGGTACAAAATCGCTCAGTCCATCGCCAACTTTACAAGGCTATTTAACTACGCCGTGGCCATCCTGATTATGGCGATCAAGATCAATATTTTTGTGGGAAAAAATTCCCAATGCCCTCTCTCTATACTATATATTTAATCTTTTCAACCAGTTATGATTTTTCGGCTGTCTCTTTAGGTTTTTTCTAATTTTGATATTTGAGAATGAAACAAAAAAAGTATTTATGTCGGTCGAGCCGTTTCTTAATTTTTGCAAGACTAAACTCCGACCAATATGATTGCCGTTTTGACAGGTGTCAATCTCCATACATCCTTATTTCTTCAGTTTTCAGGTGCTGTCCTTTTCAGGAGAGCACCTGAACTTTAAATTAATACCATATTCATTTAAATTGGACCGCTCCGCTCGCGGTGGAAACCGAGCTTAAGTATCTACAGGAGATTTTCTCTTTAACGTTTTTTCATTTAGCGTGTAACTTTTTTGTTTTTAAACCGGTTGGAATGAAACAAACACTAAACGTCACGGGAAGCTTGATACAATATACATAATTGAAAACTGCATTCAAATCGGTTAAGCCGTTTCTGAGATTAGCGTGCACAAAACAAACGCACAGACAAACATTCTAAAAACTATTTTTTGACCTCGATAACATAAGTACAACGTGTAATGAATATGGTATTAATTTAAAGTTTACTGTATAGCCATTAAAATTGGTACTATTTTCACTAATCATTTAGTTCTTAAAATCGCTCGTAGCAAATACAAGTCGGTGATTCCATAGTTTTGCTCACGAGTATAATTTCTGGGAATAAAGTAAATAAACAAAAAAAAAATCAAGGTCCCTCTTCCCTTTCAGCGGAAAAATGAAAGCGTGTCAGTGTAATTTGGTTGGTGGCGTTTTTAATTTTGGAATCGAGCCATCTCTGAGTAACGGCCTATATGTCATCTCAATGACGTTTGAGAGCAAAACGGAAAGTTCAGTGATTCTTTGAATATTTGGTTCCATGGCTGTATGCAGGTGGAGATCATTGCACCAATTTTTTTTTTAAATGGCGCCCAATTTTTTTCGGTTTGTAGACGATCCCTCGGGAACCTAACATTTTCCAAGGATGTATAGTATCCCATATGTTAATCCGGGTAATAAACTATCTGTCTGTCAAAATTCATCCAAATCCGTTCAGAAAAAGTAACATTAAAAATTGAGCGCCACTGTCGCCGGTGCCTTTTCATTTTTAAACGTGGGCAACAGCTGGACTATACATATAATAAAATTATAAACGAGGCGTGTTTTTACATTTTTATATTATTTTTTCAAAAAAAAAAAGAAAACAATTTGTACACGTTGTACTTATGTTATCGAGGTCAAAAAATAGTTTTTAGAATGTTTGTCTGTGCGTTTGTGCACGCTAATCTCAGAAACGGCTTAACCGATTTGAATGCAGTTTTCAATTATGTATATTGTATCAAGCTTCCCGTAACGTTTTAGTGTTTGTTTCATTCCAACCGGTTTAAAAACAAAAAAGTTACGCGCTAAATGAAAAAACCACGCGTACGAAGTTTCGGGCTCAGCCAGTTAAATAATATAAGGGGTATTGAAGACCAACGTGCATGAAGCTGATGCCTGTCGCCAGGTCGTGGTCACCATGCTAGCATTTTGCCATGACGCATCCGAAAATAATTTCTAGCTTTACAAAAAGACAGTCTATAAGCCCGAAATATCAATTTGTATTATTGGGAAGAGTTCTTTTCTATTTTATAACGTGTCCTTTTGGGACCATTTGCTATAAGTAATGTTGCTAATGAGACGAGCTGCTTATAGGACGTTCTGCTCAATAGGGTGTTTGACGAACCCGTTGGATGAGTGGTTAGAGTGCTTGCCTTAACGCGCTGTTCTAGGGTTCCCGGGTTCGATTCCCGGCTGAGTCAACTCTGAAAAATGAACTTTTAAAATTTGCCTCTGGTCTGAAATCGGAAAGTAGTGGCAGGGCACACACTGCGTTTCGCTGTAATTCGGGCAGCCCGGCTGGCGGCAGTAACCAACCCCTTACAGAAGACCACCGTGAAATAACAGCACGTGTGCTGTTGTATTTCGCTGAGTGAGTAAGGGATGTCAGAGCCGATTTTCCTAAGCCCCTGCTAATTAATCCCTTAATCTTAATTATACTGTAGTCGGCAGCGCACTTGAAGCAGCTTTGGCGTTGCTTGTGTTATAGGCTACGGTAGCCACCTACCATCAAGTGGACCGTCAGCCTGTCTGCCGATGTTAACATTAAAAAAATGTCCTTTCGCTACGAAAACGATAGAATGCATCAGCTTGATGGTCTGTCGTTCCAAAAAACAGAGCGCTAATTAATTAGTTGTACGCTTATTAAAATTTAGTCTTTGCACGAGTTTTGAGCGAGCTCTTATTGCAGCGGTGAGGTGATAATAATATATTTTATGACTCAAATGGTCGTTTGCCTCAGACAAGGTGACGTGTTCTGAAATCCACCCGCTGTTCGGTGGGATTAGTTAGCCACAACACACAACAGCCAGTTCATTGCGAAACGTCCGAGCGAGCGCTCGCGATACGGTTTCAGAACGGTTGACGTAACAAAGACTATTGTTTGGCGTCGTCGCGTGATTGTTTACGTACAAGTAATTTTGTTTACTATATCTCGATGATATATTTGTTTGAATTTAAATGTGTATCTCGGTCTAAAAAATTTGTTTGTTTTACAAATTTGTATACGTTCGTAATTTAAACTTTCTTTTTTGAGCGTAAAATTGTAGATTAAAACGTCACAGGGTAGTTATTTTTTGTTCTTTAATTTATGTCCACTGCTGAATGCAAACTTAAGGCGAGGACTTAGCAGAAAAGCGCGTTATTTTCGTCGCCTAATCTGACTAAAATTAAGACTATAAAAAAAAATACAGTGCACAATAGACTATATTTAAAAAAGTTTGAATCGGACAGATTTATAATTATAAGGAATTATATTTTCTTAGAAAAAAAAAGAAAATAGTAAATTACTGCTCAAAAAAGTTTTCTAGTCACAGTACTAAAAAATTTCTACGACTTTTTTTTTTTTGCTTATTTAACTGAAGTTCTGTACTAAAAGTTTCAATCGGCTACTTTTATTTCTTTTTTCATATTTTATACAATATTTAAGAAAAACCTTCCGATTTTAAATAAGTTTGGTTATCTCAGAGAAGCTACAAAAATTTGTTGTGCAATATTGCAACTTAAATTATTAGTTTGCGCTCATTTCGGTAAAAATTGTGTTCGGTCTGATGTTAGTCCTTCTCTTAGAAACGTAACTTTTGTAGATAAAAATCGCATAAGTAATAAATAACAATTGCGTTCCATATTTGAAATTTAAATTTAAAATTACGTTTTTTTTTTAAATCAAAAGAAATGTCATTGATAGGGCAATTAAATTTGGAAATAGAGCTTGATTCGATATTTGAATTTCAGTTCGGCGTATAAAATGGGTCTTTTGTTTGATGTTTTTTTTTTAACTAGATTGTTTCATTCGTTTGCAGCCAAGTATACCACCGTAAGGTCACAAGTTCTTTGGCGCAATGCAAATTTCCTTTGAAATGATTAATTTAAATACTTTCCAATTGTTAATGCGTTTGAATTAATTTTAAAAAGTGTAGTCTGTGGCGTCAGTCGTGTTAGAACAAAAGTACCAGGCGAACAAAAACATTGAAGAATGGGTATACATGATAGTTTTTTTTAAATTATAATAATTAAATTGAGTTGAATATTTTTTTTGTTTCTTGTTGTTTCTTTAAAGGTTTAACGCTAGGTATGTTTATATTTCAAATATAATGCGGTTGTGTGTTGCCATTTATTGTTTATTTCATGCTACTTGTCGAAAATGTATATCTACAGTAAATGAAAAGTGTTGCCACATTATTATTGTAATTAGAAAAAAAAATGTAAACTTTGTTAGATCTTGATAAATGTTTAATTTCAGAGTATTATAGATAGATAATTAATTTATTTGTGTTTTTATAAGAACAAGTTGCCATAACTTATGGAAAGTATCAGAAGACCGCAAAATCGGTTTTAGCTGAATGTATGTATGGGGTATAGAGAACATTTCTGCTCAAATTTTTTTTTTCGTTTGTTTAATTACTAAAGTTTAAAACATCGTTACATCGTTCAAAACCAGGCCATATTTTTTTAACTTACACTTTGGAGATTTTGCTAATAAAAGTCTTTCTTAATTTCAGTAATTTCCTGTGAATATTTCGGATTTTTTAAAAGGGGATAACATTCGAAAATTAAAAAAAAAATATCAATTGGAATAAATGGAATTTTTTGATACTTTAAAACTTAAATATCTATGAAACCCATTTTTGAAAAAAAATATATTTAATGTACATACAGACACGGCTCGTTTGCGATTTTATTATATACTAAATAAAACCGGAGGGGGGGGGGGGGGGGGCGACCCGCCCCCGGCTTAGCCCGTGGTGCAATTTTGATATATAAGAACATTCCCCGTTTATCCCTCTTTCCATTAGTGAAAACCGAATTAAAATCGGTCTACCCGTTCACGCGTGATGCCGTGACCAAGGGAAATAGGGATTCATTTTTATATATATAGATATAGAATAGATATAAGAGCCTGCGTCTGCATTAAGCGAGTTTCGTCGTCGCGTCGCGTTGGTGCGAGACCGCTTGAATTTATTTTCTCGCCCCTAGTTTTTAATTTACGATAACTCTTAGATATTCATTTAAATTGTATGGTGTAATAAAACTAATAAAAAACTGAAAAAAAGATTTTGAATTCAACTTTCAATAGAGAAATATTGAAGAGTATATAAGTGTCTATATGTATAATAAAATCGTAAACGAGCCGCTTAAATATTGAAAAACCCCAAAACATAGTTTTTATAATTTTTGTCTGTTTGTTTAGCAGGTAACAGACAGACAGAGTTGCTTTCACATTTATAATATTTGTATGGATTTTTCTCTTCATAAAAACCTTCCTCGGAATTAAACGAATATTTAAAAGATAAATAAAAAATGGACGAATTGGTCCCGTTGAGTTGACAATGAAATCAAGCCTTGAATGTCATAGACGAATGTTTAATGTGTGGGCAAGCACCTCCTAGCCACAGAGTTTTAAAGCGGGGTTTCCACCGCGAAAGGGCAATGAGCGGGAAATGGCTAACGGAACGGACTCATTTTAAGTGAAATAAGCTTACGTTTCCACCAATAAAGAGTTTTGTTTGTTGATTTCCACTGCAAAAGGGAAATGAGAAAGAGGAATGAGCGGAACGAACTGAACGGAAAATGAGAAATAGTCAATTTCCACATAGAACGAGTTCAGTTGTAGTTTTGAGCTGGTTGCGTGCTGGCGGGAGGGACGGGGAAAGGAGCGCGGGAGGCGCGGGTGACCGAAACGGCGAGCGAGTCCGTTTCAAACTAGTCGGCGAAACCTTGCCGCAGCCACAGTAAATACCCAGTAAAATATCTTCATACAAACGTGCCGCTCTCGGTTTGAATGTGTGCGTGCGCGCCGCGCGCCGTGTCGGCACGCGATTTCACGCACACGCTAGCATAATATATGGGGGAATAAGGTGGCGGCAGTACGGGCTGTGCCGCGCGACTGTGAGCACGCGCGTACGTCACATGACCGCTCGCGAAAATGAAATGCATTTTTTTATGTTTGTGGCGCTTTGTTAAAAAAATGTGTTGATTACCATAAGAACTGCGAATTATTAAATAATTACGTCGACGTTAATCAACGAGCTTGTAATTTAAGTATAGAATCTAGATACACCCATTACAGGAATTACGGCAAAGATCGAAATTTACTCATGATCCCACCTGATGATTTTGTCGTTAACGTAGAAAGGATGGAGCAGGTGTTTCGCAAAGCGTTCGAAAAGGACCACATAAACATTAAAATTGGCCGGTCAATTTATGATCAACTGAATGATATAGAATTTAAGATGCCCTGTCCATGCTTTCCTAAAAGCTTTTTACAAAAATTGTACATAAGAATGAGAATTTACTTTACATTAACAAATAATAATAAAGCGTTCCGGACGTGCAGAAACCGGAGAAAAATTTTCTCGGTATCAAATTTGTAACTTAATATAATAAGTGTTATGTGAATTTTACTAAATTTATAAATTGGTAAAATATTCAATCATAATATGCTTTTTATTACATAAATTTAGATCAAGTGCTGCTTGTTCGAAAATATTAACTAAAAGTAAAAGTGACAACCCTGGGGATCAACGCAAGAGTAGGCTAATAACTCGGCGGGCGGCCTTAGATAACCTACTGTTCTGTATTTACTGTGCCGCAGCGGACTCGTTTCAACCCCTTTTTACTCGTTCAATCCGCTCCGCTCACCTCTTTCTCTACAGAAACTCTACTGTGTAATTTATCATTGCGAGTTAAACGGAATTCGTAATGACTTCGCTCCGCTCCCTAGAACTGAAAGAGTTCATTTCAACTCTTTCTACTCGCTCAGACCTTTCCGCTCGACTATTTGTTGGTGGAAATACAAGTATGCAGTTTACTCTTGCGAGTTAAACGGAGTCCTTAATGGGTCCGCTCCGCTCGCGGTGGAAACCGAGCTTAAGTATCTACAGTGGAGATTTTCTCTTTAACGTTTTCAACAGTTGAAAATAATCAATAGTTAATTTAAATTAATTAAACAGTGAACAAAACCAATCTGGGTCTTCTTCTTCTTCTTCTTCCTCTCAGTCGTATTCTTCAGTGCCGAAGGTCGTGTCCCTTAAAGTCATTCGTAGCCGTGTGGTCTACACGCCTCCAATCCGTCCGGTCTTCAACTTCTCTCAGGCAAATTGTTACGGGAAGACCAGTGAGAGCAGTTACTTGGTCACACCAGCAGTGATCGGCCGCGAGGACTCTTTCCTTCGACCTTGCCCGTAATAACTACTTAATCGAGGTCTTCTGGCGGACGAAGGGCAATGTGACCAAATGTGTACTTTGATCACATTGGTATACCTATCAATTCAATTCAATTCATTTATTTTGTGACCATACGTAATATGACATATTTTGATAAAATTTAAAATTTTCTTGGCACCATGTATGGTCTGCCTGAAATGGCGTACAAAACTAATATTAATTATAATATTAAAGCAATTATAATAAAATCCAATAATCCAATTATAGCAAAAATTATCATTACAATGTCAATACCATTACAACATTAAAATCAAAATTACCATTACAATGTCAGAATAAAATTAATAAAATTAATAATGCTTCAGAACATTATTATCTTAGAGCTTGTTATTTAAAAACTCATCCAGAGCATAATATGCTTGGGAAAGAAAAAACTACAGGATTTTTTGGTAGAGATACCAATACCAAAAAATCCTTTAGTTTTTTCTTAATTAATTTTGTATTTGAAATGCTGGTGATTGTAAAGGGTATCTTATTAAATATTTTAGGAGCCAAATAAAAAACACTCTTATGGAAATATTTAGTTTTCAAAATTCTCTCAAAAAGCTATGAGAAAATTTTTGCCCTACCCCGTAAATATTTTATTACTCTTGATTTTTAAAGAAGAATTGTAGATTATAATTTCGACAAGTAGCGATCGACAAGTACATTGTTTTTATATATATATAATAGGGATCATAAACATAATTTTAATCATAAACAAACAAAGAAAAAACTGCCCTAGTGATAAACAAGGCCGTTGTGTTTTGTCCCGATTTAGATAACTCCCGAGAAAACGAAACGCTGGCAAGTGACCAAAAAACGTTGCGATTTTCAGTGAATTGTGTGTGACTATGTACGCGGTCAAAATGTGCGTAACAACAGGACGGTCGCGGCTGTTATAACAAACAGACAATCATGTCTCCCGATAAACGCAAAAGGGGGCACGAGGAAGTAAAGTGTAACGAACAAAATTGGACTCAAAAACCATAGCCGAACAGTTTAAAATCAATTCACACATGATCTCATTTAGTGCTCAATAAATTCTAAGTTAAGACTGATATAATATATAATATTTTTTTACTGTAAAATTCTTGAAAGAGTTGGGGGGGAAAATGATCGCGCTGAAAAAGCTGTGCGGAGACGAGCTGCTTCGGCTCGCTCTGGTATTGAGCTTGCTGAAAGCGGACCCCGAGGATTTTTTGGAGAGGGAAACTCAGCAGCTTCTCGCCGGCCATATATCCAACGGTTCCGATTGGTCGTCCGAGCAAGAAGCCAGGACGCTGATACGTCCACGGTTCGTACATCCGAAATCTCTGGACAATATTCTCATAAATTACGAGAGACAGCTGTTCGAAGAGCTCAATTCCCTAGGAAGGTACGGCGGCAACCATATCGATTACAATGACCGGATATGGAATAATCGGGGTCCAATACTTCATACATATTTAGTGAATAACGTTGCGACCGATACAGTCGCGCCTGCGCTTGCGACGCAGACGGTTACCGAGGACAACGATGGGGTGTCTGCCGACGAAAACGTAGCACAAGAAGTAAAAGTCGAAGATGACCAGTCGAGCCAGGATTCAGCGTCAAATCAAACAGATAACGCTGTCGGAGAAGCGGTAAACGATACGGACACTGAAATACCGGATGGACTTGGCACCATCGATGCCGTGGTGACATTGTCACCGGGTTTTCTAAGGAATCATACGGAAGATTTCTTCTCAGAGATAGCCACGCGTTCTTTCGACGTTGAAGACTTTTTAATACAACCCGACATGCAAATAAAAAAGGAACAAGAACCGGAATTAGATGTAAGAATTAAGAAGGAAGATGGCGATGATTTTTATAGCGATAACGCCATAGACAACTTTGTACCCTATTTTGCTGAAAAATCTGATATATTCGAAAAGAAATCAGATTCTGTTGTCGATCAAAATATAGCTGATCTGAGGGATTACGATGAAATGTTCGAAATTAAGGAACAGATTCGTTCAGAGTTCGATTTGGACTTGAAACAAGAGAATTTGGAACAGTATTTACTTGAAAATACACCTTTAGACACGGAAGCTTATGAATTAGCGCCAATGTTTGAGGAAGAGTTGGTGCTGGATATAAAGAGGGAGAGAGCGAGCACAAGTTTCACGACGGACACGACGAGTGGCGTGAGTGAGATGGATATAGCGTCGGTGGCTTCCGATATGAAGTTGGAACCAGATGAAGGACATCACACTGGCGATGATTTGACCCAAGAGGTGAGTCTTTAGACAATAAGTGCTTACATATACTATTTAACTGGCGACCCGCTACTGGCTTCCCGTGGAGTTGACATTTCCAAAACATCTTTCTTAGCGGGTGCTCACATTGTATTATTATGCGTTATTAGTCAATCAAAACAAATGATTTTCCAATTATTTTTTTTGACATTTTTCAAGCGCAATTTACGCTCATAGACTAAGTTATCTCTAATATTGGTTTTTGCTTATCGGAAACCAAGATAAAGCGTGGTCAAATTGACACAATCGTATATAACTTTTTATACCAGGTTATCATTAATGGAAACACTAAATATTCTATTTTATTAAGAAAATACTTGTATTTAATTTTGTAAATTAGAGTGGATGTTCTGCCACTGCCTTTCTTTTATGTTAGGGTCAGCAGACAGGCTGACGGTCCACTTGATGGTAGGTGGCTACCGTCGCCTATAACACAAGCAAAGCCATAGGTAATGCAAGTGCGCTGCCGCCTACAGTAGGATTGAGGATAAGCGATGGGAAATGAGCTCCGGCTTCCCTTACTCACTCACCGAAGACCACAGTGAAATAACAGCACGTGTGCTGTTATTTCACTGTGGTCTTCTGTAAGGTGGTGATCACTGCTTTCCGCATCCACACCAGAGCCAACTTTGAAAAGTTCGTTTCCAAAGTTGACCCTGCGGGGAATCGAACCCGGGAAACCCTAGAGGAGAGCGTTAAGGCAAGCATCACCATAACCACTCATCCACTGTTTTAAAAAAAAAAAACAAGACATTTTTCCATAGAATCGAGCGCTGAAGTTATTTTATGCCTGCGTCTTCGCCCGCCTATATGAGCAATGTAACGCCTAACATGTTTATTGCAATTATAGATGTGCCAGGCGTTAGACGATCCCTCGGGAACAGTACTTTTCTTCTGGATGAAAGGTAACCTACGTCCTTTCCTGCATCCCCGAGAACGTGTATGCAAAATTTCATGATGATCGGTTCAGCGGTTTAGGCGTTAAAAGGTAACGGACAGACAGACAGAGTTACTTTCACATATTTTATAATATTAGTATGGATTATGCATTTGATCCGTCGACTGGCATGTCAAATGTTACACGTATTTGCAATTGTAATGGAAATTGATTATACAGCGGTATGCCGATTATTTTTTTTTAACAATAACGGGACTTGGTTTTTTTTTTAATTTAGTATATACTAGATGTGCCCGCGACTCCGTACGCTTTGAAAAACGAGAATATATGAGTCAAAACGCCTGATATCTCTATCGCTGTGACGGCAGTGGCCCCGAATTTTTTATATTCCTAGACGATTCCTAGGGAACCTAACATTTTTTTTTCAGGAGAGAAAGTAGCCTATTTGTTAATCCAGGTAATAAACTATGTGTTTAAGAAATTTTATTCAAATCCGTTCAGCTGTTTTGGCGTTATAGAGTAACAAACATACATACATACATACATACATTCATACCCTCACAAACTTTCGCATTTGTTTAGTGGGACTATTTTAATTAAAATACTGAAATTATATTTGGACACACATTTTATTATGAAACTAGCGACCCGCCCCCGGCTTCGCCCGTGGTGCAATTTTTATTATGAACATTCCCCGTTTATCCCTCTTTCCATTAGTGAAAACCGAATTAAAATCGGTCTAAGTAGTAATCGTCTTAAGGATGAACTAGCCGCGCGCGGGCTCGAAGTCACGCGTGGGCGCGGCCAAAAAGCGCGCTGTCTCCTAGCATCATGTCCGACAGAGATTATTGAGTGAAATGCACGATAATTCAAAGTAAACCGAGAGCGCAAAAATAAACGAAAAGTCCTTTGAAAAATGGAGTTTTATGAAAAAACTTCTGCATAAATCAATTATAATTAAAGTTTATTGAAATCGTCGATAATAGGGCATCGGACAAATTTTCAGAAAGTGTTTTAAATTAATCTTCATGGATATTTATTCCCATAAAAAATACTATTTTATTTATTTATGGCCTTTTAGGTACTCAAAATC
This sequence comes from Bembecia ichneumoniformis, assembly GCA_910589475.2. Taxonomy (NCBI): domain Eukaryota; kingdom Metazoa; phylum Arthropoda; class Insecta; order Lepidoptera; family Sesiidae; genus Bembecia; species Bembecia ichneumoniformis. The sequence goes on from OU342547.1 coordinate 2,614,016, forward strand.
ATGTTTTAATATTGTTTGTTTGAAAATGCCGCCAAAACGCCACGATAGTTCATCTGAGAGCTCGTAACGTCATTTGTGGTCATTATCATAACAAAACAGCTGCATTGGCATAAGACAATGATTGCCCACAAATGACGTCACGCACTGTGATTGGTGTTTCAGTATAGATTAAAAATATTGTAAATAAGAAAATTTTATTTCTTCATTTAAAAATATTTAAATGAATATAATTCATTTAAATAAGTTATTATTCGACAAATAATCGTAAAAAAATATATATTTTCTTTGTAAGTACATTTTAGATTTTAATCTGATTACTGTCCGATCCCCTATTGAGCTTTGGCGGTGCCGATTTTGTTTTTGAGATTTTACACTTCTTATATTACTTATTTACGCCCAAAATTACGTTAAAATTAGCAAGAAAAATTAATCTTTGTTGGCTCATAACTTTTTAATGGCTTTTTATTTTACTATTCTGTTTCCGTACAGACAAAAGTAATAATGAGACAAAACGATATCAGGTTTAAATTTTGATGTACAACGTCAAACAGTGGAGTAAAACCTCCCCGAAATTTGTATGGAAAAAGTATCGACTAGTTCAACTTTAATCGTAGATGTTAGGGTTAAAAATGAATCCCCAATTTCCCTTGGCCACGGCATCACGCGTGAACGGGTAGACCGATTTTAATTCTGTTTTCACCAATGGAAAGAGGGATAAACGGGGAATGTTCTTATATAAAAATTGCACCCCGGGCGAAGCCGGGGGTGGGTCGCTAGTTTTCAAATAAAAATACAAATATTAATAATAATTGTTTTACGGGCACCAGCTATTTGAAAGTGCTAATATTTAGGGTAAAGAAATAAGATGGAATAAAGAAAAGATGTATTCATAAGAAGTAAGTTGTTGTGTTGATATGTTTATTTAAAACATAGTGTTATGATACATTCGTCACAAGGTCGATGCAAGCTGGAATCTAGGTCGCGACTCGATGCATCGCAAGAGAACACCGCTGTATTTTTTATAAGGCATGATGGCAAAGGTTTGCACGCATTTAAGCAGCCTTATGAACTACCATTTCAAATTGACTCATTCGTTTAAAAAAAAAAAAATTTAAAAAAAAGCGATATTATTTAGTCCAAACACGCTGTATCTGCTGTAAGGTGTTGAGGAGTTGGGTGTTAAGCAGACTACTCGATGCTATAGCTACCATGTCATGGAAATATTACCGAAGTAACGGTACACTTTTCAAGCTTATGATCTTCAAACGCCCGAAGAGTTCTTCATAAATTATAGCTAAGAACCATCTCGATCAAGTCAGCTTTCAAACAAAACAAACCGCATCAAAATCGGTCCATCCGTTTGGGAGTTACTAGGACGCAGACAGACACGCAGCTCAAACTTGTAACACTTTTGCGTCAGGCGAGAGTTAAAAAAATGTATATTGTTTTTTGAAATTACGATGAATGTCTTTTTACCGTGAGTATTCAGTGCGTAGCAATTTTTTTTTTTTTCATCGCAAAAAAAGGTCGCGGTCACTTGCGCGTAGCTTGCGCGCCTAAATTTAAATTTGGAATTTCGGCGAGTAAACGCTTTCATTCGGCCGCCATCTTGAAAATAAGGTTTTGTTATTATGAGTATTTATATCTTTTGAAAACGAATATACTCTATGATATTTCTAAGCTTTCTTTTACTTTCTTTGTAATTATATTTTCTGTTTCAATGCTTTTAAAATTAGAAATACAGCGCGAAAATTTTTATTTTCAATAAAGCCTGACATAAAAAAAATAGACTTGACAGACTCGTTTGTCGCTCTTTCCATTAGTGAAAACCGCATCAAAATCTGTTGGATGGTTTAGAAGAAGAGCGACAATTGACTAGCTGCGCCCGCGACTTCGTACGCGTGGTATTCGGAATAGCGCGTAGCTTTTTTGTTTGTAAACCGATTGGAATGAAACAGACACTAAATGTTGCGAGAAGCTCGCTAAAATACATCAGTGAAAACCGCATTCAGATCGGTTAAGCCGTTTCTGAGATTAGCGTGCACAAACAGACAAAAATCTAAATAAACTATTTATTTACCTCGGTAACGTGTTCAGATTGTTTTGTATGTTTTTAATACATATTGTGCTGCTTACATACAGAAGACCACCGTGAAATAACAACACATGTGCTGTTAATTCACGATGGTCTTCTGTAAGGGGGCATTTTACAATATTAGTAAGTAAGGATTCAGTAGGGATTAGCAGGGGTTAGGGAAATGGGCTCTGGCGCCCCTTACTCACTCACCGAAACACGAAAGCATATGTGCTGTTATTTTACGGTGGTATTATGTAAGGGGGCATTTTATAATATTAGTAAGTAAGGATTCAATAGGGATTAGGAAGGGTTAGGGAAATGGGCTCTGGCATCCCTTACTCACTCACCGAAACACGAAAGCCCATGTGCTGTTATTTCACGGTGGTCTTCTGTAAGGGGGCATTTTATAATATTAGTAAGTTAGGATTCAGTAGGGATTAGGAGGGGTTAGCGAAATGGGCTCTGGCATCCCTTAATCACTCACCGAAACACGAAAGCCGATGTGCTGTTATTTCACGGTGGTCTTCTGTAAGGGGGCATTTTATAATATTAGTAAGTTAGGATTCAGTAGGGATTAGGAGGGGTTAGCGAAATGGGCTCTGGCATCCCTTAATCACTCACCGAAACACGAAAGCCCATGTGCTGTTATTTCACGGTGGTCTTCTGTAAGGGGGTCCTCTCGGTGATAGCGTAACGCAGGTGCTTCGTTCAGAATAGATTCGTAAAATACATGATGTTATTTAGTTTGCAACGACGCAAGTAAACAATATACGGTATGTAATATTTTTTGAATTGTTCAGATGTTTAAAACAAGGTACATTAACCCGCGTGTCAAAAACCTCCTAATGAGTCCGCTAATGAATATGATTATTTAAAAAAAATGCACGCGAAACTAATATGCATTGTGAAAGATTTGAAGGTAATAATCCTAGTGATATATTTATATTAAAAGGCGAAAGCGTGATGTGTGGATTCATGTTATTCTCACGCAAAAACGGCTCAACAGATTTCGATGTAATTTGGCTCACAGACAGCTTATTACTTCGATTAACATGTAGGATACTTTTTATCCTAGAAAAATGTTAGGTTGCCGAGGGTTCGTCTAAAAATATTAAAAAAAATTTGCTGTTGAATTTCGTCCGCGACTCTTTAAATACTAGCTGAACTCGGCCACGCTTCGCTGCGGCCCATACGGCGGCGGCGTGCGCATGGGGCGCGCGGTACTGGACACTGCTTATATATAATAAGTACTATTTCTCGTAGAGTGATGTTATATAGCCTATAGCCTTCCTCGATAAATGGACTATTGAATTTTTCAATTCGAACCAGTAGTTCCTGAGATTAGCGCGTTCAAACAAACAAACAAACTCCTCAGCTTTATAATATAAGTATAGATTATTCGTGGAAAACGGCAATTTTGTATGGAGGGTGGTAAAGGGCGGAGATGGGTGGAAGAATTTTTAAAATCGTTCCACTAGTTTTTGAGTTTATTCATTACAAACATACATTGTAAGGGGGGGAATGGGGAAGGCTGAGTAGCCTATGTTACTCGCTGACAATGTAGCTTTCTATAGGTGAAAGAATTTTTTAAATCGGTCTAGTAGTTTTTGAGTTTATTCATTACAAACATACATTTGTATGAAGGGGGGAGATGGGGAAGGGTGAGTAGGTAGGTAAGGGGGGGAGGGTGAGTGGCCTAGGTTCTCGCTGATAATGTAACTTTCTATAGGTGAAAGAGTTTTAAAAAGCGGTCCAGTAGTCATCGAGTTTATTCACTGCAAACATGCAAAAATACATACATACATACAAATCTTTTCTCTTTATAATATTAAATATAGATAATAGATTGGTCGCCACTGTCGTCACAGCAGCAGAGATGTCGGTGGTGTCATTTTCTTTTTCAACGCGGACGAAGTCGCCGGCACCAACTAGTCGCTAAATAAAAATTTAGCTTCCGTATGTATGTTTCTACATTTTAAAGGAAGAGTGACGACCTGTTGGATAAATGGTTATAGGGTTCCCGGGTTCGATTCCCGGCAGGGTCAATTTGAAAATGAACTTTTCAAAGTTAGCTCTGGCAGCTTCAAAGCGGGGCACACTGCTTTTTCGCAGTCATTTGGGCGGCCCGTCTGGCGGCAGTAACCGCCCCCTTACAGAAGACCACCGTGAAATAGCAGCAAGTGTGCTGTTGCGTTTCGGTGAATGAGTAAGGGATATCAGAGCCCATTTTCCTATTCACTCCTAATCCCTTATCCTCAATCCTACTGTAGGCGGCAGCGCATTTGCAGCAGCTTTGGCGTTGCTTATGTTATAGGCGACGGTAGCCACCTACCATCAAGTGGACCGTCAGCCTGTCTGCCGATCTTATCATAAAAAAAAAATTGTTTTTCGAATTTTTGTCTGTGCGTTTGTGCACGCTTATTTCAGAAACGGCCTAACCAATTTCAGTGCGGTTTTCACTTGTGTAAGTCATTGTCAGAGCCCATTTCCCTAACTCTTCCCATTCCCTTATCCTTAATCTTTCCCATTCCTTAATCCTATGTAGTCGGCTGCGCACTTGCAGCAACTGTGTGGCGTTGCTTGTGTTATAGGCGACGGTAGCCACCTACCATCAAGTGGACAACCTGTCTGCCGATCCTAACATAAAAAAAGAGTGTTTTTGTGCACTCTAGTTACTGTTAGTATGTTATAGTGGGATAGCTGTATTGAAATAATAAGTTCGGTTCGCTTATCGGTATGTTAAAAAAGCCGTCTACCAGTCAGAGTATACTGAAGCCCTTATTCTGTATATAGTTAAGAAACTTCCTTTGAAACGCACCAAAGTGCAACAGTCTAGACGTCTAGGTCTAAGCGTCCAAACGTTCACCTTTTGGGGAGGGAGGTGATTGTTCCGCGTTGTCACTTTTGTGTTTGTGTTAGGGATTGTGTTGGGATAAACTAAAAAAAAATATAATTATACTTTTTTTTTTGAGCTTACTCCTTAAGAATCGATTTTCATATAAGGCCTCGGTGTGGATATTTTATGAGGAGTGAAATTAATATAAGCGTTACATTGGGCGGTTTTCCATTAGCCGGTCCGGTGCCGGCGCGACGCTGCGCTGGCATGGCCCCTAGACCGGCACCGGCGGCGCCGTGGCTTCGTTTTTCCACCGAGCTGTTGATGCCGGTTGAGGCCCTTTGGTATAACAATCAAAATACCACGATGAATTTTGGATTCATCCAATACTAAAAGTGAGATAAGGAAAATTCTCTCTCTCCGCTCCGCGTCCTGCTACCCGCCCCGCGCACTCATACACGCACACGGCTACAATTCATAATGCAGTTTTTCCGGGCCGGCGACGGCGCCGGCAAGTGAAAAAACAAGCCATACATTTTCATACATTTTTGCTTCCCCGGCACCGACACGGCGCCGGCTTCTGTGCCGGGGTCGGGCCGGTAAGTGGAAAAACGCCGATTATCTGTCACTTTGATATATGTGCGACAACTGACGCATGTATTTATGTTCCCTAATTCTATTCTCTGGGCTTATAAAAGCAAATGTCAACGAAACGATAGCGAATTAAACCTGCCGGCGCAGCGACATCTGGGGCTCTAGCCAAGATGCAAACTATTGTAAACGCTTCCTTTGCGTACTTACGAAACGAAAGAAATAAAGCCCGGTGATTGGTTGTTGTAACAGTTGTAACTTCAACAACCAATCACCGGGCTTTATTTCTTTCGTTTTGTAAGTAAGCAAAGGAAGCGTTTGCAACAGTTTGCATCTTGGCTAGGGCCCCTGTTATCGAAAAAATGAATTATTGGAACTTATAAAAAGTAGTGACATCTGTGTATATCGAACGTGACTGACATAACTTTTTTTGGTACACGTGACATCTGAGTATGCAATAATGTAACTCAACTAAATAATATAGAGTTATTTGGTATCCAGTTATCTATTGACACGAGAAAAAAATTATACATTTAATGTTATACTTTTTAAGTAGTAAACTGGAATCGTGCGTTGGAGCTGACGCACACACTTTTTTTTGAACTTACACTTTAGAGATTTTGGTAGTAAAAGTCTTTCTTAATTTTAGTAATTTCCTGTGAATCTATACTAACTAATATATAAAGCTGAAGATTTGATTGTTTGTTTGGTTGAACGCGCTAATCCCAGCAACTACTGGTTCGAATTGAAAAATCATTTTTGTGTTGAACAGTCCATTTATCGAGGAAGGTTTACAGGCTATATAACATCACGCTACGATCAATAGTATTACATAAACAGTGTTATATGTGTTGGCAGTATTATATAAACGTTCACGACCTTTACCGCGCGCCCCACGCGCCCCACGCGCCCCACGCGCCCCACGCGCACCACGCGCCCCACGCGCACCACGCGCCCCACGCGCACCACGCCCGCCGCCGTATGGGCCGCAGCGAAGCGTGGCCGAGATCAGCTAGTATTATAAAGATACTGTTATAGAAATAAAAATAATTATATTTTTGTAATAAAAGTATTATAAAAATAATAAATATTAAAAAAAACTTAAAATTACATATCTGCTAATATCGTGGCAAAGCCCAAGGTACCGATGGCTAGGGCTGCAGAGTGAGGGAACTCTTGACAATTATTAAAATTATTATTAAAACTATTATTAAAATTATTATTAAACTATTGTAAATTTAGTGAGCCTATTGTTTCACGACCTTTAGCCTAGTATTTCATATTCTGTAAATGGGAATAACATTCGAAAATCAACACATTGAGCGCGTAGCACGTACTCGATACGTTGTTCGAGTCTTTGCGCAGTGCAGTCAAATTTTTTTAATACTTCCATACTTAAATATCGATGATCTATGTAACCCGATTAGCATATTACCCGATTTTTCCCAGTAAAACCTATAATTTCTACTTACCTAATAGTACAAGTTTCAACCGTTAGAACGAAAAACAACTGATTGATCTCCTTTAGAATTGACATTTATCCATATAATTGCTGATGCGTCTGGTCGCCATATTGGTGACGTAATCTCGAGACACACTTTGTACCGTCGGTTTTATTAGCTGTATACTCTTGTTAGTTGCGCATGACGTCACTTGGACGTTAATGTGACAAGATTTAGGTTAGGGTTTGTTTTACTTTTAGCCACTTTCGTAATGAGTGCGAATTAAATTCCACCATTAATAAACACATCAAAAAAGTCTAAGCAACAACATACAAATTTCAATTTTGCAATGTGTTTTCGCATTAAATCCTTAGTGTTTTCTTATTTATATTAATTTTTAATGCTTTTTTCATATTAAACCTCAATTTTTTTTTTTTTTTTTTTTTTTTAATAATCTTAATTAACAATAATTACGAGTAAGTACTGTATGTACGTAGTACAAAGTAAGGTGCCTAATCAACTAAACTTAAACTAAAATTGCATAAATTAATACAAAGTGTGGCCTCCTCTGTTATTGAGAACTTGCTGGCACCGATTATTCATAGAATCGATGAGACTGTTAATGTTATCCTGCGGCAATTGTTCCCAATGAAATTTTAGTAAGTCCATCAGTTGTTGGGTTGTTGTCACTCCATCCGAGTCCTTTAAAACACGTCTCTGGAACATGTCCCATGCATGCTCGATGGGGTTGAGGTCTGGCGATTGTGCAGGCCAAGGCAATACCAGGATGTTTTCCCTTGCCAAGTACTCCCGTGTGTGCAAAGCTGTATGCGAACGCGCATTGTCATGCATCAACGTGAAATCGGAGCCAGGCGTTTGTGCGAATGGACGAACATAAGGCCTTAGAACATCCTCAGCGTAATTTACAGCGTTCATGTTACCATTTACAAAAACGAGCTCAGTTCGTCTGTTCTTCATAATACCCGCCCATACCATAACTGTTGAGCCGTTGTATGGATGCACTTCCTGAACGCACCTCAGTCTTTCAGTATTTACAGGACGACGGTACACTCTTACCCTTCTAGTATCAGGCTTGAACCCAAATCGAGACTCATCGCAAAATAAAATTTTATCCCATTGTTCCCGGGTCCATGTAATGTGTTCCCTACACCATTCATTTCGACGAGCGCGATTCCCGTGACGTATCGGTGGGCACCTAACTGGCCTTCGTGCTCGTAAGCCATACTCATGCAGTCGATTTCGCACAGTTTGGCAGCTAACAACAACACCACATGAATTTTGTAGCCGGCGGCGGTTAACATTGGCTGGCGTCTTGCAGTCAGATCGATAAATCGATCTTGCCGTGTGGTTGTACAACTTTCTCGACCTGGGTGCTGCTCAGCAGGATCTCCCGTGTTAGTGTAACGCTGATGAAGACGGCAAACAACGCTTCTGTTGACACCAAAATACCGAGATACCTGAGATTGACTTCTTCCCGCTTGCAACATCCCTACAGCTCTTTGCATTTCATCTGCGTTCAAATGACGTCGCTCCATGACGTAAAAAATGTCTCAAAATCCAAATTTGTTCAAAACTTTTTTCAAATTATTGTTTAAATCATAAAATTGATACAGAATACTAAATTTTAATAAGCAAAGAAAACGCTACAAAAATCGGACAAATGCATTCGCTTTTGAATTTGTGAAAAAAAAAAACAAATGATACTAAATTTTTTTTTACAACCAGCCAGTATGTCCTCTAGATCAAAAAAGTTTACATAGGTATTATGTACTTGGTAAGAAATGATATAATAATTGATTAATAATTTGAAATAGTATGTGTTGCTTAGACTTTTTTGATGTGTATGTTTTTTTTTTTTTTGTTGCATACCAAGAGTTTATTGCGTCTAAACTGTCGCGCGCTTGTTTTGTGTTATCGCTGTTTATAAACGAGGCTGGCTCTGTAAATAGGTTGACTCGTGCAAGATTCACTTTCGATTTCTCTAAACACGCGCCATGCTCGTAGCCGTAATAATACTGCGACTCGTTATTTGGCATAGTTTGCGCGTGTAAGATTACAAAGTTGCTCGATGGCGTATCGGAAGCACATAGCAATATAGTAAATGTAATGAGTACTACTAGCTTTTGCTCGCGGATTCGTCCGCGTGTCTTTTTTTTTTTTTATGTTAAGTCGACAGACAGGCTGACGGTCCACTTGATGGTAGGTGGCTACCGTCGCCTATAACACAAGCAACGCTACAGGTGCTGCAAGTGCGCTGCCGACTACAGTAGGATTAAGGATAAGGGATTAGGAGGGGATAAGGAAATGGGCTCTGGCATCCCTTACTCACTGACCGAAACACAACAGCACACGTGCTGCTATTTCACGTATATGCACGGTGGTCTTCTGTAAGGGGGTGGTCACTGCCGCCAGGCGGGTTTCCCAAATGACTGCGAAACGCAGTGTGCCCTACCACTACTTTTCAAATCCAGACCAGAGTCAATTTTGAAAATTACATTAAAATTTCCAAACTTGATCCCGCCGGGAATCGAACCCGGAGCCCCTGAGACGTTAGGCAAGCATCCTTGCCACTCATCCAACGGTCAAAGTATCCAATCTTTCAAGCTGAAATCAGATTACACATTAGCAAGGTTTCATTGAAATCGACCGGGCGATTTCGGAGATTAGAGCGAGCGAACATGGTGACACCGAATTTTTATATATTACTAGCGACCCGCCCCCGGCTTCGCCCGGCGTGCGATTTTTATATATATATGAACATTCCCCGTTTATCCTTCCTTCCACTAGTGAAAACCGAATTAAAATCGGTCTACCCGTTCATGCGTGATGCAGTGACCAAGGGAAATGGATATAGAGACGAGCTTCGCTCGCCACTTTGACCGCGTAACTTTATAAATTACAAGCTGTTGCACGCGATTTCGTCTGCGTCTCTTTATAAAATGCTATATGTCACTCGTTGATAATGTAGCTTTCTATAGGTGAAACAGTTTTTAACATCGGTCCAGTAGTTTTTGAGTTTTTTCATTACAAACATAAGTAGTGGCAGGGCACACTGCTTTTCGCAGTCATTTGGGCAGCCCGACTGGCAGCAGTAACCACCCCCTTACAGAAGACCACCGTGAAATAACAGCACGTGTGCTGTTGTGTTTCGGTGAGTGAAGTAAGGAATGCTAGAGCTCATTCCCTATCCCTTCCCAATGCCTAATCCTTAATCCTATTGTAGTCGGCAGCGCACTTGCAGCAACTTTGGCGTTGCTTGTCTTATAGGCGACGGTAGCCACCTACCATCAAGTAACATTAAAAAAAAATTTGTATGAAGGTGGGTAGGGGGGGGGGAGTGGCCTAGGTTCTTGCTGATAATGTAGCTTTCTATAGGTGAAAGAATTTTTAAAGTCGGTCCAGTAGTTTTTGAGTTTTTTCATTACAAACATAAGTAGTGGCAGGGCACACTGCTTTTCGCAGTCATTTGGGCAGCCCGACTGGCGGCAGTAACCACCCCCTTACAGAAGACCACCGTGAAATAACAGCACGTGTGCTGTTGTGTTTCGGTGAGTGAAGTAAGGGATGCTAGAGCTCATTCCCTATCCCTTCCCAATGCCTTACCCTTAATCCTATTGTAGTCGGCAGCGCACTTGCAGCAACTTTGGCTTTGCTTGTCTTATAGGCGACGGTAGCCACCTACCATCAAGAAACATAAAAAAAAAATGTATGAAGGTGGGTAAGGGGGGGGGGGGGGGAGTGGCCTAGGTTCTTGCTGATAACGTAGCTCTCTATAGGTGAAAGAATTTTTAAAATCGGTCCAGTAGTTTTTGAGTTTATTCATTACAGACATACCTACATACACACATACAAATCTTTTCTCTTTACTATAATATTAGTATAGATAATAATAATAATTATTAATTATTGTAAAGTTTTATCAAAATACATTCTGTAGCTTTTGCGTAAACATTCGTCCTCACAATTGTCAATACGAAATTTTGCTAGTAAACCAGTTAAAACCTATCATCATGGAATTTTGCATACACGTTGTCAAAGATGAAGGAAAGAACATAGGGTACCTTTTATCAAGAAAAAAGTACTGTTCCCGCGGGATCATCTAAGAATAAAAATTGAAAATTGTACCTCTGACAAATAAATACGTATGTGCGATAAAGTTTAAATAAATGCTTTTACACCTAAAAGAATTAGGAGCGCGAACGAAGTACGCGGCATAAAGTACTATGTTGCTTTTATGAAATATTTGAAAAATCTCTTAAGGTGGCGCTGTACGAACGTGAGAACTCAGTAATAGGGTATTTGGGAGAATTTGTTGTCTCAACTTACTATAATGCGAATTCGCACCACTTATTCAACTCGCGAAAATAATAAAATATTTTAGAAAAATTCCAACATTTTAGCAATTAGCAAAAATTTTTTTAGCAAATTTAGCAAAAACCAATATTTTAGCAATTCCAATATTTTAGAAAAAACTTTATAGATGGTAGCCTATATTGACGTCCCAATTTCAAAATGTACATTATAGGTAGGATGTTTCCAAGGAAAAACATTTTAGTCAGTAATTACAAGAATTCAACCAGCGAAAATGTCACAAATTCTGCACATTTTAGGAATTAATTATACTAGATATAAAAATTGTAAAATTAATTTCAGTTTTTTGTTGCGATGCAAACCTTCATATTAGGTCCTAGAAATGTCATGTTTTTTTTATGTGTTGCTACGACCTATAATTAATGAGTAATCACGGAATTAGGTACATAGTATGGAATAAGTGAGCTGTTCGAGCTGGGAAGTGCCCTCTTAAAAGGTCTTAAACAAATCAAGCCATACGTCTCAAGGCAACATCTCGCGAAAAATATGCGCGCAGGTACAGCGTTGGCCCTTGGCAGCGTTTGATTGTCGCATATAACTTAAAGGTCATTAGCACCATTAAAGTGCCATAAATTACGCCCAGTTTTCACTTTATTTATTGTTTTAACACGCCATAAACATAATTTGTTTCATTCCAAGTGCAACGTATCGAAAATAGTGTTTAGATTTTTTATTTTTAAATAGTACAACTAGTACAAGTGTATAGTGGCAGAGAACACAGTCATTTGGGCAGCCCGCCTGGCGGCAGTAACCACCCCCTTCCAGAAGACCACCGTTAATAACTGCACGCGTGCTGTTGTGTTTCGGTGAGTGAGTAAGGAATGCCAGAGCCCATTTCCCTATCCACTCCTAATCCCTTATCCTTAATCCTAATGTAGTCGGCAGCGCACTTGCAGCAGCTTTGGCGTTGCTCGTGTGTGTTATAGGCGACGGTAGCCACCTACCATCAAGTGGACCGTCAGCTTGACTGCCTATCTTAACATAAAAAAAAAACGGTTTAATAAAGTTATTATTTGCTAAGCGTGTTTAGCGTGTTAAAAGTGTGTTTAGACTTTAGCGTGTTAAAAAAACAAGCAAATCTTCTTTGTAAGACAATGACTAACCACAGACCGAACACAGTTTTTACCAGAATGAGCGCAACCTAATCGCTTAGGAATGAAGGTGGCAATATTGCGCAACAAATTTTTGTATGTTCTCCGAGATAACAAAACCAAACCGGTCAAAACTGTTTTGTGGTCAATTCCCAGTTCTTCAGATTATGTCGTAACTACCGATATGCCGATCATGCTTCGCTTTTTCAAAAATGCGTCCATTTTATCCGTAACAGGGACCAGGGTGAGGTTCATCTTTGACATGAAAATTCCCGGATTGAAAACGCTCAAACCCTCTTTGTGCAACTCTTACTGACACTGCATTAGGTCCATAAGCGTCAATTTTCTTTTTCGCGGCTTGCGTTGAATTTTTTTCGTTTTTGTAATAAAATTTTAAAATGCATCGAATTTCTTCATTAGATTCATTAATTTTGATAGAAAGAAAAACAAATTAAAAATAGCTGGAAACAACATTTTACTAATTTATTTCTTTCTTTGAAATGTAACCTTTTTAATGTCAGCCAGATACAAATTGTACAGCCAAAGAGATTTTATTACAAGTTTATGCATACTATAGGTATGCGAAAAGATTTTCCCCGACCTATTAATTACCAGAAAACACATTTGATTATAGTCAAGGCGAACTGATGGCAAACACCTACTATAGGGACAATAAAAAGTACCACTATGGCATCAACATTAAAATAATGTCTAAAATATTAGAATAAATAGTAGTACTAACGTATGTCCACTAATGTTTATTAATAATTTAAAAAGAACGATCCATTATTTTCGATTTTAATCACTTGGCCTCGCGATACGAACCTTATTTTAGAGGCCTTGTCAACAATTATTGTGTGTCACTCGTTTCCTCGGAAAGCGATTGTTATAGATATGTATAATATGTATGTACATAATTATATAAAATTATACACTAGTAGCATAACTAGAAATCATCAGCTACCTGCGTAAACAAGTCTATCGTTAGAATGTACAATAGCGAACTAGAGACGAAGACATGCATATTGCATACACTCGCTTAGCAATATGATTTAAAATTTTAATAAATAAACATTTCTGAAAAAAGAACTGACTCAGTGCGACATCTGGTGCCGAATAGCTAAAATTAACAACGCTAATTCCGCCCTCTATCGTAAAAGACTCGCACTCATGACTCATCGTTACGTCTGGCGTGTAGTACTTTTTCAGTTGATACACTACAGACACTACAGATGGCGCCACATTTGTTAGCATCGTGTACACTAGATGACGCTGAATGTAGCATTGTTACTAATTAAATTTATGACTGTTGTTTCTGTTTAAAGAATTATATCATTACATTTGTTTACATTGAAAACATTTGTCGCAGAAGAGCAATCAGGTCACATAACTTGTTATCGCTATTATGATAAATTTTTACTCGGTATCGCTATCACTAAAAACAATACTTCAAGGCCGGTAACGGCATACATTTATATGCTACCTGAGCCCGCAACTTCGTACGCGTGGTATTTGGTATAGGTATGGTATTTGGTGGTACTTTTTAAGGAATGGCATGATTTTAATATAAAATTTGTTTATGCACTAGCTGAGCCGCAAGTAGCCGAATACGCGTGGTAGTATAGTGCGTAACTTTTTTGTATGTAAACCGATTGAAATGGAACAAACACTAAATCTTACTACGGGAAACTTGCTACAATACATGAGTGATAACCGCATTCAAATAGGTTAAGCCGTTTTTGAGATCAGCGTGCACAAACGCCCAGACATACAATAGAGACAAAAATTCTAAAAACTATTTTTTTGACCTCAATAACATAAGTACAACGTGTAATTTTTTTTTTTAAATTTAATGTAGGTACTGACACGGCTCGTTTATGATTTTATTATAATTATATATAGACCACACAATAGGGGATCGGACAGTAATCAGATTAAAATCTAAAATGTACTTAGAAAGAAAATATATCATTTTTTACGATTATTTATCGAATAATAATTTAATATAATTCATTTAAATATTTTTAAATGAAGAAATAAAATTTTATTATTTACAATATTTTTAATCTATACTGAAACACAATCACAGTGCGTGACGTCATTTGTGGGCAATCATTGTCTTATGCCAATGCAGCTGTTTTGTTATGATATGACCACAAATGACGTTACGCGCTCTCAGATGAACTATCGTGGCGTTTTGGCGGCATTTTCAAACAAACAATATTAAAACATGATTTTGAGTACCTAAAAGGCCATAAATAAATAAAATAGTATTTTTTTATGGGAATAAATATCCATGAAGATTAATTTAAAACACTTTCTGAAAATTTGTCCCGATCCCCCTATTGATTTAGATGAGGTTTTCAATAACGGAATGAGTGTTAAATGGGGAAGGTTTTTATGAACAATTTGCAGAAAAAACGCAGAAATGTTGCCATAATTAGCCAAATTAAGAGAGACTTTATTAAAGGATTGGCTTAAATCTAATTTGTTATTTTTTTACAATAAATAACTATCTTCTTACATCTTATCGTTTCTGACTGTACAGCTCAATAAATAGCCTTTAAAATTATGTATAGGACATTTTGGGAATAGTAAACTAAATATTTATTGAAAGTTGCACAATGTCCACAATTATAATTAAAGTGGACATTTTGAGAACAATAAAAATATTTATTTTTGTAATTCCCAAAATGTCCCAAATTGGACATTTCTTGTGGGACATTTTGGGAATAGACCATATCGGGAGCGGGTAGTTTAATATAGAGACAAATAGTAGAGAGCGGTCCGTGTTCTTGTTCAATTTCAGTAGGTACTAGCTATTTTTTTTATCTTTTTTTTTTGGTTAGATCAAATTTGTGGTAATGACTGCCGCAGTCAGGAATTCCTGGGGCCTTAGACAAAGTAGCATTCGCTCCGTAGCGATGCGATATCGAAGTTCGTTATCGTCTCAGAGACAAAGGAATCGACACTGTAACACGTGATAAACACGTGATACCTTGTCATGAAATCCTACTTAGAAAATTGTATCACTATGGTGTCAGGGGCAATTCATATAACCTACTCAAATCATACTTAGAGGGTAGAAAACAATTTACTGTAATAAATAAAATCAATTCGAAACAAAATGAAGTTAAATATTGCTCACGTACAAGATATAGTAACTATGGAGTACCACAAGGAAGTGTACTGGGTCCCCTGTTGTTTTTAATTTACATCAATGATTTGCCTAAAAATATAAAGCACCCAATGACTCTGTTTGCCGATGATTGTACTATTCTGTTTTTAACTAAAGACCTAACAAATTTTGATTCTGATTTTAGTACAACATTGGATAGAATAATTCAGTGGTTGGAAAATAACAACCTCAAGATAAACCTCAATAAAACTAAAGCAGTGGAATTTAGAATAAGGGGTAACAATGATTCAAATAACATTCTTTATCATGGCGAAACCATAGAGAAAACAGAAGAAGTAAAGTTCCTGGGATTGCAAATAGACAGCAAACTTACATGGAAGTCTCATATAGAAAGTATTTGCAAAAAATTAAACAAATTCTCATATGCACTAAACAAATTGAATAAATGCTCAGGAGCATCAACTGCACTCGTTGCTTACTATGGTTATGTTCAGTCGACGCTTAGGTATGGTTTAATTTTTTGGGGAAATTCGATTAATAAAAACGAAGCTTTTAAAGCTCAAAAAAGATGCATTAGAGTCATCTGTAATCTTGGACAGCGTGAGTCATGCAGGCCATATTTTAAAAGCTTGGGAGTCCTGACGCTCCCATCTTTGTACATATTAGAAATTGTAATGTATGTAATAAATAATAAACACCTCTATGAAAATTGTACATTGTCACAGCGACGATCACATACACTCAGTTTAACCCAATGCAAAACTAAATATCTCCATAATAGTGTCTTTTATTTGGCGCCTAAAATATTTAATAAGATACCCTTTACAATTACCAGCATTTCAAATACAAAATTAATTAAGAAGAAACTAAAGGATTTTTTGGTAGGGAAAGCATATTATGCTCTGGATGAGTTTTTAAATGACACGCTCTAAGATAATTGTAGTTGTTTTGTTTGAATGAAACTTCGTACTTCTATTAATATTTGAATTGGAATATATTTTTGCTTTTGATAATTTGTACATGACCGGCTTTATCTGTCAATCTTATTTAAAATTCCGGTGGTCGGCAGACAATTTTATTTATTTTTTAAAAGGTTGTGCCGTGGTTTCGTGTGGCTTGGTTTTGTGTAATTTGGTTTCTTAACATGCCCCCCGACGTTGAAATGTCCAATTTCAACAGGATCATGAACTACTGCGTTGGTTTGGGAGAGGGCAAAGTCTTGAAAAGCTGCGACGAATAATGCCCCGTTGTGTGTAGACATCAGCGACTCTGGCTACACCATCGGCACCAGGATAAATCTTGACGATTCTTCCAAGACACCACTTCATCGGTGGAACCCCATCTGCCTTGACGAGAACCAGTGAATCGATTTCCAACTGACCCTTGGATGAGCGCCATTTAGTCTTGACCTGAAGTTCGGCGATGTATTCCTTGTGCCATCGTTGCCAGAAGTGTTGACGTAGTTGTTCGACTCTTTTCCATCTATCGAGTTTGTTTGGATTGATGTCCTTGTCGATTTCTGGGGTTGGCAATGCTGTCAAAGCTCGTCCGACCAAAAAATGTCCGGGCGTCAAAGGAGTCAGGTCGCTTGGATCGGAAGATATGGAAGTTAAAGGACGGGAGTTTAATACTGATTCAATTTGAACGAGTACAGTATATAGCTCTTCAAAAGTAAGGTGACAATTACCTAATATTCTGTTGAGGTGGTGTTTAACTGATTTTACTCCAGCCTCCCAAAGTCCGCCAAAATGCGGTGAGTATGCAGGAATGAACCTGAATTCGATACCGTCGTTCGCCATGTTCTCCGACAACTGAGAATGATTTTGCCTAATAAATTTTTCAATTTCATTTTTCGCGCCAACAAATTGTGTTCCGTTGTCAGAAAATATGGAAACCGGCTTTGATCTTCGCGCGATAAAACGACGAAGTGCTGCAATATATGCGTCTTTTGTTAGCTCCGTGACTAACTCTAGATGCATGGCTTTAGTTGTGAAACAAACAAAAAGAGCAACATAAACTTTCATGAGTCTGCATCCACGGCCCTTCCTATCTGCTGCGGTCAGTGGGCCAGCATAGTCTACTCCAGTTGTTTGGAATGGATAACCTGGAATCAAACGCTGCTCAGGCAATTGACCCATGATGGGTTTTACAGTTTTGGAATTTTGCTTGAAGCATGTTAGACATTTGTGCACGACAAGCCTTGCAAGATTGCGACCACCCAACGGCCAATACCGCTCTCTCAGGGATGACAGCAAAAGTTGAGGGCCCGCATGTAACAATCGTTTGTGTTCATGTGTGAAAATGAGTTTTGTAAGTGTATGAGAAGATGAAAGTAATATCGGGTATTTTTTGCCAAAGTCGTAGTTCGAATTCATTAGTCTACCACCTACTCTAATTAAACCCGACTTGTCCAAAAATGGACTTAGTTTTAATAGTTGATTTTTATTGGATAAACATATTTTGTTATTTGTAAAAATGTGATACTCTGTAAAAGTTTCCATTTGTGACCATTTCAATAATTGTGTCAAAGAATTGTTTAATTCTTCTACCGTTAAAATGCCTGTTCTTTTGAGGCTGTTCCTTTTGATATTGTTTATGAATCGCAATGCATAAGCTAACGTGCGTTTCAACTTTGATAAATTAGAAAAGCGACTGTAATCAAAGAGGCAAAATTGATTAACTGCTGTGACGTTTGCAATCATTTCAGGGATATGTTCCTTGCTTATTTGCTCTCCTGACTCAGGCCAATGAGATTCCATATCGCTCAAGAATGATGGACCACGCCACCAAAGGTTCAAGTTATTTATGTCAGTTAGATTGACACCTCTTGTAAGTAAGTCTGCTGGATTTTGAGATGATGATATGTGACGCCATTCATAGCCCTGAGTCAATTCTTGGATTTCGGCTACGCGATTCCTGACGAATGTTTTAAGATTGTTCGGTGCGGTTCTCAGCCATCCAATGACAATTGTTGAATCCGTCCACAAGACACATCTATTTAGTGGTATTCGAAAGGCCTGTTTGATTTTATTTAGTAATCTAGCACCAATCAAGGCTCCACACAGTTCTAGACGTGGTATGGTTAATGGTTTCAATGGCGACACTCTACTTTTAGCACTCAATAAATGTGTGTGAGTGGAATTCTTTGTAAGTGTTCTGACATAAGAACATGCACCGTAAGCATCCTGAGATGCATCACAAAAAATATGAATCTCAATAGTTTCGTAATTTGGACAAATGACACAACGTGGAATTTTAATGTCATTTATTTTAGGCAATTCGGTTATAAAGTTCTTCCACGTTTCGCTAATATCATCTGGAAGGGTTTGATCCCAATTAATCTTTAATAACCAAAGTTTTTGTAGTAAAATTTTACCTTTAATAATGAAGATGCTTAATAAACCTAGAGGATCAAATATTTGCCCAATTGCACTCAAAACAGACCGTTTTGTGTGGTGTGTGGTTGTAGACAGCGGCCTAATTGTGTAATGCAAGTGATCACCCTTAGGCGACCAGCCTAAACCTAATGTGCTGGATTGTTGAGGATCACCTAAATTCAACTCAAGACATGTATTGAAGTCAGATTGAGAAATTGTGTCGATGTTTGATTTGATTTTTCGTAAATTAAAGCAACCCCTAGATAAAGTTTGCTCGACGTTATGTTTGATTCTCAATAATTCTTCGACAGTTTGACAACCAGTGACCAAATCGTCGACGTAGAAATCTTCATTGATTATTGTCGCTGTAGTTTCGTCGCATTCTTGTGTCAGTTGCTTGAGACACCGAATAGCCAAAAATGGTGCTGAAGCCATACCATATGTGACCGTGTTTAGTTCATATGTCTCGAGTGATTTGTTAGGATGGTCTCTCCAAATAATTCGCTGTAAATGTCTTTGATTGTCATGAATTAAAACTTGACGATACATTTTCTCGATATCGCCAGTCATAACGTAGATATGGTGTCTGAAACGTAACAAAATTGAAAACAAATCACTTTGTATTGTTGGACCGACCATTTGTAAGTCATTTAGAGAAACTCCAGTGGTAGTTTTTGAGCTAGCATTAAATACTACTCTTAGTTTGGTTGTGGTGCTGCTCTCACGCATAACACCGTGATGTGGCAAGTAATATGCTGATTCAGAAATGACTGTATTTTCCGAATTTACCTTTGACATGTGTCCCAATTGCAAATATTCTGAAATAAATTCAGAATACATTGATTTAAATTTGGGCTGCTTTTCAAATCTGCGTTCCAGTGATAAGAAACATTGTTTGGCCCTTTCGTATGAATTTCCCAGCTCGGTCAGTGATCGTTTGAAAGGAATGGCTACAGAGAAGCGCCCATCAGGCATCCTCTTGACATTTTGTGTATAATTTTCTTCACATTGTTTTTCTTCAATTGAATAATTAAATTTTGTTTCGATTTCCTCCAAAGACCAGAATTTGGTTAACAATTCTTGTATATATTTTGTATCATCGTTGTTAGTATGTTGTGTAAAATTGCATGTATAATGTTTGTTTTGTGAATGATTGATTTTTGAAAGACCATTGGTAGGTCCGGATACTATGTATCCTAATTTTGTTTGTTGTAACACTGGACAGTTGGGACCAAAGCGTATTTGATCTTGTTCGAGAAGATCCCAAAAGATATCTGCACCTAGTAATATGTCAATGTCTGACGCGACATCATAGTTAGGATCCGCCAGTATTACATCGGTTGGGATGTTTAGCAAGTTTGCATCTAGTTTGTAATTATTTTGTATTTTTGTTATATTTGGCAATACTAAGGATATGATATAAGGATTGAAAGGATTGACACACAGAAATTTAATTGGAACGGACTTACTTCTTGCTGATTTCTGTCGACTTTCGTGTTGTAGCTAGCCCAGTAGCAAATCCTGTTTATTCGTCTTGTTAGCAAATTCCGTTTATACAAATTGTTGCCTCTTGTTTGTTTCGTTGATTTAATCCGGCTCGAAGATGACCAAAAAATGTAGTTGTTTTGTTTGAATGAAACTTCGTACTTCTATTAATATTTGAATTGGAATATATTTTTGCTTTTGATAATTTGTACATGACCGGCTTTATCTGTCAATCTTATTTAAAATTCCGGTGGTCGGCAGACAATTTTATTTATTTTTTAAAAGGTTGTGCGGCGTGGTTTCGTGTGGCTTGGTTTTGTGTAATTTGGTTTCTTAACAATAATGTTCTGATGCATTAGGTATAAATTTTGTTAGTTTTATAGTGACATTGTGATGGTAATTTTGATTTTAATGTTGTAATGGTATTGACATTGTATTGGTAATTTTGTGTTATTGGATTGTTGGATTTTGTTATAATTGCTTTGAATTGTTGGATGATGTTCATATTATCATTAATTAGTTTTGTACGCCATTCAGGCAGACCATACATGGTGCCAAGAGGATTTTAAGCTTCATCAAGTGTATATTACCTGTGGTCACAAAATAAATAATTGAATTGAATTGAATTGAAAATGATTTCTTTGTCTCTGAGACGATAACGAACTTCGATATCGCATCGCTACGGAGCGAATGCTACTTTGTCTAAGGCCCCTGGTCGCCTAGTCAGCGGGCTTCCATACGCCATCATATGTAAGACTGGTTCTAAGAGACCATGGCTACGCCTTACATCTCACACGTAAAAGTCAACAGCCGCACTTTTATGGGGATCTTCAGGAATTACATACAATGTGTAGCTAAGACTGTTATGCCAAAATTAAGGAATAATTAGAAAATTTAAACTAAACATATCAACTTTTTTTAACAGAACAACTGTTATTGTGTTTATTTGCAAGCTCGGCCTAGAAAAAGATTTTTAGAGTATTTTGTTCTAGGTCTCTGAGGTACAGATATTATATATATATTTTTTTATGTTAAGATCGGCAGACAGGCTGACGGTCCACTTGATGGTAGGTGACTACCGTCGCCTATAACACAAGCAACGCCAAAGCTGCTACAAGTGCGCTGCCGACTACAGTAGGATTAAGGATAAGGGATTAGGAGGGGATAGGGAAATGGGCTCTGGCATCCCTTACTCACTCACCGAAACACGTGCTGTTATTTCATGGTGGTCTTCTGTAATTACCTATATTACCTGTTCCTACATTTTAAAGGACATAATGTATTATACAACATGACTAATTGTATTATATTTCTTCCAGGACATGGACCTGATCGAAGTGCTGTGGAAGCAGGACGTGGACATGGGTTTCAGTCTACAGGATCCTTTGCAACCAGTGAGTACCTAATATGTAATCGATTTTAAAAATAAAATTCAAAAATAGAATAACAATCTAGTGCCCCTTAAGAATTACTTTTGAAAGACTTAATGAGCTAATTCCCTGCGACACAGGGCATTTATTTTAACTGGTAACACCTATTACACACTGACGCCCTCCTATAAATGTCATAAAGTGGCGACTGATAACACTCATAATAGGTTCTGGTACATCAATGCAAAATAAGCTTTACCTCAATGCATTAAAATCATTTTCTGATTGTAGACGTTGTTTCTATAGGACTTTATGTCATAACTAAGACTGACGCGCCTCGGCTTCGCCCAGGAGCAATTGGGGGTATTAGTACATACACTTAATGTTCACCTGGAATAATGTACCTTTCAAATAGTGACGGAAATTTACAAATAGGTGCAAACAAACATTCAAAATCCGCCCTCTCTCTTATTATATTAGACATTAATTGACTATTCAACTATAATTGTACTTTCAAACGGAAATCATTGTATAAATGATGAAAACTTCAATATTTAATAAACTTAAATGATAACTAATCTCGAATAATTGCAGGACGGTCCTCAAGCCACCAAAGTGAAGGATGCAGACATTGAAGCGGACAAGGGGCTGAAAACAACGGAAGAGAAAATAGAGAAGAAAGCCGAGAGTGAGAAGATCGAGGAAGTCAAGAAGACTCTGCTCGACGCCGAACTTAAGGAGGTGTGTGTGTGTTTTTTTTTTTAAATTCGAAATTGTGAACGAATCAAATATTTATTTATTTGTTATTACATGGCCTCCAACGAGGCAGGCATCAGACAAAAACACACAACAAAGAACAAAAAAGTAACACATGGCAGATTCCGCCGCAATTACAGGAGGCACAGCTTGCACCAATGAAAAGTCCAGAGCAACATCTCAATAATCATAATAATAAAAAATTAAAAAACAATTGGAATACAATGTCATTAATAATTAAATCAACTGTTTTGAAAGAATGGCAAAGAATGGTTACTTTTTGAGGAAGCATATTTTTTAACGAATCATCTTTGAGTACAGACCAGAGTTGAGCGAGGAAAATATGGACCAATAGGATTGCTCCATTTTTCTAGCTCCGCACAGCATAGCTCTGTTGACAGAGGGTTTAACGGAGCGAAAAATTTGTGTCGAACGCGAAATGCGAGACAGTGGACTTCACTGTCAATTATAAGCACAGTCCATAGACTGTGCTTATAACTCTACGCACGCATCCTCGCTTCGCGCAGCTACACCGTCTCACAGCTTCGCTGCGCATCCTCGCACAGCTCTGGTGGATACACTCACACCGCTTCACAGCTTTGCGACATATCTTCGCACGGTGGTGGGATGCTCAGCCTTAGTTACAAGCTTTATGGCTGTGATAGTGGCAGGGCACACTGCGTTTCGCAGTCATTTGGACAGCCCGTCTGGCGGCAGTAACCACCCCCTTACATAAGACCACCGTGAAATAACAGCACGTGTGCTGTTGTGTTTCTGTGAAAGAGTAACGGATGCCAGAGCTCATTTCCCTATTCCCTCCTAATCCCTTATCCTTAATCCTACTGTAGGCGGCAGCGCACTTTTAGAAGCTTTGGCGTTGCTTGTGGTATAGGCGACGGTAGCCACCTACCATCTAGTGGACCTTCAGCCTGTCTGCCGATCTTAACATAAAAATAGATCAAGAACAGTATTATTTTTCTTACTGTTCTGTACAATGTTTCGTCGTGTTAAGTTTTTATTGTATTAAGTTCTCATGCAAGCAGCTGTAAGCTTTAATGTAAGCTAAACCTGACTTAGGGCAACAAAAGCACGGTGGCTCCGACTTGGTTGAACTTGACTTCAAAAAATGTACGTTGCTTGAATTTGTTTTTGTGTTCAATTGCACTTTTTGAGTTGGCAACGCACTTGCAACACCTGCGGCGTTGCTTTTGTTGCAGGCGACGGTAGCCACCTTTACCATCAAGTTGACCGTCATCCTGTCTGAATTATCTTTACATTTAAAAAAATAATTTAATTGCATATTTGTTATAATATTACGAACGTACTTGTTCAATTTTAATTTAGCTTCTCCACCATAAATTTTTGAGTAATTATCATGATTTTTCTCTATAGGATGATCCGTGGGCTGGCCTCTCTTACACCGTGGACACCGAGACCGGTGAGTACAATATCTATAGTTTCTATCTATAGTAATCTATAGTAGGTACCTATTATTCTGTACTATATGAGATGATCGTGTAATCTTTTGTTACCGTTCTTGTGGTTGATGTTGTGTATAGGGAATATGCGTCTAATTCAAAAAAGGTTTAAATATATTTTTTTATCAACATTTTTGCTTTAGAATTATGTCTATGTAAATATTTTTTAATATTATTTCTTTTTCGTTAAGAAAATAATTATTGAAAAGTGCATAAAAATGTGGGAAATTCAAAATACTTGAAACGTCAAAGTATTTCGAATGTGACGTCAAAGTCTATGGAATGTGACGTCAACGTCTATGAAATGTCAACAAGCGTGTAGATGTTTGTGATTTTGTAGACTTTGAAGTCACGACAAGCGCGCCAAAAGGGCGGGTGTTTAAAGTGCCCGTAGCTGTTAGTTAATTTAAACTTTTTTTTTTGTTACCAAATTTCTGTTTTTTGGCGCTGAATATTTTTTTACGGTTATATAACGATATAACCTATCGTATGAAAATATAAAAAAAAATGTGCATATTCCCTATTGGCGTGTCTGCCGAGTTGCGCTGTGACTCATTGTATAGAAAATGTTCAACATGTATTCTGTTGGTGTATCCTAAATAAGTAAATAAATAACGGAAATAGACATTTTAAAAATGTCTATGGAGAGCTGATAGGAGAACTTAAATATTAGGTTGAGGAAAAGTTTTTTCTCATATAGTATGTATAAACTTGTAATAAAATCCCTTTGGCTGTACTATTTGTATCCGGCTGGTTTTGATGACATTGAAAAGGTTACAATTCAAAAAAAGAAACAAACTAGTAGTTCGTTTTTATTTCTGTCAAAATAAGTGAATCTAATGAAGAAATTCGACACATTTAAAAAAAATATTACAAAAAAGAGAAAAAATGCATCGCAAGCTGCGAAAAAAATTGTGACGTTTATGGACCTAATGCAGTATCAGTAAGAGTAGCACAAAGTTGGTTTAAGCATTTTCAATAGGTATATTATATTTGTGCCGATTAAACAAATTTTCTTTCTTTCTTTCTATGTAACTCGTTTCGGCTTATTATTAGAATGTCGGCGGTTAGATTGTAATTTTTAATTGTAGCTTGTACAATATGTACAGATATAAATAATTTCGAAACGTATAAAGCTCTAAAATTCTTACCCCCAAACGTTCGGCGTATAAACACTTTTATGCACCACCCCTTATATTATGTATACCCCTAATAAATAAGGGTGCTTCCCCTAGTCCCCCAGCAAAATATATACATATACGTGTACAAACAGGCGGATAACGGAAGTAAGTTTCGGTATAATCGTGTTTATACAAGAATCAAAAGTGACTGTGTATTAGTATATTGAACACTAGCCGATCCCCGCGACTTCGTTCGCGTGGACTCTCAATCGTCATCATCATCACAAAGACCTCCTCCCTATTATGATTATGATGTATGCGGCTGGCTGGCAATTATGATTTCACGCTTTAGTCTTACCTTATCAAAAGACGTAATGTTTTGTCATGGCATTTATATATATATATGTAAGAGAATGACTTTTTAGCAGATATCGTAATAATTTGAGGATATGACGTGGTTTCGAAGTAAGGAATCGCTAAGTTGGCTTAGGGCCCTTGATGCACTTGAGATACGTCGTAGCCCCATTTGGCAGTCAGTAGGTACGCCTTGAATAGTGTTACTTTTATTTCCTTAGAACAGCGTGCAAACCTGTGAGCCAACATATTGCTACGAACAGCCAGTGCCCTGCGTTCCCTGTCAATATCGACATTATCATTATGTGTCACTAATGATCCCAAAAGTGTCACTCTTTTGGGAGGCATGGCACAAAGCTTTATAGGAGGTACGGATTTTTTAATAAAGTTAAAAATATTTCTGGTATTGTGAACCTAAATGATAATATCAAATATACAGTTGGAAAGCGCCTAAATATAATAATCACTAACAATATAGAATCGCTATTGATTACGTCATCAACCCCGCTCCAGGGCCAGAAAAATTTGTGTCCCAGGCTTTTCAGACTCGCCTGCCCATGTATGTAGGTACTATCTGAATCCAAAAGGGCGCATTGGTTGCCAGATCTGAAACTTTTTTCAGCTACCTAACCCCACTATTTATGTCCCTTATGATGAAAGCAAAAATCATGCATCATAGATTTCAGCAAGCTGCCTTCATGACTTTTAAATTAATTTTATATTTATCCTATATGTGGTGTCCGCTCTACGCAGCTCTGAGGGACTGCTAATGCGTCGCCCTCAGCTTGCGTACTAGCTTTATTATATTTTTTTTATGTCATTTTTTATCATACTATATATATAATAAAATAGTAAACGAGCCGTTTGTGTTCATTAATTATTAAAAAAAAAATTGTACACATACTTATTTTACCGATATTTGACCGATATAGTGGTTAGGGTGCTTGCCTTAACTCTATTCTGGGGTTCTCGGGTTCGATTCCCGGCAGGGTCAACTTTGAAAAATAAACTTTTCAAATTTGGCTCTGGTCTGGAGCTGGAAAGTAGTGGCATGGCACATTGCGTTTCTCAGTTAGGTATTTGGGCAGCCCGTCTGGCGGCAGTAACCACCCCCTTACAGAAGCCACCGTGAAATAACAGCACGTGTCCTGTTGTGTTTCGGTCAGGTCCATGTCCTGGAAGAAATATAATACAATTAGTCATGTTGTATAATACATTATGTCCTTTAAAATGTAGGAACAGGTAATATAGGTAATTACAGAAGACCACCATGAAATAACAGCACGTGTTTCGGTGAGTGAGTAAGGGATGCCAGAGCCCATTTCCCTATTCCCTCCTAATCCCTTATCCTTAATCCTACTGTAGGCGGCAGCGCATTTGCAGCATCTTTGGCGTTGCTTATGTTATAGGCGACGGTAGCCACCTACCATCAAGTGGGCCGTCAGCCTGTCTGCCGATCTTAACATTAAAAAAAAAAGTTTTACGAATTTTTGTCTGTACGTTTGTGCACGTTTATCTCAGAATAGGCCTAACCGATTTCAATGCGGTTTTC
Organism: Bembecia ichneumoniformis; assembly: GCA_910589475.2. NCBI lineage: Eukaryota > Metazoa > Arthropoda > Insecta > Lepidoptera > Sesiidae > Bembecia > Bembecia ichneumoniformis. The sequence continues at coordinate 2,641,077 of OU342547.1, forward strand.
ACTGATGTATTGTAGCAAGCTTCCCGTAACATTTAGTGTTTGTTTCATTCCAATCGGTTCACAAACAAAAAAGTTACGCGCTATACCGAATACCACGCGTACGAAGTTGCGGGCTCGGCTAGTTTATATTTTATACATATTTGATCGGTTTTTAACTACAATGGACATATAATATAAGTTTCAATAGTTCAATGTCGTAACTTGAAACAGAACTTATGTATTATTATGAATATGAACCGCTGAGTCACATGACAAATGATATCGCGGCCGCATATTAAAACGAACGCAGGGGGTGTGCGGATTGATCCGAGGGGTTTGGTGTACACATATGGAGACCGACGCCACGAATTTAATTAAAGATCGTCTGAATGCGTTCATAAAAAATCCTCAAGTTGGGGGGGAAGCAGCGAGCTGTTGGAGACTCCTCCGAGTAGTGGTGGCCGGAGTGGTGACGCATTGCGAGAGTAACCATACAGTCAACGTCAACATCTCCTGGGCCTTGATTCTGTATGGCAATTATTATTTATTTATTTTCTAAAGGTACACCAACAGCACAAACAAAGAAAAGTTAATAATAGTTATGGGTAACACAAGGCAATTTTAAGGCAATCCTACTGTAGTCGGCAGCGCACTTGCAGCAGCTGTGGCGTTGCTTGTGTTATAGGCGACGGTAGCCACCTAACATCAAGTGGACCGTCAGCCTGTCTGTCGACCTAAACATTAAAAAAAAGGCATACACAGGTAAACTACAAACTAGAAATTGAGACGATCGATAATACACGCATAGCAACACGCAAATTCTTTATAAAAAAGGACATGAAAATGAAAGTTAAACAATGAACAACTGAAATCAAGAACAAGAACAAAGAATAATAAACTAATTTAACCATATTTAAATAACAAAATTAAAATTAAATACTAATAAAAGGAAGAACCGCTCAGCGAAAGACTAAAGCTGTAAATTTACGTTTAGCTTCAGCCGATTTACAGTTAAATATATCAATATAAGTATCAGTATCAATACCCAGTCTGCTGAACAACATGTTTAGGTTCCTGCTAGCCCGCCAAAGAAATTATTTCACGCTTTTGTCTTGCCTTATTCAAACACGTAATGTCTTGTCATGGCATTTATATTATATGGTAAGAGAACGATTTTTTAGCAGATATCGTAACAATTTGAGGATATGACGTGGTTTTGAAGTAAAGAGTCGCGTTAATGAATTAGCGCCCAGGGTGTTGCTTGTTTCCTTAAGCAACGGTAACTATTACCATCGAGTGGACGGTCTACCTGTCAGCCACCGTTTATTTAAACATATTCTATATATATAAGTACATCCTTATTGTAACTATCTGAGCCCGCAACTTCGTACGCGTGCTATTCGGTATAGCGCGTAACCTTTTTTGCTTGTAAACCGATTGGAACGAATCAAACATTAAATGTTACGGGAAACTTGATAAAATACACAAGTGAAAACCGCATTCAAATTTGTTGAGCCGTCTCTGAGAAAAGCGTGCACAAACGCACAAACAGACGAGAATTGTACCAATTGTTTTTTTTTAAAATATTTAATGTACAGACACGGCTGCGACTTCGTCCGCGTCTCTTTATAAAATACTAACGGCCCGCCCGGGGTGCAATTTTTATATATTCCCTGTTTATCCCTCTTTCCATTAGTGAAAACCGAATTAAAATCGGTCTACCCGTTCACGCGTGATGCCGTGACCAATGGAAATAGGGATTCATTTTTATATATTATAGATAGACTATGTTACTCGTTGATAATTTCGCTTTCTATAGGTGAAATAATTTTTAAAATCGGTCCAGTAGTGTATGAGTTTATTCATTACAAACATACAAAAATACATACATACGTATATGTAATTCTTTTCTCTTTATTATTAAGTATAGTTTAATCTATTAGTATATATAATATGTACCTATAGATATGGGAAAATTGACTTGCCAATTTATCGATGGAGCCTTAAAAGACACCTCGTTCAAGTTGATAAACTGACACATAGCGTATAATTTATGCATTAAATTTCCGATCAAAATTACACTTTGTAAATTTTCCGTACGAGAGAGAGAGACGGAAAAAAGTTTTAAAATTAAAGTCGATTATCTTTCGAATTTTGAAAAGGACACGTTTTTGAAAGCGGCGCGTCCAGAATAATGAGTTTGTACGTGGCCAGTGTTACTTGATACGTTGTTGCCTCGAAGAGTAACGAGGCGTTCGAGCGAGGTGATTCAAATTTATCGTCCTCACCACGTGTGGGAGTCGTATTGGCTCATAAACAATCTCTTGAAAATGTATCACAGTGAGTCTGAGAAGCGAAGTTCACCTGATCCATACTAATATTATAAATGTGAAAGTAACTCTGTCTGTCTTTCTGTCAGTCTGTTACCTTTTCACGCCTAAACCGCTGAACCGATCCTAATAAAATGTCGCATACACGTTGTCAGGGATGCAGGGAAGGACATAGGGTACCTTTCATCTAGAAAAAAAGTACTGTTCCCGAGGGAAACTCGGGGAAGTGAAAGTAACTCTGTCTGTTTAACGCCTTTTAACGCCTAAACCGCTGAACCATCATGAAATTTTGCATACACGTTGTTGGGGATACAGGGAAGGTACCTTTCATCCAGGAAAAAGTACCGTTCCCGAGGGATCGTCTAACGCCTGGCAAAGCTTTTTTTTATGTTATAATCGGCAGACAGGCTGACGGTCCACTTGATGGTAGGTGGCTACCGTCGCCTATAACACAAACAACGCCAAATCTGCTGTAAGTGAGCTGCCGACTACAGTAGGATTAAGGATAAGGGATTGGGAGGGGATAGAGAAATGGGCTCTGGCATCCCTTACTCACTCACCGAAACACAACAGCACACGTGCTGTTATTTCACGGTGGTCTTCTGTATGGGGGTGGTTACTGCCGCCAGACGGGCTGCCCAAATGACTGCGGAACACAGTGTGCCCTGCAACTACTAAACTGCTATAACTGCAATAAATATGTTAGGCGTTACATTGCTCATATATTTAGTCAGGCGTTATTTTTTAATTTAACAACGCGGGTGAAGCCGCGGAATTGTAATGTTTTTAGGATTAGGACAAGACTATATAGGATTTTATATATGTAATTCAAAAATTTTAGAGGAATTATTGAGTTATTGAGGCGTATCCTTGAGTGATTCACGCGGATCAGACTTGACAAGCCGCCCTGGACGCGAGTGACAGCCGCGCCATTCGAATTTCAAAAAGAATCTTTATTTTTTTCGAACGCGACTTTTCCACAAGTCATCGTGCGGCCAGTGTTCTCTTTGATTAATACTTGGATGGTTTTTTTTTTAATTTTTTTTTTAAAACCGATTGTAGTTCCCTTTTTTCGAACAAGCTCCAAATTGGAGATATTATGGATTTTACGAATGTTCGCCCTCCTTTGACGGCCACAGTGACTTTTGTGCTGTAATGGCCTTTGTGCGATATCATCTGTTGCTTTTGTCGAATATTTTAACAATAATGTGCTCGGCGTGTCCGTAATTGTAATGGGATATTTACTTATATGACTTAATAATCTACAATTTACACTGTAATTTTTTTTTATATGCCATCATTCAACTCATGAGTATATTTTTTACAAGCTGACGGTGGTGCCAGCGACTTCGTTCACGTTTAAATTTTTTTTTATGTTAAGATCGGCAGACAGGCTGAAGGTCCACTTGATGGTAGGTGGCCACCGTCGCCTATAACACAAGCAACGCCAAAGCTGCTGCAAGTGCGCTGCCGACTACAATAGGATTAAGGATAAGGGATTGGGAAGGGATAGGGAAATGGGCTCTAGCATCCCTTACTTCACTCACAGAAACACAACAGCACATGTGCTGCTATTTCACGGTGGTCTTCTGTAAGGGGGTGGTTTCAAATTTGTCTCTGGTCTGGATCTGGAAAAAAGTTCATTTTTTCAAAGTTGGTCCTGCCGGGAATCGAACCCGGGCAATCCTTGAACAGAGCGTTGAGGCAAGCACCCTAACCACTCATCCAATGGGCTCGTCAAATACCTGAATGATACCTGAGAAAGAAAATCTTTATGGCTGTGACACGGTGGCGCCGCGCCGCGCCGCAACGGCGACAGTGGCACCCAATTTTTAAAATTTTTTAGACGACCCCCCCGAAAATATCTGTTTGCCAAATTTCATTTAAATCCGTTAGTTTTTGCGTTGAAGAGTAACAAACATACATACATCCTCACAACCTTTCGTCTTTTAATATTATAAAGAGGAAATATTTGTATGTATGTATTTTGTGTGTTTGTAATGAATAAACTTAAAAATTAGTTTACCGATTTTATAAAGAGACGCGGACGAAACCGCGTGCAACAGCTAGTATTTTATATATTAATAATATAGTATACAATTGTACTTATATATTGGTTGAGATTGATGTCAAACTGTGTCTATACGCACTTAGTATTATAAAAAAAAGTCGCTGTCTGTTTCTCAGCTAAATTCTTCTAAACCACCTAACCGATTTTGATACGGTTTTCACTAGTGGAAAGAGCGACAAATGAGGAAGCATCCGTGCGAAGCCGGCGACGGGTCGCGAGTAAAGTATAAAGAATATGGGAAAAAAAATGAGAGAGATACTTGAATAACGTTAAATTTTGAAATGTTTTAAAATATAGAGCCCGCTGGATGAGTGGTTAGGGTGCTTGCCTTAAGCTCCGTTCTAAGGGATCGAACCCGGGTAGGGTTCGATTCCCGGCAGGGTCAACTTTGAAAAATGAACTTTTTAAATTTGGCTCTAGTCTCGGTGTCAGGGTACACTGCTTTTCGCAATCCTTTGGGCGGCCCGTCTGGCTGTAGTAACCACCCCCTTACAGAAGATCACCGTGAAATAACAGCACGTGTGTTGCTGTGTTTCGGTGAGTGAGCACGGGATGCCAGAGCCCATTTTACTATCCAATCCCTTATCCTTAATCCTACTGTAGTCGGCAGCGCACTTGCAGCAGCTGTGGCGTTGCTTGTATTATAGGCGACGGTAGCCACCTACCATCAAGTGGACTGTCAGCCTGTCTGCCGATCTTAACACGAAGAAAAAAATAATTTTGGACGAAAATATGTCTCGGAGCTGCTCGAACGCTGCCCATCCGAGTAGGATTTTTTCACATTGGTCTTTAGCAAATTGATGATTACTTCGGAGAGTACTGCTAAAAATGCAATTAAATCGGTCATTTCAAAAACCTCTTAAGTCACATTTTTTCCAACATGCTTTTTTTGCTGAAAATGGTTTCTTAAAGAGAGATGCGTATCAAAATAGCATTCTGGAAGAGGATATGCCATTTTATAACAACATTTTTAGAAGGCCAACTGCAAATATTGAAGATAATCCAGATGAGAATGATGGGGATTTGACTATGTACCCATAAAGATATTAAAACATGACAAATTAATACATGTAAAATGATAATGACATTATTTTTAATTGTAATTCTCAATTATAAGCAATAAAAAATATGATTACTACTAATGTTTTGGTTAAATTATATTATACCACTAACCCTATTTCTCGCTAAAACAACATAAGTCATGAACTGTTTTTCAGGTTTTTTTTCATTATTTCTATTAACAAGCTGTAAAGGTTATTCGCTATTTTAATTTTTTTACCACTCAAATACTAAATTGAACATAAAAAAGTCCTTTAAAAGCAAATTGTTTGTGTATGAAACAGTTTTTATTGATTTCTGAAAAATTGTCATTAAGTGACTTATGAGTTTTTTGAGAAATGACCGATTCAATTTAATCACGCATTCAAAGCCGGGGAGAACTCATAGTTAAAATTGGAACACAGCGATGCGCGACAGCTACGGGCGTCCCTTCGTATACACCCTAACGTAAAGCTGAATCGATTTTAATACAACAATAACAAAATTAATGATACAACTCCAGAGGGAATTGAGACGTTAAGGCTCGCTGTACATCTATTAATCATATACATTCTACAATAATGCGCCGGATTCGTATTCAAGCAGGAAGTTACTATTATCGCTTTAAATACACAATAATAAATAACAACGTTATGTACAAAGTAAGGGTAAATAAAGGAATTATTTATAAACTCGGGGTGCTCGCAGAGCATTCAAATTGGCTTGTTTTTTTTTTTTAATGTTAAACTCGACAGACAGGCTGACGGTACACTTGATTGGTAGGTGGCTACCGTCGCATATAACACAAGCAATGCCACAGCTGCTGCAAGTGCGCTGCAGACTATAGTAGGATTAAGGATAAGGGATTAGGAGTGGATAGGGAAATGGGCTCTGGCATCCCGTGCTCACTCACAGAAATTTCACGGTGGTCTTCTGTAAGGGGGCGGTTTGTGCCGCCAGACGGGCTGCCCAAAAGACTGCGAAAAGCAGTGTACCCTGCCACTGAGACCAGAGCCAAATTTGAAAAGTTGAGCCTGCCGGGAATAGAACCCGGGAACCCTAGAACAGAGCGTAACACCCTAACCACTCATCCGACGGGCTCGTCAAAAACCTTTGCCAAAAACCTAGATAACTCGGCAAATGAAAATAAGATATTCACGAATTATACACGTAAATCGTCCTCAGAAATTCCTCTTTCCATCGATATAATCAGGAACCAAATCTGTTTCCAATTAGCCCTATACACAGAGACTGAGAGAAAAAATGGAGGACTTCACTATATATACTATTTTCTGATATAGTTATATTTTGATGAGTGTTTTGGTTTGGCATTCCGTCTAGCGATCGGTTTACCGTTGCGAATGTATAAAACGCTTCAACAGCATGAGTGCTCGCTTTGCCCTAAAGGCGCTTTCACTAAAAATTCTGATAAGTCATCACAACAATGATAGGCGGTCCAAATTTAGAGCTCGGCCAATGAACCTGTTAAGCTATGAGTAGCTAAAGGAATACAACGGTTGCAGTGTCTTCGAGCTGTGCTGCTTGTCAATGCTGTGGACACGTGTTGTTACAGTTTGTGTGACGAATTTTCGCAAAGAAAATCAACAAGATTGGTCTTCAAACTTTAGTACCACACTTTTAAAATTGCAATTTCTCCTGAACTATAGAAATTAGAGTTTTGAAATAAAAAGGATTCGAAAAAGAATTTAATTTTTATTATCTTTTCATACATAAAGTTCTCGTATCACTGGAAAGGCGGCTGGACCGATTTTTTATGATTTTTTTTTTTGTATATTTGGTAGGTATGAGAATAGGTCGTAAAGTGTTTTCACCCTCCTACCCCAGCCCCCCATTTTTAATCGCAATTTTAGTGTTTTTGTATGAACAATATCCAAATAATTTAACCGTCGTTGATTGACGTGAAGTGCGTTACTTTAACATATATGCTTTGAAAATAAAATTGGACCCGATTGGTGGCGCCACAATCGGGTTATAGAATTATTTTCGAGTTCGAGCAGGACAACGTCTGCTGGGTCAGCTATATATATATAAAAATGAATCCCCATTTCCCTTGGTCACGGCATCACGCGTGAACGGGTAGACCGATTTTAATTCGGTTTTCACTAACGGAAAGAGGGATAAACGGGGAATGTTTTAGTATATAAAAATTGCCACACGGGCGAAGACGGGGCGGGCCGCTAGTAATATATAAAAATGAATCCCTATTTCCCTTGGTCACGGCATCACGCGTGAACGGGTAGACCGATTTTAATTCGGTTTCGTCTAATGGAAAGAGGGATAACTATAATGGAAAAGGGAATGTTCATATAAATAAAAATTGCACATCGGGCGAAGCCGGGGGCGGGTCACTAGTCTCTATATATAAAAATGAATCCCCATTTCCCTTGGTCACGGCATCACGCGTGAACAGGTGGACCGATTTTAATTCGGTTTTCACTAATGGAAAGAGGGATAAACGGGGAATGTTCATATTATATAAAAATTGCACTCCGGGCGAAGCCGGGGGCGGAATGCTAGTATATAGTAAAAACAACATAGTCGATAAACCTTATTTTAAGGAACGGCTGAAAAAACTTTATAAACAAAAACACTCCTTTTCAAATTGCCGTCTTATACTTTTGAGGTATTTTGTTTCTGTCATTTATTTTGTGATCGGACTTTACTTGACTGCTTTGGACCTGACGGACCTGTTTAAAGGGCTGGAAAATTTAAAGAAAGTCCTTCCGCGGTCTAGTCGTTTTACTGCTAAGCCATTCGAAGATATTTCTACATGGTGGCCGTTTTGCGATCTAGTCGTTCTTATATTAAGCCATTCTGGGTTTAAGACCTTCTGCTCGGTGGTCGTGTTACTACAATGTAATTTCTAGTTATAGGTTTTCTGCAGCTATGGTTGTTTTGCGAGCTAGTCCTTATGCAGACAGGGTCATTTTGTAGACCCAGTCGTTTTGATGGCTTAGGCTCATAAAACTCACTTTCCCGAAATGTGCACTTTTTCTAAACGTACAATTGTTTTCTCTTTCTCGGAAAGTGCATAAAGTCTCAAAAAGTGCACTTCCCAATAGGAACACTTTCTCAAATAGAGCACATTATCTTAAAAGGTGCACTTTTCCAAAGAGTATACTTTTAGTTAGAAAGGTGCACATTCCGGGAAAGTGAGTTTTATGAGCCTAAGCCGTTTTGATACAGACTCAAAAATTTGTACTTGACTGACTAGTTTCGGGATCTGCTATTTTTTATTTTAATTTTAATTTTGCGTAAAAATACCAATATAAAAATATTGTTATTTTTACAAACGACATGGCAAAATCATCGGAGCAGATCTGATGGAGCCATAACATTAAAATTGGAATTTCTTGATCGATAACTTTTGATACAAAAGCCAAGTTGTCTACAGCACGTAAACTTTACTTTTATGAATCTTTCACCTGAAAAATGTTCAAGAATCATGGATTTTCTGGAGTCGTACTGCAAGAATGGTGGGTGTAACATTAAGAACGGCCCGGCAAGTGAAGCGAAGGTACGAAGAAACTGGAAACCTTTCGAGGAGATCTTGTAATGGCAGACCCAGATGCACTAGTACCCTAGAAGACCGCTATATTGTTTCGACTGTGTTGAGAAATCGCCTTATCAATGCAGTTGTAGTTCAGCAGCAGCTTCTTCAGACCTGAAGAGACTACATTAGTGACAATAAATGAAGCAATCCTGAAACTCCAAGGCCCCAAACACAAGAGAGGCCATCGAGTAGGAAGACTTCGCTGCGCCCGTGAACACATAGGGCACAGTGGGGTGTAGTGTCTCGATTCTCACTATTCACTCCCGATGGAAGGCGAAGAGTCTACAGGCGACCTGGTGATCGATACATCGAAGCCTGCTGCGCAGAAAGAGTCCAATTCGGTAAAGGCTCTGTACACGTATGGGCTGACATCTTTTTTTTTTTATTATAGATGGGTTTGCTCTTCACCAGCATCTATCCATGTAGGAAGGATCGGGCCGAAGATGGAGCGAAGGTCGCACTGAGCTAATGGCAATAGAAAATGGCACCTTAACAACTAGCTTTTCAAAGCTTACGGTCGAACGTTTTACTCTAGTAGCCTGTAGGTGACATATACGCTATGGGCCTTCAACGCCTTGTGCGTACATTATAACAATGGTTTCAGGATGCTGTTGAGGCGACGACTTGGGAGAAAGCGTTATTATCGTCGCCTAACTTGACTTCTTAGAGTAAAATTAAAACTTAAATAAAAATACAGTGCATTAATAGATTATGTTTAAAAATCGGGCAGATTTGTACACGTAATTCTATTTTATGAGAAAAAATAAATAGATTACTACAAAAAAAAAAACCTTTCGCGTCACAGTAATAACAATTTTCAGCGACGACAGCTAAATTTGCTTTTAAGCTTATTAATTAACTTATGTACCTACTTAAGTTTTAATCGGCTGCTTTTATTTCTTTTCTTTTTTTCATATATTACGCAATTAAATCTGTTCGGTTAGCTCCGAGAAGCTACAAGTTTTTTTTGTGTTATATTGCACCTCATAGGTTATTTAGCGCTCATTTTGGCAAAAGTTTCGATCTGATGTTAGTCTTTGTCTTAAGGTGGCGCTGTACGAGCGTGGGAACTCCGTAGTAGGTATTTTGTTGTTGCCTCAACTTGCTATAATGCGAATAAACGAAGACACAGAATGTGACGCAACACATTCGCGCCACTTATTCAATTCGCGAAAATGATAAAATATACGCCAGCAATTCCAAAATTTTAGAAAAACTTTAACAGATGGTAGCTATTGACATCCCGATTTCAAATGTACGTTATAGGTAGGATGTTTCCATGGAAAAACATTTTTGGATTTTGGTCAGTAATTACAAGAATGCTACCCGCGAAAATGTCACAAATTCTGCACATTTTAGGAATTAATTATACTAGACATAAAATTAATTTCAGTTTTTTGTTGCGATGCCTTTATATTATGTCCTAGAAATGTCACGTTTTTTTTTTATGTATTGCTACGACCTATAATTAATTAATGAGTAATCACGGAATTACGTAGTATGGAATAAGTAAGCTGTTCGAGTTGGAAAGTGCCCTCTTAAGGCTGCTTCGTCGCTGCAGTGCTTCTGTTATGTTTGCAGAGGCACGAACAGAAAGGTTTTCATGCGATAATGCGCAAAAGCAAACTGCCTTCTTGCTAAAGCGCTTACGGGGCACCGGTAACAGCACCTTGAGATCGATATCCTTAAGATAATATGACTGACCTATCAAAAATCATTGGATGAGGATAGCCATAAGGCTTAATAATGTAAAATATTGTATAACAACCTTAACATGTGAAGTATTTACTTTAAAAAAAAGCATATGGACAAAGAGTCTGAAATTATAAAAATCCAGAGAAATTTTACGTGATTGAGATTTTTAAATAGATACCTAGGTAATCGTAGTTATAGTTCTTATTTATACCTAACTTTCTATTTATATAGAAGACCTTTTTCATAGAAATAATTTCATAATGATGACATTACTGTGTGTAGTAGACTCAGAGCCTGATTTCCAGACAGGCTATTCAGGCTTGAGCCTAGGGCTCAAGTTCCGAGGGGGCGCTGCTAGGGTGACTTCTCCATTACGCGCACTTACTTCTTCCTCTTACGTTGACTCGTGATTCGAAGATTTTAAATTGACGAGCCTGTTGGCTGAGTGGGTAGGGTGCCTGCCTTTACGCCCTGTTCTAGGGTTCCCGGGTTCAATTCCCGGCGGAGTCATCTTTGAAAATAAACTTTTTCAAATTTGACTCTGGATCTGTAAAGTAGTGGCAGGAACACTGCGTTTCGCAGTCATAGGCAGCTCGTCTAATACAGAATACCAACGTGAAATAACAGCGTGTGTGCTGTTGTGTTTCGGTGAAATGACTAAGAGATGCCAGAGCCCATTTTCCTATCCAATCCCTTATCCGTAATCCTACAGTAGTCGGCAGCGCACTTGCAGCAGCCGTGGCGTTGCTTGTGTTACAGGCGACGGTAGCCACCTACCATCAAGTAGACCGTCAATCTATCTTCCGATCTTAATATACTTGAGCTCTCTTGTCAACCCCTAATTGAATTAGAGCTTAGAGTCTGAAGCTCACCAGACAAACACTAGTTGCCATAAATTAAACAAGCTGGTATGATTGTGAGAATAAAATGTATAAAAAAAATCTATCTATTATGAATGCGAAAACTATCTATCTGTTTCTTTTTAACGTCTGCTGAACAGATTTAGAAAACCTTGCCTTAGGCACTGACAGAACAGGTCCAGACGAGTCCACAAGAGGGGCGCTTATCCATAGGTAGCTTATAGCGCTCTCAGAACAGTTAAATCGGGCCTACTATACGGTAGTAGGTATATTTAAAATTAGGAGTGAAATAACAGCACGTGTGCTGTTGTGTTTCGGTGAGTGAGTAAGGGATGCCAGAGCCCATTTTCCTATCCCCCTCCTAATCCCTTATCCTTAATCCTGCTGCAGGCGGCAGCGCACTAGTAGCAACTTTGGCATTGCTTGTGTTATAGGTGACGGTAGCCACCTACCATCAAGTGGACCGTCAGCCTGTCTGCCGACCTTAACATAAAAAAAGTACCAAGGTATTTTATTTAAAGAAAAGTTAAAAGTAGCGGCAGAGAGCACACTGCGAGTCATTCGCGGTCATTTGAGCAGACAGTCTGGCTGCAGTATCCACCACCTTACAGTAGACCATCACCGCGAAATAACAGCACGTGCGCTGTTGTATTTTCATAAGTGAGTAAGGGATGCCAGAGCCCGTTTGCCCTCTATATTCTTTCCTAATACCTCGTCCTTATGCTTGCTATGGTCGGCAACGTTCTTCAGCAGAACTTAGCCTTGCTTGGTTATAGGCGACGTTAGCCACCTACCATCAAGTGGACCGTCAGCCTGTTTGACGACCTTGACATGACGAAAATAAACTTGCTATGTTTTTTTAAAACAATTATTTAATAATTTATTCTCTTAACTAGCTAAGCCAGCAATGGGAATACGATATAGCGCGTAACTTTTTAGTTTGTAAATCGATTGGAATGAAACAAACACGCAATGTTACGGGAAGCTTGTTACAATACATCAGTGAAAACCGCATTCAAATCGGTTAAGCCGTTTCTGAGATTAGCGTGCACAAACAGACAAAAATTCTAAAAAATATTTTTGACCTCGGTACAACGGTGTCTACAAATTGTTTTTTTTTTTTTTTTTTTTAAATATACGACTTTAAATATACGTTTACGATTTTATTATATAAGTAGATGTAGATATAATTTTATTTTTTCTTTTCCGTGCCTGTCTGACGACCTTTACCAAATAAAAAAAATCTAAACAGAGACAACGTTACGTCTCGTTACGGCCTTTTATTTAACTGTATACTGATTGATGTTAGCGAATCAAAGAGACGCGTGTTTGTTGAGAAAAACCAAAAATACCTTCAAGGAAATCAATACGAAAAACAAGATGGCCGCCGAAAACGCGCCGGGCCAAAGCGGGGATTCATTAAAATGAAACAGCGCCGGGCACCATTAATAAAAGAAAGATTAATGCCCCGCACCAACAATGTAATAAATTAAATGTGTATTCCGAACGAAAGGGAACGCAACCCCCGCGGCCTGCTCGATTTCGAGACGGGCTCTGATTGGCCGGCTCGTTGTCAATCGATACGTTCCAAATTCAAAAGCGAAAAGCCTCAACCGTTCGCCTCGTATAGAGGCATTTGCGACTTTGCCGATTTGCATTAAGGTTCAAATTTAAACGGCAACTGTCGGATAAGAGGTTCGGGATTAAATTGAGGACCTCTAGAAAATTACAAGCCAATATGGCGTCGGAAAATTTTATGGTTTTTGCAGTTACAGTTTGAAGACTCGGGTTTTTTTTTTTAATATTTTTTTCAGTCTTGTATATTTTTTTAAATAGTTATTTTTATTTAATTTATTCGTTTCGAGAGCTTCGTCCGTCATAAGTAATAGGTACATGTAAGTAATAGGTGGTAATTTGACACGGGTCAGTAAGGGCAGTTACCTAAATCATTATAGCTAGAACAAAAAACTCTTAGTAGATTATCCATAATTTGAATAGTTATAGCATTCAAAGATTTTGGTAAAATGGTATACAATGGTACAGTCAGCGAGACAAAGGACCATTATCACGTTTTGTTTTTATAGCGCCAATCGATTTAGTTAATTATAAGAATCAAATGACTCTACTTGACCACCTGATGTCAAAATTCGCAACAAAAAAAACTAGTTCCATACATTTTTTACAGAATGAAAAATAAGTTAAAATATTTTTTATAAATAAAAAAAGGAGGCAATTTCCTGTAGGTATTATATAATATAATAATAGTAAATTTTCCTGGATTGCAGATGCCTTTTAGAAAATGTTTTTTATAGTTAGATGAACATTTTAGCTAAAAGATATATCTATTGAACATAGGTGTTAGGTACCTTATAGGTATGTAAAATATAATTTGCCAATTCTATCTATTAAATAAATATTATACGCCATTATTAATGGCAGAATGTGTACCAGTACATTTATTTAATTCAGAACTTAAGGGGGAGACAAACCCTAAATACTAAAAATATCCATTGTTTAATGAAGATGTTACAAGAAATAGACAAGACAATTGCTTTAAACATGTGAAGAACCAATTGTATTAAGTAATTAGAATTTTCGTTAAATTAATAGAAACTCCACAAAAAAAGTTAGAACACAAGAAGAATTTGACTTTTATTGAAAATTCTCTCGAAAACGGCTTATTGCGCGCATATGAATCCTGTACCTATTAATAAGTTAATATCAGATTAAAAAATTGTATTAATAAAAAAATTTATTTTGTGTATTGTTCTAATGGTAAAAACAAAAAAAACACCATTTCTAGGCCTGTTGAATTGGATCCGCCGCCAGCGAGTTCTATAGTAAATGTCATTTGCCTCCGTGAATCCCTTAACTATACTCGCATTTTATACGAATACCTATATATATTTTCTTTCTTTCTTTCCACGTTTATCGCTCTAACCATTAGTGAAAACTGTATCAAAACCGTGCTTTAGAAGAAGTTAGGTAAGCGGAGAAACAGACAAGCAGACAGCGATTTTGTTTTATAAAAGTATGTATAAAAAATGCCAAAATTTTGAGGCAGTAGTAATAAATCTCCTGAGCGGGCTCGTCAGGTAGGAGACCATTTTTTTAAACACTCGCCGAAAACGTGTTAATGGCTTGTTAATATATTTTTTCTATATAAAATCCTTTAAGTATAGTTTTTTTTAAATATAGTTTATTGTTGTTCATAATTACATCCTAGAGATTCGAAGTACGTCCCCTTTGGTCCATATAAGTAAAAAAAATTCAAAAGCATTTAAAGAAAAAGACATTTTTCTTTTAAATGTATCTTACTTTACTTACTAAGTATTTAAATGCGAAAGTTTATGAGGATGTTTGTTACTCCGTCGCGTAAAAACTACTGAACGGATTTTAATGAATTTTGACTCACAGATTGTTTATTACATAGATTAATACATGGGATACTTCTTATCCTGGAAAAATGTTAGGTTCCCGAGGGATCGTCTAAAAATAAAACATAAAATATTCCGAGCCCCAGAAATAAAGATGTCAATTTTTATTCATGTAGCTGAGCCCGCAACTTCGTACGCGTGGTTTTCGGTATAGCGCGTAATTTTTTTTGTTTGTTTTAACAAACACTAAATGTTACGGGAAGCATGAATGTATATGTACAATATGTACCTATATGTACCTACTTAATTGAAAACCGCATTCAAAACTCCAAAATAGGGGATCGGACAGTAATCAGATTAAAATCTAAAATGTAGGTACTTAGAAAGAAAATATATAATTTTTTACGATTATTTATCGAATAATAATTTAATATAATTCATTTAAATATTTTTAAAAGAAGAAATAAATTACAATATTTTTAATCTATACCTACTGAAACACCAATCACAGTGCGTGACGTCATTTGTGGGCAATCATTGTCTTTTATGCAAATGCAGCTGTTTTGTTATGATATGAACGTTACGCGCTCTCAGATGAACTATCGTGGCGTTTTGGCGGCATTTTCAAACAAACAATATTAAAACATGATTTTGAGTACCTAAAAGGCTATAAATAAATAAAATAGTATTTTTATGGGAATAAATATCCATGAAGATTAATTTAAAACACTTTCTGAAAATTTGTCCGATCCCCTATTGCACCCGTGCGTATCCATAAGCTAATCGCTAGTTCAGCATAGACAATTTTCGAAAGCATTATTTGCATTAACAATTGACACAATCTTGCCAATTTCGCGTTAAAAGTGCTCTCTAGGAAACATTTTGTTTACATAGACAACGTTCTAGTAGTGACGGCATTCACCGTTGTGTTACGGCCACTATATGACCTAGGAAACCAGAGCTTTGCCCAGAAGACGTTGTCTCGCCAGAACCCGAAAATAATTCCGTAACTCGATCGTGGCGCCACCTATCGGGTCAAATTTTATTTTCAAACCATAATCAAAGTGACGCGTCACTTCACGTCAATGAACGAGACGCTTAAATTATTTGAATATTCTTCATACAAAAATACTAAAATCGCGATTAAAAAAATCGCGTAATGTGGGTGAAAAATATTTTATGACCTATTTTCATACCTACCAAATATTTAAAAAAAAATCATAAAAGTCGGTCCAGCCGTTTCGGAGGAGTTTTGTTATAAACTCTTTGACACGAGAATCTTCTCTATATATAAAAATGAATCCCTATTTCCCTTGGTCCACGGCATCACGCGTGAACGGGTAGACCGATTTTAATTCGGTTTTGACTAATGGAAAGAGGGATTAACGGGGAATGTTCATATATATAAAAATTGCTTCCCGGGCGAAGCCGGGGGCGGAACGCTATTTTTATATATCCTCTGGCTAAATTGCGAGAAAATATTATCAAACATACAAATAATTTTTTTTAAGGTTTAATATAAAATTTGTTTATGCACTAGCTGAGCCGCATAGCCGAGTACGCGTCGTATTCGGTATAGTTTTTTTTTTAATGTTAAGTTCGGCAGACAGGCTGACGGTCCACTTGATGGTAGGTGGCTACCGTCGCCATAACACAAGCAACGCCAAAGCTGCTGCAAGTGCGCTGCCGACTACAATAGGATTAAGGATAAGGGATTTGGAGTGGATAGGGAAATGGGCGTAACTTTTTTGTTTGTAAACCGATTGGAATGAAACAAACATTAAATGTTACGGGAAGCTCGCTACAATAAAGCGCTCAACAAGAAGCTCAAACACACTGACAAACAGACAAAAATTCTAAAAACTATTTTTTTGACCTCAGTAACATAAGTACGACGTGTCAAATGGTTTTCTTGAAAAACGAGGCGCGGCTCGTTTATTAACGTATGAATATACATAGATATTCTCTGAAATAAATTATATACTGTGATGTAATAGGATATACGTTTAGCAGTCATTTGGGTAGCCAGTCTGGCAGCAGTAACCACCGTGAAATAACAGCATTCGTGCTGTTGTGAGTAAGGGACGCCAGATAGATATAATATGAATGTTTGATACTCATTCACGAAAAAAACTACTGGCCGGATTTTGAACGAAGTCTCGTAAGTGCAGAAGCTAGTCTGTATTAAATTAGCTGGTGTCCACGACTTCGTCTGCGTTGGAAAATTAAAAATATAATACCTAAGCCAGGCATCTTTATGGCTGTGACGATGGTGGCGCAGATTTTTTTTTATTTTTAGTTAGATGATTCCTCTGGAACCTAACATTTTTCCAGGATAAAGAGTATCTTATATGTTAATCCAGGTAATAAACTATCTGTGTGCCGAATTTCATCGAAATACGTTGAGTAGTTTTTACGCGAAAGAGTAACAAACATACATACATACATCCTCATGAACTTTCGCATTTGTAATCTTAGTGGGATATTTGATAAACGATTTTCTAGGTAGAAATAATTCAGACGTACCCGCTGACAAGTTTAGTATAGACACTTATGTCTTAATATTAATTTGTTTAAATAAAAATGTCTCTAAACACGTTATATATACCTAGGTTTAGGTAAGAAAATACTAAAAACCAGAAGAATTACGCTCGCTCGCTCGGGCTTTCAACCGCTTGTCACGGTGACTATCAAAGATGGCGGACGTGTCATCGTATATCAGCATTTCGTATTATAATCAACTTTTACCCGGGTAATGAGTAGGTTTCTTTTAAAAAAAAAAGCACACAAACCAGCAACACGACTTGTAAATCGCGGCGCGTTTAGTTACAATTGCAAACGACATTTGGGGGTAATTTTGAAAATTAATAAAAAAAACCGAATAGATAATCCTACTGCAGTCGGCAGCGCACTTGCAGCAGCTTTGGCGTTGCTTGTGTTATGGGGCGACGGTAGCCACCTACCATCAAGTGGACCGTCAGTCTGTCTGCCGACCTTAACATAAAAAAAAGTTATTTCAGACACTCTGGACCGTAAGCATGTCTGCCGATCTTAACATTAAAAAAAATCAATAAGGAAGCGAAAAGCGATTTCCTGAAAATTTTCTTTGCACCCAAGATTGTCAAAAAACTAAAGTTAGGTACAACAATACAAATTGGGGAAACCCAGCGACCCATAAAAGAACTGTGACCAGTTGATCTACCAGGAAAAGAACCTTGATTTACCTTCTCGAGAATGATAAATCCCTCAAGATTATCTGGGAATGTATACTGAGCCAGGGTTCCTTTTCCTCTCGTTACTTGTCTATATTTATTTGCTTATAATTATTATTTTGTTGTTTATTGTATTGTTGTATATTGTTTGTATTGTTCACATATTGTAATAGAGGAATAAAATATGGTTTCTTTCTTTCTTTCTTAAATATTTAAACATTGGACGTATCCGTTTTTCTTATCTTTTGCTCAGAATCTTTTGCTTTCTTTTGCTTTTGCTCCCTGGAGAGAGCCAATCTATCTTCTCTAAAAAATTTATTGCTTCAATGCTGCTCGTCAATTTCGTGTTCGAATAATTTGATTCTTTCAAAGTATCTTTATAACATTGCGCTTTCACTCGTCCGGGTGTTTGTCGCGGTATCTACCGCGTCACCGTGACGTCACAACATGGCCGCCAGTCATCACCGATCAGCTATTTTCAAATACACTCCAAAGTTTCAAACCGATTCGTTGTTAGTAAGTCAACTCGCGTGAATATTGCCATTACATACTCGAGTCTTCCGTAAATACTTGAAAAGAATCGGAGACTGTAAGAGTTTTGGTAAACATCTTTAGCTGAAATATCGCTTAAGTGTCGTCTAGGTGTAGGTATTGTATATCTATACCTATAGGTGTCGTATACGTTAGGTCTATAGAGAAGAATAAAAATAATAATGTTTAAGGCAATTTAAATTACTTACGACTAGTGAAATATGTGTGTGTGTGAGAGTATAAAATCAAAATTTCGAAAGAAATCGATAAGTATAAAATCGACAAAAACTTCATTATAACATCTCTGGCAAGCGGGAACTGGCTTAAGGTGCAGACAAACGCTAAATACTAAAAATATCCATTGTTTAATGAAGATGTTACAAGAAATAGACAACACAATTGCTTGGAAAAAATATATGTTATACTTAAACATGTGAAGAACCGATTGTATTAATTAGAATTCTCGTTAAAGTAATAGAAACTCCACAAAAAAGTTAGAACACAAGAAGAATTTGACTTTTATTGAAAATTCTCTCGAAAACGGCTTACTGCGCGCATATGAATCCTGTACCTATTAATAAGTTTATGTCAGTTTAAAAGTTTTTTTGTTTATTGTTCTAATAGTAAAAACAAAAAAACACAATTTCTAGGCCTGTTGAATTGTCTCTGCCGCCAGCGAGTTCTAATGTAAATGTCATTTGCCCAAGTGAAGCCCTTAAGCTTGTAATTTTAAGCACCCAAGACCGTAAGAATGTATGGAAAGACAAGGAGCTGCATGGGCGATTCTACAAGGCCCTGACAGGACCTGATGTGGACTCGCTCATGTCAGTGAACTGGCTACGCTTCGTTGACCTCTTTTGGGAAACTGAAGGTTTTGCCTGTGCAATTGCGGACGAAGTTATTAAGAAGAACAATTACCGGAAATACCTATATCCTGAAGGACGGTACAGTCGACATCTGTCGAGCATGCCACCGTCCTGGTGAGACACTCAGGTATATTATTTCCGGTTGTGTTCATCTTTCTAACGGCGAGTAATTTGCACAGATATAACCAAGTAGCCAGGATCATACATCAAAAACTTGCCCTTCGATAGGGTCTTAGCGAGTCTGAGATGCCGTATACTACAAGTACGTGCCTACGCCCGTTCTCGAAAATGGTCATGGCACGCTCTACTGGGATCGATCAATAATCGCGGACAGGATTACTGTCGCCAATAAGCCATCCCTAACGCCGGACGATGCTGGTCGAGATCGCTGTCCCGTATGAGGAAAACCTCGTGAAAGGCGAAAAAGAAAAGCTTACCACAAGTACATTGACTTGGCTCACGCAGTGACTGCCATGTGGGATGTCGATTCGACAATTATCGTCCCGATAGTCGTCTCGGCGGACGGTCTGATAGCGAAGAGCCTCGACCGACAACTCAAGAGGCTCTCGCTAGATGGTTGGATACAGGCGGTACTTCTTGACACGGCACGAATTGTCGGGAAGTTCCTCACTCTGCAGCCCTAACCACCGGTAGCTTGGGCCTTGCCCCGCTACTAGGGGATTTCTAATTTTAAGTTTTTTATAACATTTATTGTTTTTATAGTACATGTAATTTTTTTATTATAAATATTATAATGTGAAAGTAACTCTGTCTGTATGTTTAACGCCTTTTAACGCCTAAACCGCTGAACCATCATGAAATTTGATGCGGTAAAAGACGGATGCGGGAAAAGACCAAAGAGTTCCATTTTCAAATGTTTTTAAAACATTGTTTTGCTTTTTAAACATTGTTTATATAAGTGGCCAGTCCCGGTTACTTATAGTATGCCCTAAGTATGCAATAGCTGATAATGTAGCTCTCTATAGGGGAAAGAATTTTTAAAATCTGTCCATAGTTTTTGAGTTTATTCATACAAACATAGGTACATACCTACATACAAATCTTTACTCTTTATAATATTATTAGTATAGAGTAATTGGTGCCCGCGGCTTCGCCCGCGTTGAAAAATAAGAAAATAACGTCTAACTAAATGTAACTGATATATGAGCAATGTAGCTCCTGACATCTTTATTGCAGTTATAGCTTTGCCAGGCGTTAGACGATCCCTCGGGACTCTCGGGAGCAGTACTTTTTTTCAGGATGAAAGGTATACCATGTGTCCTCTTCTTTACACCTGAAAATTTCGTAATGATTAGTCGAGTGGTCAAGACGTGAAACAAACAAATAAACTCACTTTCGGCGTTTTGTATTATATTATTAGTTTCTATACCTATGTTCCTTCGGTAACAGTACTTTTATCTGGATGAAATGTAGGTAATAAGTCCTTTTCTGATGGTAAAATTTCACTATTATCGTTTGAGTAATTAAGGCGTGAAAGTCTTAATAATTTAAAAAAATTATAAATTTTTGTTAGTATTTGAAAAGAAAATCTAATAGATTTGGAAAAAAGTTTCTTCGCATTTTGTATGAAAACTCAAGACATTTTATTTCAAAGTTTATTTTAACATTTAATTACAGTATATTTGTGCCATTTTGTTCGATGAGTTTTTGCCATCTTTTCAGTGTGTAGGCAGTGACATGTAGGCAGTGACATGATCCCGTTGCTTTAGAATTGGGACTTCTGATTAAAAAAAACGCGACAAGTAGTTTTGGCAGTACCGATGTTAACATGACACTGCCTAAAGAATTCTGAAGAGACCGAAACAGGTGGAAATCTGGAGGATCCATTAACAGCTTAATTCTCTTAATTTTTGCTGAGTGGCTAAAGATGTAGGTATGTGGTCTAGCGTTGTCGTGATGAAAGACCACACCCTTTCTATTGATCAATTCCGGCCGCTTTCCCTCAACTTCTGTATTACAAGTTTATAATTCTTATGCGAAAAGACTTTTTCAACGACGTAATATGTAGGCTACAAGTTTCATGCCTGTTTCTTCCTTGTAGAAATAGGTTAACTAAAAAAAAACTAACTAAAAAAAAAAAAAAAAAAAAAAAACTAGATGGTATTTGACGATATACAAATACTTCTAAATAATAGTCTCTATCGTAATCCTAATATAACATTATAAATACTGATGTTTATATGTTTGTCTGTTTGTTCCTCAATAACGCAAAAACGGCTGAACGTATCTGGATAAAATTTTGCTTATTACGTGGATTAACATATAGGATACTTTTTATCCTGGTAAAATGTTAGGTTTCCGAGGGATCGTCTAAAAGTATAAAACATCGGGCGCCACCTTCGTCACAGCGATAAAGATATCAGGCGTTGTAATAACTCTTATTATTTTTATTTTTCAAGAAGTAGATGAATAAATAAAAAATTTCTAATATACCAGTTTGTATTTGATATACTTAAATAAATTGTGGTTTGTTCAAAGAATGATAAATTTTCGAATATTTTTCTGGGTGTAATTTCTTAAATTAATTTTAAATTTTTGATGTGAAACATCTATAGGCGCGGGTGAAACTGTTTGATAGGGTGGCGACGCAGTCGGTGGCGAGGCGTCACCACGCTATACGATGCTATATACGTACATAACATACAACGACTACACAAAATTATTTAAAATTTGTAAAATATTACCTATTAGTATAAAACATAAATACTTATTTTTAATTAATAGTCATGGCAATCGAGATCGTGACTCAGTATTAGATAAGGTGATAAATACGCACAATACAAGGGCAATGTCTTTGGGAAAATTTGTAGTTCCTAAGGTTAATAATTATTATGGTGACAGAACTATAAAGAAGCGGTTGCCATATATTTTAAATAGTTTGCCCGAAGACATTGTCCACGAGAAAAATAAAACTATATATAAAAATAATTTAATGAAATATTATCTGCTTTCTTTAAATTAATTAATGAAATTTAGGTTTAGGTTTAGGTTTTTAATTTAGGTTACATTTATTTTTAAATTTAGTCCTATTTTATTTTTGATGTTTAGTTTGACATCATTAACTTGATCCCACAGACAAACTGCATTCCAGTTTTATGGGACTTTGTAAATATTTTTTGTAATTATTCATGTATAATAAATAAATAAATAAATATACAGTCTATGCGTAGTAGTGTGTACGGTGTGGCGACGCGTGCCGTGGTGATTGTTGGTGGTTGTTGCAACTTGAAATAAATATTTAAATTTTTGTATTCAATAAAAATAAACGTTAAATAAATAAATAAACAGTCATCATTTTATTTCACTCGATGTTTCACATCTACCAGGCGTCCCGTGACGGCTCATTTTTTTATATATTTTTTCTGACTGTACTCATTCGATTGATTGTAATAATTTTTATTCCCATTATAAACATTTAAAATAAAAGATTGAACCCAGACAAAGTCGCTCAACAGCGCCAAGCGATTTTTGTATTACTTTGAAAACATGTCGCTATATTGTAATGCGGCTATAACAACCTGTATAAACGCGTATCCTTTGCCGGGTCCCAAAAGAGAAAAAAAAAGACTCGAAACCAGATCGTCGAAGCGCAGCGCGTCCATATGTACCCGTCTCTTTCTCGCATATGCTCCGATATGCGATTAGAGCGTGACGAAAGGATACGACGCGTGCGGCTCGTCGCTCCGCCCACAGGCGTTTTCAAGTAGGCCGTTATACTGGTTGGACGAGAGACAATGGCGGCAAAAAAAAAATCAGTCTGCTCCACGCAAGGGACAAAAAGGTTCTCTATCCAGGTTCCATTATTTGAGACGCGGCTGCAAGGAGCGATTGATCCTTTGCCACACGGACGATTCGAAAAAGTGAAAACCACAGTCCACAAAAACGCTAGGTCATGTGATCTTTGCAATTATCAAAAGTGACAGTCATAGAAAAGACAATTTCTCTATAAAAGTGATTGGGTGTTTTTTTTTAAAGAAGGATCTATGTGTTTCTGAGTTTTAGTGTTTCTGGTGGATACGAGATTAGTTTTTTGGTATGTTTGTTTTTTAATTTCTGCTCTATTTAAGTTTTTTTATGTGAAGGTCTAGGTATAGAGTATATACAATACAATAGGATATGTTAAAAACTATTGTGAGCTGTAATATATATTAATATGTATTGTGCAGTCCTTATTACATATTTTCTGTAGTATTTTTTGAGCGCGTCAGAGCCTCAAATGAAATATCTATTACACACTCGTTAATAAAAAAATTTTTCATTAAATATTTTTTCAAAAAAAAAAAAATTGTAGGCGTTTTACTTATGTTACAGAGGTAAAAAATATGTACTTTTTAAAATTTTTGTCTGTTTTGTTTGTGCGTTTGTGCACGCTAATCACTGAAACGGCTTAACCGTTTTGAATGCGGTTTTCACTTATATGTATTCAAATTCAAATTCAAATAATTTATTTACAAGTTGCAACAAGCTTCCCCTAATATTTAGTGTTTGTTTCATTCCAATCGATTTAGAAACAAAAAACCTACGCGCTATACCGAATACCAACTTTCCGAGGTGCATGCAGTACCTGTGGCCAATGATCTCAAGCTTCTTGGTATGAGGTTGTCCTAAAAATCTCAATTTCGGCTTGGCACTTCTATCGACAGCAAAAGCGGCCAAAAAGCTGGGCATCCTAAATAGGGTGAAGCGATGCTTCACATCTGGACTGTTCTCTCGTTGTACAAGGCGCTAGTCCGATCTTGGTGGAGTATTGTTGTCACCTTTGGGATGGATCAACAAAATACCAACTTACCACACTCGACTCGGTGGATCGCAGAGCTAGGAGGCTCATTGGCGGCGGTACGCTAACAAGAACTAAGCTGCAGAGCCTGCCACATACACGCAAAATTGCCAGTTGTATGTATTCTATAAGATGTACTTCGGAGAGTGTGTTCGGGAGCTGCATGTATCCCTCTAATTCGAACCAAGCGCTTTAAAATATCTTTTATAATGCGCAAATTGATATTTTTGAATTGAACTCCCCCCTTTTTTTTTTTACAAGAGGAATCCATCATGGATGTCTGGGGACAGACCGGTGGGTTATGTCGGACTCCTGCCCCGAGATGGTAGTGGGGTAGACCTACCGACTAAACCTCTTGGCGTCCTTCTCATCCGCTATTGGTGAAGTTGCGAGGTCGGACGAGCACTCTTCCGCAGCTCCACCGCGGGGGTCCGCATCCGGACACGGCTCATTTGGACGGCGCACCCGAACTGCCAAGGTGCGACGTGCCTCTCAGGATGAAGCGGGCGGTAGAGTCCCCATCTACCGCCCTAGTCCTGTCAGGGGTCCAGGTGGCGGGCGTGCGCCAGCCGCCTGCGTCCTGTTCGTCGGCGACGGAGGGGATGGGACAGGACGTCGTCCTCCCGCTCTCTTTCCGCCGCCTCCTTCTGCGAAATGACATCTTCGCAGAAGGATTGAGTCGCTTGCCAAGCGGCTCTGCTGCCGACCATAGCTTTCACTACGGCCGGTGAATTGAACTCCCTGCCGGCGTCTGTGTTTCCAAGCTCATACAACCCAAAGGTTCGAGTGAATAGGCACCTTCAGGGTGAGGCCGACGATGGCACCTTCATCGTCGGCCTCAAAAGAAGCGTAATAAAATAATATGCCTGTTATAGCCACGTCTATGCTTTAGTCGACGCTGTAGGCTATTGTTTTATGCTACTTATTAAGCAAGCTGCTGTCGCGTTTTATAAGCGTTTTGTCATGAGATTTTTGGAATTTTGTTGGAAAATAAAATAACATGGCGGTGATGATGGTGAACAAGCACTTTTAATGGCAAATAAAGACATAATTATAGGACCGACTTTTATAAGTAATCTATAACTGAAATAGAATGTCTATAGATATGAAGATTGAAGAGTATGGGTATGTTTGGTTGAACTCATTTAAATCTGGAACCTATCAGTCGCATTTATGCTGAGGAAGACGCGTGGAGAAGATATTGTGAACTTTTGTGAGGATGGATGGATGTATGATGAAATTTCATAGTATATAATATATAGTTTATATACGTCAAACAGAACATAGACTATAATTTATAAAGATGTGCGGTTATAAATAAGAAATTTTATAAGAATGGATGTATACGTCGATGTCTTAAGCACTCTTTCCCGCAAAATCTCCGGAACGCATAACGCTGAACGCATTTCTATATGGTAGCTATTGACATCCCAATTTCAAATGTACATTATAGGTAGGATGTATCCATGGAGATGTCATGTCACAGAAGGAGGCAGCTGAGGGAGCGAGAGGACGAGGCCGGTTTCGCTTCCCTCAGACGCTGGCGGTTGGGCAGGAGAAAGCGGGCATGTCAAGCCCGTCTTCTAATGTCCTAGGGGACCTGCGCACATGGCCCCGGTGCCTCCGGGCAATCCCCCATTGGAGTAAGCCTGGATTAGATCGGAGTTGTTGCCTCGGCAGAGTCCGGTCCATCCCTTTTGAAGGGCAAGGAGACACCGGGGAGTTTTATTGGATAGTGCCAGTGCCGCAATGACCTAGAGCATAGCGTGGAGCACTGGTGACCCCCAAATACCCCTACCGCCTAGCCAGCGGTAGGAAATCTCTAACTGGATTTTTCCTCGTAAAAAAAAGGTATGATGTATCCATGGAGAATCATTTTTGGATTTTAGTCAGTATTTACAAGAATTCAACCCGATATGTCATAAATTCTGCTCATTTTAGAAATTAATTATACTAGATATAAAATTAATTTCAGTTTTTAGTTGCGATGCAAACCTTCATACTATGTCCCAGAAATGTCATGTTTTTTTTAATGTATTGCTAAGACATATAATTAATGAGTAATCATGGAATTATGTAGTATGGAATAAGTAAGCTGATCGAGTTGGAAAGTGCCCTCTTAACATAAATACAAGTGATCACCACTTTACTTAAGCACTTTCAAATCAATTTTAAAAGTTGTATAATTCGATAAAGTACTTGATCGCGCGTTGATGTCTTTTGCACTAGCGATGTTCCTTCAATGCATATTTTGGTAATACACACACTTTTTAAATGAACACAAATTTGTAAAAAGTACATATGGACCGTTCATTTTGAAAGTGGTGTAACTCCATTTTCTCTTGTTTCGAGATAATTAGATGTTAGCATATCTGTTAATTAAAAAATTTAGGCAAATTATATGAAGTCTGGCAATGTTTCTATTGTTTTATCAATATTTAATTTTATTATATAGATTTGTTTTAGGCGAATTAAACTACAATAATACATATTAATGGGCTGTAAATGGACTTACACCACTTTCAAAATTAGACAATTGTAAAAATCGTTTGATTTCAATGTTGAAAAATCAAATATCACTTAAAATATACTTCATTTTAATCCAATTTTGTTTACAAATATGCATGACAAGACATAAAATTTAATTTTAGACGCTAATTACCTACACTGTCAAAATACAAGTTACTGATAGTATTTACTTGTTGCTCTGCATGTGACAGTGTTTCGAAATATGCATGATGCACCGGAGGTATATAAGGTAATAATAATGCCAGACCTATTATACTTATACGAAAAATATAACTACACACTAACTTTATCCTAGTATAGATTGCTGTCCTGAAAGCTTTCCAAACTTTAAAATCCGGGGTTTATTTTCGAAATGCCGCAATGCCAGGTCCAATACTCGTTTTTCATCATAATCCCCTAGCGATTTGACGATATCTCCCGTAGCGGTGATCGATCAAGGCGCATTTATTGTGCGTCAAAATATATTTTGACAATACCGGTTATAATCAATGTTTGAATCTCTACTTGCAATTGTAAGCAAATGGTGGTTGATTTTTGAAAAAGTCTTATGAAATGATATTTCTTTGCGTTGGTTGTAGAATATTATGTGACGCTTCGTGTAATACAATATTTCATTGAAATTCTTACAATTTTTGTATAATTTGAAAAAAAAAAAAACCATTTTTGTTTGTTCTTTTCTACCTCTTCAGCAGGGTGGAATCAAGAATTTCTTTCATATCTTCTAGAAGGTTATATCAACATTACCCCCAGTGCCGGATTTATACTTTTCTTGAGTATAGGCCCCTTCACTTTGTGCCGCCTCTTCCTCGTGGCCTAGGTAGATACTTAGGCCTTTATTAGGTAATTATTATTATTATTGCATTTATCATCGCGTAAGAATTTGATGGCTTCCGAAAGCGTGCGAAAACCATCTAAAATCCGCCGCCCCTAGGCCGCTGCCGCCCATAGGCCGTGGCCTATACGGCCTATTTACAAATCCAGGGCTGATTACCCCCGAGCGACTAAGATTTTGATGTGTTATTAAATTTTCCTGCGTTATATTTAGTCTTTCAAAGGTAATTTAATCGGGGTCCTAGATTGTTTTGTTCTATCGTAAGGAACGTCAAATCTATTGCCTTTAGCAATAGATTTGACGCCCAAATCTTTTGAAACTTGTGGCTTGATCATTAAAAGCGTTTGTTTGTTAGTTTTTTGCAAGTAATTCATGATATCGTTCGCTGATTTTTAGTTTTTAACTCAACTGTGCGTAGTAGCGGGCCTTTCCCTTCGCGTAATCCATTAATTTCTATTTTATTGTTTTAGGTGTAAACCCTAATTACACTGCCCAACAATGGCTCTAAAATGTCTGATTGTTATGTATCAATTGCTGAATACAAAAATTACCGATTAGCTTTTGTTTTGGAGATACAAGAACATTTTATATTTTTTATAGTCTAACGTTTTGAACTTGGGGAAAATTTAATTTTAGACATTGACACAACATGGCTACCAAGTGTCAAAATGCATACAGTGATCAAGCTGAGGGTAGTTTATATAAACGTAAACATCTAACACGTTACATCAGGATATTTCTGTGATGAACGGAGATGTCAAGGCCGCTGGAATGAAGCAGTGCTTGCGGATTACTGCTGGTTTGTGTCTAGGGGATGCTCCAGAACTCACAAGAGGAAAACCAAAAGAAAGAATAGAATAGAATAAAGGATACATAAAAAAAAGGATACATAGATAATACATAAAAAACACACACACACACCGGCTCTAACTCAGCATAATGCAGGTTGTAAAAATCTGCGCTGGCCTTCCGTTAGATGAAGCGATCTCATGAACCCACCAATTGATTCTCCGTAGATCTAATCACTTGGTATTTGGAATGTAACACTTTTAGCGCTGTTTGCTTGTGCAGTTAATATTTACCGTTTTCTCTTAATTGATCCTTTAATTAGTCTTAATTATCACAGAAACTAGAGCTAAATAATTTTTTTTCTTTGTCGTATTGGTTTTTCGTCACCCTTAGTAGTGTTAGATTTGACAGCGCACAAGGAAGTCCCCTAGTCCTTAATTGAGCAGCTTTTTTGGCGACAGCAACCAAGCACCTCCTTCCCAAGAAGCGTTAGGCAAATATTGCCACATGTTCTCTTGTGTGCTGAGTAAGGGATGCCTTTTTCTCTTATCAAGGTCGGCAGTGCACTTGCATTTTGACATTTTGTCCTATAACTTTAGTATATCCTATAACTATAATATCTATTTTTAAAAATATCTTTAATATATAAAAATGAATCCCTATTTCCCTTGGTCACGGCATCACGCGTGAACGGGTAGACCGATTTTAATTCGGTTTTGACTAATGGAAAGAGGGATAAGCGGAGAATGTTCATATATATAAAAATTGCACACCGGGCGAAGCCGGGGGCGGTTCGCTAGTAAAAAATAAAAAACAATGTCGTTGTCCGCCTCTATCGGATTCTCCGATATCTTTTAAACCAATCAAAGGATTTTATACGGTTTTCACTGATGGAAAGAGCGATGAACGAGGAAGGTTTGTGTATTCGATTTGCAGAAAATAATACGTCCGTGCAAAGCCGGGGGCGGGTCGCTAGTAAGGAATATTTTGATTTCACTTAGAATGTCTTGTGAGATTTTTCTTGTGAGTTCATAATGACCTCATTTGCTAACGAGAGCGTAAGAAACTGTCATTTTGACATTGACAATTGACAATTTTCCATATAAATGTTTTACGCTGTCGCTAGCGAGTGAACTCACGCTGGACCTATAGAAAACCCATAGTCGTGTGTTATATACACAGTAATCGCGTGAGAAATAAAGTGGCTTAAGGGACAGTCAACGGAAAAACTAGTTACGTATAAAATTTCAAAAGATGAATATCGTTTCTACGAAACAATTGAATCCAATTTTGCTTCATTAAGCGTCGGCGGCCATCTTTAAAAATTGCGCCCGCCTTCTTGGACCGCATTCCGTTTTTAAATTGACCCGTGCGCCCATCTCTGTCACTCGCGAACCGACTGAGTGAGACGCGAGATCCTTTGAAATTCGAATCAATTTTAAATTGCTTCGGGTTAGAGTGGGAGAATCGATTTTTTTTTTTTTTTTTTAAATGAGACGAAGGTTCGAATCCTGTTACGGCTTTGTGGTTTGCCGACCACTTTTTGACTTTGAAATTTTTGTATCTTTTTTTCTCTCTCTTTAAGTTATTAAGGATTTTTAGGTATATGAGGGCTATGGTTATGTGTTGAACTCCCATTGGACGCATTGTGAGTTTATTTTTATACCTATTAATTTACACGAAGATGAAATCCCACGAAGTTTAGGTACTGTAATATTGAAAGCGCTAAGTTAAAAATCTTTGAAATAATTAAATATTTTGCCGGGCCTAACAGGGCAAAACAGTATTTCATACCGAAGCAACGTCTTTGTTCTTTATCCTTATAAATTATGCCTCACACAGAGTACTGATCTCATCTCTGGGCTGGCGCGCATTTGACTTCGAATTGTGCGAATTGTTGACGATCCAATGCTCATACAGCAACGATTAGAACCACTTAGTTTAAGAAGAGTTGTAGCATCTACCAGCTTTACAATGGTGAGTGCTCTCATGAATGCCTACCTCAAACTTTTACCACCGCACTGCGCGCCATAGATGCGGACTTCATACAGATTATTCAGATAAAGTGCCGAATAAGATTCTGCTTTGAAGTTCTGCTCATCCGGACTGTTCCATATGAGCAGAAGCTTCAAATCGAGGACGCACGCGAAATTTGGAACAATCTCCCATCTGTGGTGTTTCGGCCAAGCTACAATACGGACTTTTTCCAAGCGAGCAACGATAACCATCTTCCATCAAGTGGACTGTCAGTCCGCCCGACTGCGCAAATGTTGGGCATGTTTCGCATATACTTGAAATTTTAATACATAAACCGATTATTTTTTCGTAAATATCTCAATATCCCGTATAATACTTTAATAGAAAAGAATTTCTATATTGGAATTGTCCAAATGGATTCTTAAAGTGGAATATCCGCTCCCAAGTAACATTAAGTAGGTCTGTCACTAGCATGAGTTTATAATGAACCGCACTCGCTCGTAAAATACTTGTATGAAAAATTGTCAATTTGACATTGACACTTGGTAATTTTCCATTATAAATGTCTTTTTTTTAATGTTAAGATAGGCAGACTAACGGTCCACTTGATGGTAGGTGGCTACCGTCGCCTGATAACACAAGCAACGCAACAGCTGCTAAAAATGCGCTGCCGACTCAGTAGGGGAATGGGATTGGATAGGGAAATGGGCTCTGGCATCCCTTACTCACTCACCGAAATCCAACAGCTCACGTGCTGTTAATTCATGGTGGTATTCTGTAAGGGGGTGGTTATACTGCCGCCAGACGGGCCGCCCAAATGACTGCGAAACGCAGTGTGCCCTGCCACTACTTTCCAGATCCAGATCAGAGCCATTGATACTGCCGGGAATCGAACCCCGGAACCCTAGAACAGAGCGATAAGGCAAGCATCCTAACCTTGCGAATACGGTCATTTTAAACTCATGATAGAATAGAACTACTAGTCCCAAAGATCGAGTTCAAGTATATAAAATACATTTATAAAAATAACCTAAACGCTCTTGTTGAATGTAAATTTTGAGTTTGTGACGTTCCAGTGTGGGATGTTCTCGTTTTAAAAGTCGTGTCGTTGGTTTTTTTTCTCTCTAAACATTTTTCGAGGCAAAGGTGTGTCGTGTTTTGTACAGCCCGATGTAAATAAAAAAAGTCTGAGCTCTCGTTCCGTTTTATTTAATGTATTCTGTGGAAATTAAAATTGTGAACGTATAAATTTTATATTACGTTAAGTAACCGTGTCCGTTTAATTTAAATCGACAAAGGCATGCACATGTCGGCTCTTTTCGGTGATTCTGGGTAGCTTATAACCTGCATCAAGAATCAGGCGGTCAAATGCGAAATTTTTGTATACCCATGTATTGTATACCCTTATTTATTTGTGTTCACTCTTAATCCTATTTTAAAGTCCACTCAAGAGTCCAGGGATGGGTTGGATGGGAAGGGGGGAGATTGGAAATGAACTTTGGCTCAAGTGTGAGTCTGGCAAGCAGTGGCAGAGCGTTTCGCAGTTTGGGCAGCTCGTCTGGCGGCAGTAACCACCGTGAAATAGCAGCATGTGGGCCGTTGTGTGTTTCAGTGAGTAGTAGGTAAGGGATGCCAGAGCCCATTTCCCTATCCAGTTCTAATCCCTTACCCTTTATCCTACTAAGGTATGTAATAAGCGACGGTAGTCACCTATTAAGAACGACCTTAACATAAAAAAAAATTGAGTTTAGTTTTCTTATACCCATCATCATATGAGTGGTGTGATTCTGATGCTGCGGATGGTGACCGCTGGTCCCTTCCAACATCGTATACATTCCTGTAGCAAGGAAAAATAAGGAATTAAAACCATTAACGCAATTAATGTACACATTTCAGCATTGTAAAATCTTCTATTAAGGGCTTCACTGAGGCAAATGACATTTACTATAGAACTCGCTGGCGGCGGATCCAATTCAACAGGCCTAGAAATGGTGTTTTTTTTGTTTTTACCATTAGAACAATACACAAAATAAAAAAAATTATTAATAAAATTTTTTAATCTGATATTAACTTATTAATAGGTACAGGATTCATATGCGCGCAATAAGCCGGTTTCGAGAGAATTTTCAATAAAAGTCAAATTCTTCTTGTGTTCTAACTTTTTTTGTAGAGTTTCTATTACCTACTTTAACGAAAATTCTAATCCATACAATTGGTTCTTCACATTTT
Source organism: Bembecia ichneumoniformis (assembly GCA_910589475.2). Taxonomy (NCBI): domain Eukaryota; kingdom Metazoa; phylum Arthropoda; class Insecta; order Lepidoptera; family Sesiidae; genus Bembecia; species Bembecia ichneumoniformis. The sequence continues at coordinate 2,673,764 of OU342547.1, forward strand.
TAAGTATAATATATATTTTTTTCAAAGCAATTGTCTTGTCCATTTCTTGTAACATCTTCATTAAACAATGGATATTTTTAGTATTTAGAGTTTGTCTCCCCCTTAAAGCAATTAAGAATATCAGAAATATTAGAAATCCGCTAGTAACGGGGCAAGGCCCAAGCTACCGGTGGTTAGGGCTTCAGAGTGAGGAACCTCCTGACAATTCGTGCCGTGTCAACAAGTACCGCCTTTCTGTATCTGTCCCTTGATCCAGCCGTCTTAAGCCTCTTGAGATGTTGGTGTGAAATGTATATATTTCCTAGGAATTGTTTGCAATTCCGAGATGATCTTTTGTATAAACTAATGTTTTCTGTGAATAAAATGGATAAGTCTTGTAACCCATTTTGTATAATGGCCCTGAAAAATTGCTTGGCTATGAATCGTCCCATCCAGCCCCGCTGTACGTACCCACTGACGGCATCCCGAATGTAATACATTCCCAATTGCTATTTTAGGAAATGTTTTAGGATTTCCTAGGAAGAGTGCAACAAAATAATTATATCGTCCACTAGCTGAGCCCGGTATAGCGCGTAACTTTTTTGTTTGTAAACCGATTGGAATAAAACCAACGCTAAATGTTACGGGAAGCTTGTTACAAAACTTCAGCGAAAACCGCATTCATATAGGTTAAGTCGTTTCTGAGTTTGGCGCGCAGAAACACTCAGAGAGACAACAATTTTAAAAACTTTTTTTGACCTCTGTAACAGGTATGTTAACGTGTACCTATGTTTTTTTTTACGTTTTGTTTTTACGATTTTTTTTATTATATGTATAGATTTCCTATCTAATGGGGTAAAAAACTGACTTTTGCTCACTTCAGATGGCAGCACTGTTGGTTGTTCCCTAAATCTGACAAGTAGCTATCATTTTCCATAGTAATTTTGTAAACAAACAAAAAGAACTGAATTTATTTAATTAACATGACGCTTATGTTCAGCTTTTGATTCTAAAAAGTCGGGAATCCATATATTCCCTAAAGATTTCAAAAGAAAAAAACAATGGATAAAAGCTTTACGAAGAAAAAAATTGGAAGCAGACTAAATATTCGAAGTTATGTGCAGTAGATGCTTTTCTTTTCCTCAACTGTTGTTTTAACTGCTTAACACTGTATGTCGAATACATTTTTGTAAAAATAAAGGCAAATTCGCTGATAAATACAGGGAACCAAAAACGCAATATAGGGAACATAAACGCGGCGATTAGGATCACTCAACAGTGGCGCCACCTACGATTAGCTTTCAGTTTTTAACCCCATTTAGGCATTGTACACATATCCTAGTAATTGTATACAATGACTGATTAACTTTTCCGTTAACATAGGTATAATTTAAAACTATATAGTAAAATTTGGGCAGAACGTCTGGCGGCAGTAACCACCCTCTTAAGGAAGAGAATCATGAAATAATGAAATGTGTGCTTTTATTAAATAAATTTGTTCCTATAGCATAAATTTTAAATAAGGTAACGCCAAGCTCAATCGAGTGGACAGCGTTCCACGGGGGAGGCATTATGATAAAAACTATGAACCTTTCCGATTGGCTTCAAAGAAACCCTATTAAGAATTCATCAAGCAAACTTCACACAAAAACCTTCAAAACAATATGTCGGCATCCCTAAGCGAGACAAAAAAAAATCCAAATGTATTTCCTTTGCGATACAAAAAATACAACATGCGGATTAAAAAAAAATGGCGTACCTAACCAGAATCGATTAAGCATTTAAAATATCGTCCGGTCTCGATAAAAATACCTATTTTAATTGTTTTTGTTGCGGAAAAAAATAGTCGCCATTTTGAGAGCGCCATGTTTGTCGTGTCCTTCACGCCTGACCAATCGGAGAGCGTTGAATTGGAATTAGCAATTCAAACGTAGTATTGTAGGTACCTACCTAAGCGGAGGTGTGGGTACCTAAATTTTTGGCTCGCATTTATGGCAATATCTCTGAGGATTCATCATCATTATTAGCCTATTATATGTCCCCACTGCAGGGGCCCAGGCCTACCCCCTCAACAAGGCGCTTATGGGCTGTATGGTCCACCACGCTGCTGGGTGCTGCTGGCCCAGTGCGGGTTAGTAGACTTCACATGCGCCATAGAATTTCTTCTTTGACGAATGCAGATTGTCTCGCATGTTTCCCTTCGCCGTTTGAGAGCAGTCAGTGAATGTACTTAAGTTTTTAGAAAGAGAAAAACTTTTAGTCTTTAGCCACAAATGCTCTATCGACGAATCTCTTATGATTGGTAGGATCGGGATAAAAGCAACTAGTAGGAGTTCACAACGTCGTCAAAATTTCACATCGTTGCACACTGTCCAGAGAAAGGTGGATGCCAAATTTTGGATGGTAATTAACAACTTAAGTAGGGATAGGTAGTCATTTGGGCAGAACGTCTGGCGGCAGTAACCACCCTCTTACGGAACAGAATCATGAAATAATAAAATGTGTGCTGTTGTGTTTCGGTGAGTGAGTAAGGGATGCCAGAGCCCATTTCCCTGTCCCTTTCTAATCGCTTATCCTTAATCCTACTGTAGTCGGCAACGCACTTGCAGCAGCTTTGGCATCGCTTGTGTTACAGGCGACGGTAGCCACCTACCATCAAGTGGACCGTCAGCCTGTCTGCCGATCTTAACATAAAAAAAAACTTAAGTTTACTAGTGAAATTGGTTTTTTGCAGTTAATTTCATAATGTAATAAATTCGGCTTTACTAAATGATACATTAAATCGAGTAGCGACATTTAGTACACGCCGAAGCGACATAAGATGCCATTGACAAATTTTAACTGACTGACAAGTAACTACCTACAATTAAATTGAATTGACGGCCCGTTGGATGAGTGGCAAGGATGCTTGCCTAACGTCTCAAGGGCCCCGGGTTCGATTCCCGGGCGGGGTCAAGTTTGGAAATTTTAATGTAATTTTCAAAATTGACTCTGGTCTGGATTTGAAAAGTAGTGGTAGGGCACACTGCGTTTTGCAGTCATTTGGGCAGCCCGCCTGGCGGCAGTGACCACCCCCTTACAGAAGACCACCGTGAAATAATAGCATATATACGTGCTGTTGTGTTTCGGTGAGTGAGTAAGGGATGCCAGAGCCCATCTCCTTATCCCCTCCTAATCCCTTATCCTTAATCCTACTGTAGTCGGCATCGCACTTGCAGCACCTGTAGCGTTGCTTGTGTTATAGGCGACGGTAGCCACCTACCATCAAGTGGACCGTGAGCCTGTCTGTCGACATAACATAAAAAAAAAAAAAAAAAAAAAAAATTACCATAGGTTTAGGGCTGTGTTCCAGAACTACTTTAGCCAAGGCTAATTTTGCTCTACAAGATTTGGTCATACCCGTTCCGGGCGACCTGTCAGAGCTAAATTATGCTCTGCCTGGCTATAATTTTACTAGCTTTTGAATCGGCCAAATCTTGGCCAGCTGTCAAGATTGACAGATTTTAGCGTCTATCATCCATCAACTCGGCAAAATCAAATATTAGTCGAAATAAAAATATTGATAACTTCGACCAAAAAAGAACTGTTTGGAAATGAATTAATTTTACCGCCTAAAAAACACTGGTGTCAAACTCAAATTCTGACTGTCATTCCAGCACGATCGAAAAATTGTAACTCGTGCAATATTTGTCCAAAAGACTGCTGGAACCCTGGAACGCTCATTCTAATGAGAGCAAAGCTGGGGGTGTGTTCCAGCACTCCTTCGGTCAAGGCTAATTTTGATTTACTGGCATTTGATCATTCATACCTATTCCGGCAGGCATAAATTAGCTCTGATGGCTCGCCCGGAATGATCAAATCTTGTCCAGATCAAATTATGCTTGAATGCAGTGCTGGAACGACGTGTGTCCGCGGTTAGAGCAAAATTAACCTTGGCCGAAGGAGTGCTGGAACACACCCCAGTCGGATTCAAATTTGAATTTGGAACTTCAATGGCGAGATCAATTTTCGAGTTGTTAACTCGCGGTATTTGGAAGATTGGCGTCCTCGTAACCGAGCTGTTGTCGGTTTTCGTGTAACGAAAATAGAAAATAAACAATGCAACAAATAAACGCAATGTCAAACCGAGACGGATACGCCAATGATCCATAGATCACTGATCTATAGATCGAATTCACTTTCGACACTCGTCGCCATGACTTTGCTCAGTCATTGCCAAGGCTACTACTATTGCTTTGTTCAGCGTTACATAACATTTTTCAACACGGCACTCCGGACGTTGGGTACGAGGAAAATTTTTTTTTTTTTAACTAATTCATCATCAACCCGTCGTGAAGTGGCTAATAGAGGGATGTGGCACTTCGGCTCTTGAGTTTCAGCAGACACCGGGTGCAAGTCAGCCTCACTTGTATTCAGTACTAGGCTGAAGCGTCCCGGTTTCGCCCGGGAGCAATTTGGAGGATCAGTATACATAATAATATATACTGCTCCGGAGCAATTCACCTGATTCTTAATTAACGAGATTCTCAACTCATCAGATTCGCAATATATCAGATTCTAAATTTACCAGATTTTCTACTATCGAGTACTTGTGTGCCGGAAGCCGAATTACCCTTGTCTGCCAGCGCTTAAATTTGTCATTTAAAGTGCCATTTGCCATGATATATACAGGTTGTTGAAATTTCAACCGTTTTTACCGATTTAACTACTGACTGACTGACCTAATTGTTCTCCCAGAAGGAGTCATGGGGGTTATTTATTAATAACGTGGATCCACGTTCCGGCATACAAAGAGTTAATATTAACAATGGAGATGATGCTTACACGTGTTTTCGTAAGGTAATAATAAAATCGCGCCGAGCCAATGGGCCAACGTAGTTGATGTAGTTTGTGTCTGAACCTCTAAAAACCTTTGCCAATTTGCGAATCAGAAAGAGACTTTTAGTCCCGGATTCGATTCTATCAAAAGATATTTCCAAAGTGCTCCCTATGCTTATTCCAATGTTATTATAATATTCATCTCTTGTAAAGAAGTCAACATTAATAAATGGTAAGTTACAAAAAATTTGCGACGCAAAAAAAAAAGTGTCGTCACATCAACCCTTGCAACTACCGTTACTTCTCAAAATGCCCCCATAGAAATGGAATATGAAAAGATTATATTTTAAAAATCCCATTGTTTGCCGGACAATTGGTCAAACTTGTGCCACTGTGGTAAACCAGAGAGGTTTTTTTGCAGTGCGGTTTTGAAGAAAAAAAAAGCACCCTTTTTCTTTTGGAAGCTAAAAGCGTTAATTTTTGATTAGATAAAGTGGTCGAGATTGTAAATTAACAAGTTGTCAGTTTAAAAACGGAATACTAGTGTGCTTTTCACATCAAAAGAGAGATGAATCAGTTTTGTATGGAGATCGGGCCGTCAGTGTATGGTGTTTCCGTTTTAACGGTCGAATCTTGTACCATTAGGCAAGAAGAAATTATAGATTTTAATGGTAAAATATCTTGTAATTTGGTTATGGGGTTTCATAGATATTTGAGTATAAAAGCATCAAAAAATCCAATTGTTCCATTTGAATAATAACTTTTTTAATTTTTTTATGTTACCCCCATTTACAAAATCTATAAAATATTGACAGGAAATTATTATTGTTATTATTAAAACTCTTTATTTGTATTATAAACATACCATAAGAATAAAAAAAAGAAAGAAACTACAAGTAATAATAAGTAATATGTTATAGTTTAGTAAACATTCTTGATGATTTTATGGATCAAAACGCGATATTTATAACTATTATCATAAAATATTCAGGAACAAGGGAAATTTTGATCGTTTTTCGGGTCATAATTAAAACATATCACACTTTTATTCACGAAAAGTGTGTCAAAAAATAATTTTGAAGAATATTATGTGGCTACTTTACTCAAAACGGTTTTTATTTACAACTAGCGGCCCGCCCCCGGCTTCGCCCGTGGTGCAATTTTTATATACTAAAACATTCCCCGTTTATCCCTCTTTCCATTAGCGAAAACCGAATTAAAATCGGTCTACCCGTTCACGCGTGATGCCGTGACCAGGAGAAATGGGGATTCATTTTTATTTATAAGATATTTCTACAAGAAATTGTGTAACAAAGCACCGCGTGCGGTCTTCTCAGCCTTATTTTTTTTTTTTTTTTTAATTTTTATTTATAACTATCACGATACATAATTGATTATTACAAAATTATAACAGAAGGCAACGAAGGCCTCCTCACATTACCTAGTAGATTCGGAGGCTCGAATATCTTGGCGGTTTTAATGTTAAGGTCGGCAGACAGGCTGACGGTCCACTTGATGGTAAGTGGCTAATGTCACCTATAACACAAGCAAAGTCATAGATAGATGCTGCAAGTGCGCTGCCGACTACAGAAGGATTGAGGATAAGGGATTGCGAACGGTTAGGGATATGGGCTCTGGCATCTCTTACTCACCATAATACAAGAACACACATGCTGTTATTTCACAGTGGTCTTCTATATGGAGATGGTTACTGCCGCCAGACGGGCTGCCCAAATGACTACGAAAGGCAGTGTGCCCTGCCACTATTTTCCAGATCCAGACCAGAGCCATTGATCCTTCCGGGAATCGAACCCTAGAACAGAGCGTTAAGGGAAGCACCCAAATCACTCATCCAACGTGCTCGTCAGAACGCACTGAGGAATTTCAAGACTAATTCGGACCAAGCGCTTTAAAACATCTTTTGTGATGCGCACTGCTAAGGATTGGAACTCCCTGCCGGCGTCTGTATTTCCGAGCTCATATAACCCAAATCTTTTCAAGGTTCGAGTGAATAGGCATCTTCTGGGTGAGCTCGCTCCATCGTCGGCCTCATCTTTCCTACATGGATAGGTGCTGGTCAAGAGCAAACCCATCTTTAATAAACAAACAAAAAAAAAGACTCCTTGAACGCATACAAGAGGATGGCGTTTGTGTAATAACCAAACGCCTGCCAAATATCACCAAAAATGGTTCATAATATAAAACCACGAAAGGTGTCGGTTCTATGATTATTTTTTTAAAATTTGTCATTCAAATTCAAAAGCCTTCTTGTCACGAACGTTTAAATAATCCTACAAAGAAGCCTTTGTCAATCAGAATTAGGACCATAACGGAGCTACTGTTTATAATTAGATGCAGTGGACACTTTTGTATTGAGGCCTTTAACACTCCTTATAGAAAGCTAAACGGATTAACAGAAATGGAAGTCAAAGGGTTCGCTTGTCAGCCAATTGTGAGGACAAATATTTATGATATATTATTTCGTATGGTATTCATAATTTGTATTGGAGACGAGCATTGACAATTTTTTTTATTTGCGACGAAATGATTTTTGCGTTCCTGGTCTCGGTCGGTTATTTAAAAAGTTCATTAAGGTGGCGCTGTACGAGCGTGGGAACTCAGTGATAGATATTTGGGAGAATTTGTTATCTCAACTTACTATAGTGCGAATAACCGAAGACAGAATGCGACGAAACACATTCGCGCCACTTATTCAATTCGCGAAAATAATAAAGCATACTCCAGAAATTCCAATATTTTAGAAAAATCTTTATAGATGGTAGCTATTGACATCTCAATTTCAAATGTATATATAGGTAGGATGTTTCCATGGAAAAAGATTTTTAAATTTTAGTCAGTAATTACAAGAATTCAACCCGCGAAAATGTCACAAATTCTGCACATTTTAGGAATTAATTATACTAGATATAATATTAATTTCAGTTTTTTGTTGCGATGCAAACCTTCATATTATGTCCCAGAAATGTCATTTTTTGTATATATTGCTACGACCTATTATTAATGAGTAATCATGGAATTACGTAGTATGGAATAAGTAAGCTGTCCGAGTTGGAAAGTGCCCTCTTAAAATATATGCGTAAGAGATGAGAATTTGCATTTATTTTTATTACAAAATAAATGAATAAATAATAATTTAGGTAAATACTAAAGTGAATATTAGAATGTAATATACTTCTATATCTTCTATATACTAATATTATAAAGCTGAAGAGTTTATTTGTTTGTTTGAACGTGCTAATCTCAGGAACTACTGGTTCTAATTGAAAAATTCTTTTTGTGTTGGATAGTCCATTTAACTAGGAAGGCTATACGCTATATAACGTCACGCTACGATCAATAGTTTTATATATAACGGTGTCCAGTACAGTTCAGCTAGTAATATTATATATACCTACTAGCTATCCAACCCCGGCAACGCACAGATGAAATTTTTTTTCTGCAAATTCCTCGTTGAATCTTTCTCGTTTATCGCTCTTTCGATTAGTGAAAACTGTATCAAAATACGTAGATTAATTTAGAAGTTAACGGAGAAACAGCCGGAAGATAGCGACTTTACATATAACTAGCCGAACCTTCGACTTCGTACGCGTGGTATTCGGTATAGAGCGTAAATTTTTTGTTTGTGAACCGATTGGAATGAAACTAACACTAAACGTTACGGAAAGCTTGCTACAATACATGAGTGAAAATCGCATTTAAATCGGTTAAGCCGTTTCCGAGATTGGCGTTCGTAAACGCAAAAATTCTAAAAACTATTTTTTTGACCTCGCTAACATAAGTATATTTTTTTGAAAAAATATTTAATGTACGATTTTATTATATATGTAGGTAGATATGTAAGTACTAGTGACCCGCACCCGGGTCGATTAGTAAAAACCTTAACAAAATCCTTTGGGGATGTTTGGAAGAACTTAACGAAGACAGAGGTGGAAAGTAACTTTTAATATTTCAGCACCGATATTGTCATAACACATAGAAATTAATTATTTCTGTTCAGGTGAATACGTTCTCCAGGGCGACCTACCACGTGAGCTAGTCACCAGCGAAGACACCCGCTTCGATCTTTTGGAGGAGGCGCTTCATCTGGTCGACCTTGATGACGAAACTGAGCCTAAAGATGAGCAGCCGCAGCCCGAGGCGAGTACTTTATTGTTCGTTTTTTCATTACCATCATCACTGAAATCAACTGCTCGACAAAGGCCTGCCCCCTAATTTTCCAATATTCGATCAGAAGTAGCCTGGATCTATCAGTCCCTTAATAAGATCGTAAGTTCACATTGTGGGTTTTTAACTGAGTTGAACTCTTGATTTTTACACTGCGCTTGCCGGTCCGTGGTCTCCACTCGAGTACCTTCCGGCCCCAGCCGCCGTCGGCTCCGCACTATGTATCCTGCCCACTGCAACTTCAACATACTAATCCGCCGGGTTTTTTTTTTTTTTTTTTTTTTATGTTATGTCGACAGACAGGCTGACGGTCCACTTGATGGTAGGTGCCTACCGTCGCCTATAACACAAGCAACGGTACAGGTGCTGCAAGTGCGCTGCCGACTACAGTAGGATTGGATAACGGATTAGGAGGGGATAAGGAAATGGGCTCTGGCATCCCTTACTCACTCACCGAAACACAACAGCACGTATATGCTGTTATTTCACGGTGGTCTTCTGTAAGGGGGTGGTCACTGCCGCCAGGCGGGCTGCCCAAATGACTCCGAAACGCAGTGTGCCCTACCACTACTTTTCAAATCCAGACCAGAGTCATTTTTTGAAAATTACATTAAAATTTCCAAAGTTGACCCCGCCGGGAATCGAACCCGGGGCCCCTGAGACGTTATGCAAGCATCCTTGTCACTCATCCAACGGGCCGTTACTTTTGTTGGGTTATCTCCTCATTCCTGATTCTATCTCGCAGTGTAACCCCGAGCATAGACTTGTCCACAGCTCGTTGAGCGACGTTTCTTATGAGGTCCATAGTTAGAGACCACATGTACCAGCGCCATATGTCATCATTGCCAACACACATTGGTCGAAAACTTTTGTATTAAGACATTGAGCAATTTTAGACAAGAAGATGTCTCGTAACTTCCCGAACGCTGCCCATCCGAGCTGGATACGACGATTGACCTCCTTCTCGAAGTTGGCGCCACCTAATTTGACTGATGTAGTACTCGTCAGCAACTACGAGAGTTGAATTTCTATCTGTTACTGGGGTGGGCACAACCCAGTATATTTAATTTATCCAAAACACAAAGGTCGAATAATGTCGGTAGAACCTAATAGTAATCTAAGTTTGATTTGTTCTTGAGGCTGTATAAGTGTATAATAATAATTCCGCTGAAATCATCCCAGTTGTTCTGTCCGTAAATGGTTTGATCCCGGTCAGGCTCAGGGACAACCTGAGGGTTGGGATTCCGTGGTGGTTCCCTCCCGGGCCAGATGCAGAGAGCGGTGCTGCTCTATACGGCCAGGATAGTGCGTCGGTTTCTGTCCTTGTCGCCTTGAACCCCGACCGACTGGTCTTTGTCGGGGTTAACACCGTCTCCCCCTCATTTTGGCTTTTGGAAGGGGAGACGAGTCAAAATTAGTTAAAATTATTATTATTGCAAGTGCTTACACAGACTTGGCTCACGAGGTAACCGCTCATCGACATGTAGGATGTCGATTGTCCAGACAGTCGTCTTGGCGAACGGTCTGATGGGGTAAAGCTGGATCAAGGGAGACAGATACAGAAGGCGGTACTTCTTGACACTGCGCGTATTTATTTATTTATTTATTTATTTATTTATTTATTTTCTAAAGGTACACCAACAGCACAAACAAAAGAAGTTTATAATAGGAATAGGTAACACAAGGCAATTTTAAGGCATACACAAATAAACTACAAACTAGAAATTGAGACGATCGATAATACACGCACAGCAACACGCAAATTCTATACAAAAAAGGACATGAAAATTAAACAATGAACAACTGAAATCAAGAACAAAGAATAATAAACTAATTTATCAATATTTAAAAAACAAAAATAAAATTAAATACTAATAAAAGGAAGAACCGCTCAGCGAAAGAATATAGCTGTAAATTTACGTTTAGCTTCAGCCGATTTACAGTTAAATATATCAATATCAGTATCAGAATCAATACCCAGCCTGCTGAACAACATGTTTAGGTTCCTGCTAGCCCGCCAAAGAAAGCTATTCTGTCTATAATTTGAAGAAGCAAATGGAATTGAAATTGGGTTAAATGACCCGTATTGGGCCATAACCCGTTACCTGAGGCACGCTAGTGATAAGGCGTAGGGATATGATGCATTCTACGCCTTATTGTTTCCTGTGCATTCGTTTTGTATACCCTTCCGGTAATGTACCTAACTTGAGTCGTTTCGGTCCACAGAAGGTAGAGGAAGGCAGAGCTAAAAGCGAAGACGGGGAGATGCTGCATCCGGCCATGCGGCATGTGCCGCATCATCCGTTGGCGCATTATCACAACCAGGTCAGTGTAAATTTTCAATTGCTTACTTTTTAACATTTTCCACTTGTGAAACGTTTTGTGTGAACCCTTTACAGGTCTTCATAGTTGAAGAAGATTGTGACTATTTTTTAATTGCAAACTTTAGACGAGTTCTACCCAAAGTGAATAGGGATCTAAATTTTTTAAAAGACCATTGAGAGCTATGTAAAAGTCTCAATAGTATTTTTTTTATGTTAAGAGCGGCAGACAGGCTGACGGTCCACTTGATGATAGGTGGCTATCATCGCCTATAACACAAGCAACGCCAAAATTTGCTTCAAGTGCGCTGCCGACTAAAGTAGGATTAAGGATAAGGGATTAGGAGGGGATAGGTAAATGGCTTATTACTATGAATGCGTTTTTGACATTTCTTTATGTCCATTGCATAAAATTCATTTTCGATTAAACGATACAGAAAATATATGAAGATTGACACCTGTCAAAACAGCAATCTATAATGGCCGAAGTATAATATATTTTTAATACAGTTGCTCAAAAAGTGGCATATTGCAGGGACGTATAGCGTTCGGGATGTGGGCTATTACATACTCGTGCTTTTTTTTTACCTTTCCCGAACTCGTGCGTTCTCTTTCCCAACTGTCAAAATAATGAAGTTTTTACTAAAAAAAATTCATGGAAGTTTTTATGATTCATGCAAATACGTGTATTTCTAAAAAGAAGCTACTAATTTGTTTCAATATCAGATTTAATGTTTGATTGAATGAATTAGGTTAAGTTTCATTTCATTTCATCTCATTAAATTTCATTTTCATTTCATATCAATAAAAAAATTCTACTGAAGACTTGGCTGTATGGGCATAGTTTCCTTTGCCTACCAGAATAAAAATCTCTGCTTATATTCTACGGTTGGCGCCATTTTCCAGAAATTTTCTTTGCGAGTTTAGTTGTTTGTTTTATTAAATTGCTTCATTTTTTCGCAACTGTATTAAAAATAGTCGTTCAGTACACGTGTGGAACCGTCATTGCAACTTGTTCGGACTGTCAACCGGAACTCTTTGCAATGACAGCCTTTCCGCACTTGTAATGAAATATACTATTGCCCTCTTACATCAATTTCTACAGGCTTAATACGATTGGAAAAGCATCAGTAACAATAATATTAACATTTTAATATTTTATATTCAAAAGAAAAACTAAGTAAACCAAGTACGATTTCATTATTAAATAAATTCATATAAATTATTGTTTTTATAGCATTACACGTCAATTTCAAGTCTTAAATTCCCGGAGAACAAATTGAGTCGATCTGCCAGACAGTTGAGCACTCGCTAATCCCAAGTAATAGGCGCTGTATTTGGAATTTTACTTTCAAAGACATGCAATGCATATAGGTATCTGTTGCAAATCTTAAATCCCAAAGAACAAATTGAGTCGATTTGTCAAATGGCTCAACACTCAGCGATAGACATGATGACAGATTTTGAAATTCCCTTCCATAATGTAGATACACGTCTACCATATCCGAAAAAAACAATATTTCAGCAAAAAACTAAATTTCAACGCGAATTATTGAATGTTTTTAAATCTATTTTGAATAACGCGCGAAAACGCTCTTAGGTGTCATGGCGTCGCGTCTGATGAACCGTGACGTCACCGACATCTCATCAGATTTTTCATTCTGTCAAAGCAACACGATGGCACTTACCTGGGCGTGACGTCACTCGCTCTGATTGGTGTTTCAGTTAACATGGCCGATTGCAGTTATTTATACTTCTATTTTATTGAAAATCTTATTAATCTCAATTTTAATACAAAAAATGAGTAATTTTTTAGACTCCTTTCAATATATATGTTTCTCCAAAACCATTTATTCTTTGATTCTTTAATACCGTCATCATGCCTATTATGCAAGACACGGTGGTGTGACTGTTGATACTGTAGGTAGAGTCTACAACTGAAAAAATGAAACGATCGACTAAATAAAGATTAAATAATTTTAAATTTTTGCCATAAGTTTCTTCGAAGATTCAGTTTTACTGAATTCGCTTTAGGCAATTCAAATGAAACAAAAAATGTTTTATATTAATACAATGACACTTCGTTTTTGATACTTTTGAAAAAAAAAAAAAAAAACTATCTGTGTATAGAGTATTTCACATCGATTTAAATACTGCCCCAACCGCAGTATTTAAACAGGTACTTGCTACTTGCCTACTTGACATTTATGGTGTTGGGAGACTATTAAACGCTCGAAATTTTTGTTTATCTATGGGAAGAGGAACGAACGAACCAGTTTTCAAATCTCAAAATCAATCCCATCACAAAAAAAGGGAAAAATTAAAAGGCAATAAACGATTTGTCCGAACATGAGATTTGTCGCCGTTTTGATTGATGCGGTATCAATGGCGTTTCGGTTTTACATTCATATGTCTTTTAAAAAATTATTGACGCTTGGTCCAAGTTAAAAGAGTTACATACACAACGTTTACTTTAGTCCATATCACACTAATTGAAACGATTTGTTATAACGATAACATTTTTTAAAGTATTATTGCGCTTGTTGGTGCCCGCGACCTCGTCCCGTGTTGAAAAAATAAAAAAATAACACCCGAGAAAATTTCCGACATCTTTATCGCTGGATGGACGTTGGCACCGCCACGGCGATATTGGCGCCCAATATTCATAAACGATCCCTCGAGAAATTATAATTTTTCCAGGATAAAAAGGATCCCATATGTTAAACCAGGTAATAAGCTATCTGTGTGCCAAATTTCATTCAAATCGGTTCAGTAGTTTGTATGTGAAAGAGCAACAAACATCGAAAAATCGAAAATTTTCAAATTTATAACAGTAGGAAGTCTGAATTTGGTTATGTTCAATAATATGGTTGTTTATCAATACGAATATTTTTTGACTAACTTTTGCCGTCGGCTTTGGCGGCGTGGTATTTTTTTTTAAAGAATAGGTACAGCATGTCACAGACAACTTTAGAATCTTAAATTTTGATTAGTGTGCATGTCAATAATATGTGTACACAGCTTTGAACACAGTCCTATGATAACTTAACAGTATGTAATTTCCCTATCCCCTCCTAATCCCTTATCCTTAATCCTACTGTAGTGCACTTGCAGAAGCTTTGGCGTTGCTTGTTTATAGTTGACGGTAGCCACCTACCGTCAGTAATGTACAAATAAAATACGAGTATTATATATATATTAAAATAATACACAAAAAAATAATATAAAATACTTACACTTTATACGTAAATAATAAAAAAACATTTTATTAATTATTTACACGTTAAGTTCCATTTATCATCTCAATTTCATTCGGCACGTTGTCGTTTTAAAAACCTAATTTAGAATAAAATAGTTCTGCTCATAATTATGTGTATACTGTAAGATTTTAAGGCAATTTCTGATGTCTCAGTAATGTAAATTGTACTTTTAATTTAAAAAAATGCCTATGTATGAAACATAAGCATTTTTGCCTCTGCCTAATTAAATAGTTTGTTGGAGTCACTTTATATAATAGACATAGATATAATATATTTTTATATGTTTTAGAAAGAAGAAAGAAAGAAAGAAAGAAAGACTTTTATTCACTGCACGAAAGACACTGACATTATATACAAAACAGGACAACAGGACAGAAATTAATAAAAAACGTGTGTGTGTCCTCGCGGCAGCGAATCGGATACTGACTCAGCATTGTGCTGAGGTGCTAGACAAACACCTACAGCGTTGATTTTCAGCCAGCACCGTATGTGACTCATTGAGCACCATACAAACATACTTTATAAATTACTATATACATAATTATACATATACATACACACACATACACATATAAAAACATACAAACATATGCATACATACATGTAGACATGTAAATACATCGAAAAATACATAGGCAAGAAAGAAAGAATTTTATAAAAAGGAAAAACTGAATTTTGTAAGTTTGTTTATATTTGGAGGACAAGTTCGGGAAGCACTAAACCTATTTGAAAAAATAATAATTTTTCTCTAACAAGTCAAATTATGCGACAAAAATATCGCTTTTCCGCTAAGTCCTCACCTTAAGACGAATCCTTTTAAGTAATTCATACCAAAGTTATATGTAGGTCTTTAACTTGTCTTGTCCTTGTGTAGAAAACGCCCGTCTGTAATAATATTGGGATATTACTTATATGACTTAATAAAATCTACGCTTTACATATTTTTGTGTCACATAGGTATGTGTGAGAGTAGCTGGTGTCCGCGACTCCGTCCGCGTTGAAAAATAAAAGATTAACGCCTGATATTATACTTTTGTCAAGCGTTGGATCCTTAGTTTTAGATAGATGGTGTCATAACCTGACAACTGGCAACCCCATGTTAACTTTTGAGCTGTGTCTAGTATCTATGGTGTCAAGGAAAAAAATGTCTAACTAAATAATACAACTAAATAAAGAATATAAATTTGTACTTATCCATTAATTTATTTACGGTGTTTTATGTATATACTGCGAAGTACAATAGATGGTGCCCGCGTGGAATAATTAGACTGTATCCATCCTGAATCTAATATAATCGGATGAGTAGATTTGAAGATCATCTCGCACACAAACATACAAACTTTACCTTTTTTATGTTAAGATCGGCAGACAGGTTGACGGTCCACTTGATGGTAGGTGGGTACCGTCGCCTATATAACACAAGCAACGCTAAAGCTACTCCGAGTGCGCTGCCGACTACAGTAGGATTAAGGATAAGGGATTAGGAGGGGATAGGGAAATGGGCTCAGGCATCCCTTTACTCACTCACCGAAACACAACAGCACACGTGCTGTTATTTCACGGTGGTCTTCTGTAAGGGGGTGGTTACTGCCGCCAAACGGGCTGCACAAATGACTGCGAAACGCAGTGAGTGTGCCCTGCCACTACTTTCCAGATCCAGACCAGAGCCAAATTTTCAAAGTTGACCCTGCCGGGAATCGAACCCGGGAACCCTAGAACAGAGCGTTAAGGCAAGCACCCTAACCACTCATCCAAAGGGCTAGTCAAATAATACCTTTTCGACCTCTTTACAAAATTGGTATAGATAGATTATTCCGGTGGGTATCTATGAAGAGTTTGTTAGTTTGGTTGGTTGGTTGAACGCGTTAAACGCGTCTGGAACTATTAGTCTGAATTTAAAATTCATTTTCCATTTGATAACCCATTTCTTGAGGCTATTTATCAAGATTATAGGCTATTTATCATCACGCTATGAGTCTAAGAAGCCGAGGCGAGTGAAACTGCGGGACACAGCTAGTATGTATTATGTATACTTGCTCCCTCCCGGGTGAAACTCTTTATCTAATCGTCTCTGCATAGTCACCGAAAAAAGAAATCGTTGAAAAATGTAAATTTTGCAATCGATTACATTGTTTTCAAAAAGAGGTCAATCTCCTATGACTTGTACCCAATTGTTAACTCTGAAACACTATGTGTGTGGTATTTGATCTCGGTGACATCAATTCATTTATCATCGTGTACTACATTGAGTTGACTTTTTACTTTATTTTCTAAATTTTGTTTTATTGATAAAAGCTTGAAATTTTTAGTATTTAAAAAAAATCTCTTTTTGTTGACTTATAGTCTTTATAGCTCATGGCCTTATATTCTTCCTAGGTAGACTTCTGAAATTAACCTTTGCCTGGAATTATGGCTATTATAATTCACCAAAAGCGCACTGCGTCTTTTTAGTGCAACTTCTAATTTTTCTAAACCTCCGATGATCTACTATTCGCCTCTGTTGGGTTATCAGCTAGGATTTTGATATGTTTTATACTGAGACAAAGCGATAAGCGAGATTTGTTTGTGTATAACGTTTTGATTCTTATTTCGATGGCACCCTTTTAAAATATGCAAACTAACCATGGATACGCGCACCACCTCATCCCTCAGAAGCAGCTCTCGCAGCAGATCCCGTGATTTCATCCTGCGTTCGTCCACTTCGTTGCTCGAGGACCTTGGGAAAAGATTCTCCTCGGTGGAGTGTCGCGCTACGTTAGCGCCTCTGTAGAACTCCTCCAGGCTGTCATCCGCCAAGTGCAATTCCTCCCGAGAGGAGAGCTTTTGTAACCGTTGTTCGGCGAAATTGAGGAGAACAGCGATGTCGTGAACGTAGTCTGCGTGCAAACCTTGCATCGAACATAGACAAGAAAACTTGTCCGTGATTCTTCGTCAAAGAATCAAGGATCTAATAGCGCTATACCGAATACCAAGCGTACGAAGTTGCGGGCTCGGCTAATGTTAAACAACATAATTGTGACAATAAAAGACACAAAATACATCGATTTTTTTTTTCAAGTGTCGGTAGATTTAATCGAATATTTGTCGAAGAATGTTGTATGGAATCGCGACGTATCATTAATCGATGTCCGAACCATCGCTACATAGATTGAGATTGTTATCGGTTTTTTTTTTCTTCAACTCTCCATCGCGATAAAGGTTTGTACGTAAATGTTTTTAGTTTTCTTCGTGCATTTCTCTAAACTGTGATAGCTCATCGCCTCCTTTGTCTTCTAGTCTTCTCTGCATAAGAATTGGGCGCCATTGAGGGGATGCCCCGTTGAAAGAACGTCTGTCTGTTCTCTGTCTAACGTTACTTTAGTCGATTTAGTGCCCAAGCTTGTAGTCCAGGAAAATTTAATATCTAAATCAAAATTTGAATCATTTTTGATATGTAATATCGAGCACCTCGTAGTCGCACTGAAGACCGGACTTTCTATATCTTAGGATCAAAAGAATAAATTAATAATAAATAAACAAATTCCTGTTTGCACAAAAACGTGATTAATATTTATGGTTAGTTAATTTATTAATCTATTGTGTTTTTTTTAATGTTAACGTAGGCAGACAGGCTGACGGTCCTCTTGAAGGTAGGTGGGTACCGTCGCCTATAACACAAGCAACGCCAATGCTGCTGCAAGTGCGCTGCCGACTAGAGTAGGATTAATGATAGGGGATAGAGAAATGGGCTCTCGCATCCCTTACTCACTCACCGAAACACAACAGCACACGTGCTGTTATTTCACGGTGGTCTTCCGTAAGGAGGTGGTTACTGCCGCCAGACGGGCTGCCCAAATGACTGCGAAAACGCAGTGTACCTGCCACTACTTTCCAAATTCAGACCAGAGCCTGATTTTGACCCTGCCGGGAATCGAACCCGGGAACCCTAGAACTGAGCGTTAAGGCAATCACCCTAACCACTCACCCAACGGGCTCGTCAACTTACTTTGCCTAGTAGTTATTTTATAGGTTAAAGTGTCTTGAATTCATAACAATGACAAACTTTAAACTTTTTTCAAACCGAGTAGCGACCGCCTTCAATTTTTACCTCTATACAATCCTATAAAAACGTATCTATTTTTTTCCACTGAGGAATTTTAACAATTAACAAATAAATAGTCGCTATAGTGTGCACAGGAATACGGTAGCCGGTAATGAAGTTTTTTGTTTCGAACAAAATGGTGAAGGGACACACATTGATATTGGTTTATCGATAAAGACACTTCTGTATCGTGCATCTTGTGGCGTATTACGAGCATATGGTCCTCGCCGCATATGGTCCACATTGCATAAATATGGTCCAAAACGTCTACTACGACATTTAGATATATTGGATAGCAATAAGGAAACACGCTAAAGGCATGTGGATGTGCCCTATGGAATCCTTTCGTACGACTATTTCGCTTTTGAAGTCTCGAAATGACAAATGGTTGATATTATGTAGTGGTCCTGTCATTATTCTTTTCCAAATTTGCTTACTTAGCTAGTAGTTTGTTAATTTTAGTACCCAATTTACCCATTGCACTTCTAACCACCCCCTTACAGAAGACCACCGTGAAATAACAGCACGTGTGCTATTGTGTTTCGGTGAGTGAGTAAGGGATGCCAGAGCCCACTTCCCTATCCCCTCCTAATCCCTTATCCTTAATCCTACTGTAGTCGGTAGCGCACTTGCAGCAGCTTTGGCGTTGCTTGTGTTATAGGCGACGGTAGCCACTTACCATCAAGTGGACCGTCAGCCTGTCTGCCGATCTTAAAAAAAAAATCGGTGCATATTTTCTCCAAAGTACATTGACTTAAGTCTGTAAGTACATAACTGTACGCTTTTGTAGGTTTAGTTTGATCCTGGTCATCATGAAAATATCGTGACATTATCATCGTCTCAATCCTAGGCCTTATTAGAACGTCTGTTTCGCTACGCTTGTCGTGGTCTCCACTAAAGTACCTTCCGGCCTTAATGGTCGTCGGCTCTTTGTATTTATGTGTCCTGCCCACTGCACTTTAACTTGACCCACCGGGTTATGTCGGTACTCCCGAGCAAATCCCTCTCCATAGCTCGTTGAGCGACGTTTCTTACTAGGCCCACACTTATTAGTTTAGAGACAAAATTTTGTGGCATAGTTTTTTTTTTCTAAAATTGTGTATTTCCTTAGTATAGCAATATTTCCTTTTTTTTTTTAATGTTAAGGTCGACAGACAGGTCCACTTGATGGCAGGTGATAACCGTCGTCTATAACCAAGCAACGCCACATGTGTTGCGAGTGTGCTGCAGACCATACTAGTGTTAAGGATAACGGATAAGGAAGGGATAGGTTAATAATCTCTGGCTTCCCTTACTCACTCACCGAAACACAACAGCACATATTAATCTGTTGTTTCACGGTGGTCTTATGTAAGAACTTCATTTCCATAGTTTACCCTGACGGGATTCGAACCCAGGACCTTCGAGACAGATCATCCAACGGGCTCGTCAATTCAGTTACAATTTATTATTTTATTTATACACTATGTAGTTGTATGTATTTTGTGATACGTACGCGGTTAATTATTTTGCCTCAGTAAAAACGCAAAAGTTATACGCGAGAATCTGATTTGTAGTTCGATCAAGGACAAAGCTTGATCAACAGTTAGCATCAATCGCAAACGACGCCTTTAAAATTTATCGATAAAATCACAGCCCATCACTCAAATTATTTATAATATTTTCGCTCGGTTCCAATATCGACAACAAATATGTTGGAATTCATCCCGGACTCTATTTACTTAGGGTCACCCCACTCGAGTCTCAATGCCCGTACATTGAATATGTCAAGTGTCAAAAAAAAAAATTCTTTTTGTCAGCCTCGAGTCAGATATGGATTAGGGAATGTTTTCTCTGCGTTGAAATTTTAAATGGCGTCGGTAATGCAGCAAATGACGAGCCCGTTGGATGAGTGGGTCAGGGTGCTTGCCATAACGCTCTGTTCTAAGGTTCCCGGGTTCGATTCCCGGCAGACTCAACTTTGAAAATGAACTTTTCAAATTTGGCTCTGGTATGGATCTGAAAAGTAGTGGCAGGTAACACTGCGTGTCGCAGTCATTTGAGCAGCCCGTCTGGCGGCAGTGACCGCCCCCTTACAGAAGACCACCGTGAAATAACAGCACGTGTTGCGTGTTCGGTTTCGGTGAGTGAGTGAGGGATGCCAGAGCCCATTTCCCTATCCTCCTCCTAATCCCTTATCCTTAATCCTGCTGTAGTCGGCAGCGCACTTGCAGCACCTTTGGCGTTGGTTGTGTTGTAGGCGACGGTAGCCACCTACCATCAAGTGGACGTCAGCCTATTAGTGACGGATATATGGCTACACACATTGGTCGAAAACTTTTGGGACACTCTAGGGCGAGAAAATGTCTATAAGAGCTTCCCGAATCTTCAATTTCATTTAAATCTTTATTTGCGCTCTAGATAATGGCGTGAAAAGCTGTATATCATTTACAGCATAGTGGATGTAAAGGAATACCTACACATTTGAGATTCTTCTAGTCTGACAGATATAAAGGGGGACTCGAGCAATGATTCGTACTACTCTTGAACCATGAATAAAACAAATGGAATTTGATAAATGCATATTTGAATTGCAATCGAACGAAGGACGAACAGACAGCTGAAAGGGCATGGGCGTGGGCCCTTTATGAGCTATCATATTTGCGACTGACGTTCGTTCTTGCTTAGTCATTCCGGGATGTATCCTTTTATGTTGTAGGTAATTGCGAGGCTTCAAGCCAGCGTTCCGCTGCTGATGCGGAGCTATTTCGGGATAGTTTTCTGCTTCTTAAAAAATAAAATTAATGAAACATAATTGAACCGGTCGTTTCAAAAACCTCTTAAGTCACATTTTTCTCCAACATGCTTTTTTTTGCTGAAAATGGTTTCTTAAAGAGAGATGCGTATCAAGATAGCATTCTCGAAGAGGATATGCCATTTTATAACAACATTTTTAGATGGCCAACTGCAAATGTTGAAGATAATCCAGCATGAGAATGATGGAGAATATGAATGACTATGTACCCATAAAGATATTAAAACATGACAAATTAATACTTGTAAAATGATAATAACATTATTTTTAAGTGTAATTCTCGATTATAAGCAATAAAAAATATGATTACTACTAATGTTTTGGTTAAATTATATTATACCACTAACCCTATTTCTCGCTAAAACAACATAAGTCAAGAACGGTTTTTCAGGTTTTTTTCATTATTTCTATTAATAAGCTGTAAAGGTTGTTCGCTATTTTAATTTTTTACCACTCGAAATACTAAATTGAACATAAAGAAGTCCTTTAAAACTCATTTGTTTGTGTATGAAACAGTTTTTATTGATTTCTGAAAAATTCTAATTAAGTGACTTATGAGGTTTTTGAAATGACCGATTCAATGGGGTAAAAAACTGACTTTTGCTCACTTCAGATGGTAGCACTGTTGATTGTTCCCTAAATCTGACAAGTAGCTGTCATTTTCCATAGTAATTTTGTAAACGAACAAAAAGAACTCAATTTATTTAATTAACATGACGCTTAAATGTTCAGCTTTGGATTGCAGAAAGACTAATCCATATATTCCCTAAAGATTTCAAAAGAAAAAAACAATGGATAAAAGCTTTACGAAGAAAAAATTGGAAGCAGACTAAATATTCAAGGTTATGGTGCAGTAGATGCTTTTCTTTTCCTCAACTGTTCTTTTAACTGCTTATTCACTCTATGTCGAATACATTTTTGTATAAATACAGGCAAATTCGCTGATAAATACAGGGAACCAAAAACGCAATTAGGATCACTCAACAGTGGCGCCACCTACGATTAGCTTTCAGTTTTTAACCCCATTCGTACAAAGGCAGAAATTGTTTATGGTGCTTTTTGTGTTTCGACGGCAGCAAGTTGGAGGACGGCAAAGGACGCCGAAGCATGCTAAAGCCCGCTTATACAACTCTTGCTTGGTCCGGGACGTCTTCGTCGCGTTGTCTCGCAGCATTCCGTCTGAGCTTTTGAAATCGCACTGATGACAAATCGTTTATCGGACGTGGCACTTGTAATAATGGTTGATTGGAAATTACTTTTGTTTTTTTACTTATATACTTTATTCAAGCAAGCGCAACCATGCCGTTGAATGCCGGTAGCACGCCAATTGTTGCCGTAGAATAATTACAATGGAATTTGAACTATATCAAAAGCACTTAAGGTACATAATACTATGAAAAATGTGTGTGTATGTCAAGCTCCGACTCACGTTCACTCCTTTTAAATGTATAAAATTTTCCTGTATTATTTAGTCACATTCTGCATACTCAGATGTCACGTGTTCCAACAAAAGTTATGTTAGTTAACGTAGTGACATCTGTGTACACCGAACGTGTACACAGATGTCACTACGTTTTATAAGTTCGAATACTCAATTTCTTCGACGACAGATGTCGCTTCGCCGGCAGTTTATAACGTGCTATCGTTTTGTTTCTCGACGTGGACTACACTCTTCATACAAGATTTCGACGTTTGTAAGAATAGTATTAGGGAACATAAATACATGCGTCAGCTGTCGCACAAATGTCGAAGTGATATATAGCGTAACGCTTTTTAGTTAACGCTTGTATTAATTTTACTCCTCATAATATTTCCACACCGGGAACCTTATATGAAAATTGTTTCTTAAGGAGTAAATTCCAGTAAATACAAATTGTTTTCGGAAAAAGTAGCCATGTAATATCCTTCTAAACCTTATTAATTAATTTTTTCTTGACATATTGACACGAAAGTGTGATATGTTTTAATTATGATCCGAAAAAAAAAAAAAAAAATTTTTTTTCGCAATATTTTATCATTTGAAGGTAAGTTGTAAATGTCGTGTTAGGGATGTTTATTGAATTATACAATTTTTTCCGAACAAAATCAAGAATTGCCTAATTGCGGTTGAATCAAAAATGGTTGACTTCGAATATTCGAGCCTTAAAAGTTCATTATCTAGCTACGTATCTTGAAGTCTAGCTGGGGATCAAAGTTGAACCTAGAAATTATAGTTAATACAAAAGAAATTACAGCGACTTTTACCAACTTGTTAAAGTATCGTCAGTGTCGTGCAAAAAAAAAATCCTCGTGCCATTCCAATTCGAACCTTATCGTCAACTGCAAAGAGAATTGAACAATTATGCGTTTGTTAAAAACGTAATCAGTAATTAGAAATCTCTTTGAGAGTCGAGTCCGTGAATTCTTTGGGCGGCCGAATATGAATTCTAGGGTAATTTCCTCGTTAGGGTTGTCGACGACTTGTTTTTTTAATTAATTTTATGTGAATAGCTTTTGGCCGCAACTTTGTTTGTCTTGGTGTTAATTTATTCAATATTTATTGCTCATATATTTCATTTAGGCGTTAAATTTTTATTTTTTACTAGCGATCCGCCCCGGCTTCGCCCGGGGTGTAATTTTTATACATACATGAACATTCCCCGTTTATCCCTCTTTCCATTAGCGAAAACCAAATTAAAATCGGTCTACCCGTTGACGCGTGATGCCGTGACCAAGAGAAATGGGGATTCATTTTTATACATAGAGACTAGCCGTTCCCGCAACTTCGTAAGCTTTACATTCGCTATAGCTCGTAACTTTTTTTGTTTGTAAACCGATTGGAATGAAACAAACACTGAAGCTTGCTACGGTACATCAGTGAAAACCGCATTCAAGTCGGTTAAGCCGTTTCTGAGATTAGTGTGCACAAATGCAGAGACAGACAGACAAAAATTCGAAAAATTATTTTTTTTACCTCTATGACATAAGTAGGTACAACGCGTATAATTTTTTATCGTACCACTTAATTCGGGAGCCATTCGGCTTACCGGCGACGGGGACAACGGGAAATTTCGTTTGTGGTAACCCTAACTCGTTTGAGTTCATTAGTGTAACCCGTCCATGGTATCTCTGGATATCTTCCTCTTTCATCTTGCCGACAGAACATGACTTCTCAACATACAAGCCGCTCCTCGCGATATTTTATGGACATGTACTTACCTAGTATTTATATTAACATTATAGACAATTATTTGTCTGGCGCCTTCAAGCTTCTAATGAGTTACATCTTCTTTATCCATACGTTACGTATCGTGCTACTTTATAAAAAAAGTTTTGATTTATAAAAAAAGCTTTATAAGTTTTATAAAAAGTTTTATAAACATTTTTTTTGTTACTAAATTTCAGTTTGACGGCGCTGAAAATTTGTTTACGGTTATATAATGACTGGCCGGCCCGGCACGGCTTCGCACGGGTGGACATTTTTTTTTTTAATTTTTTAGTTTATTCCTGGAATCGTTTTCCAGGAATAAACTAAAAAATTTTGGGTAAGGAGGGAGATGGGGGGATGGTGAGTAGCCTATGTTACTCGCTGATAAAGTAGCTTTCTATAGGTGAAAGAATTTTTAAAATAGGTCCAGTAGTTTTTGAGTTTATTCATTACAAACATACAAAAATACATACATACAAATCTTTTTTCTTGATAATATTAGTATGATATTATAATCTATAGTATAAAAATATTTTAAAAAAATGTGCTAATTCCCTATTTGTCCTAAATAAAATAAAAAGGGATAAGATAAATAGGATAAGATCTCATACACACAAATAACACACTGTTATATCACATTGGTCTTCTGTAAGAGGTGGTTACTGTCGCCAGAAGGGCTGCCCGATTTATGTTGTTATTTGTTTCAATAAAACAGATAAACTCACTTGTAGCTGCTGTAATTAGTAAGTAATTAAATTAGTAAGTAGCTGAAGTAAGTAATTTGTCAGTGTCAAATTGAGCGCCAGTTTTTATGCGCAACGCTGGTGGCCCCGACTTCACCTGTCTCAACATACCATTTGTCAAATCGATTGTCGTATTATACGCCGACTACATGCTACCAGCCGTAAAGGCGGTAGGTGTTAAAGAGGCTTTTTAGGGTTCCGTACGTCCGAATAAAAAAACGGAACCCTTATAGGATCACTCGTGTGTCCGTCTGCACGACCATTCCCCCCCCACCCACCCCTTATCTCCGAAACTACTGAACCTAAAAATTTGTAATGTGAAAATAACTGCTTTTTACTGAATACTGAACAAAGTAGTATATACGATAACACGAAAATAATTTTTAAAAAATTTTGACTGTTTGTTCCGGCCAATGTCCGAAACGGCTGGACCGATTTTGACGGGACTTTCACTGGTGGATAGCCGATGTTATAAGGACTAACTTGCCTAAGTTACTTTTATTTTAGAGTCCAGAGCTTTCTTACGATGCCCATAGTTGGCGACCACGTTTCAACGCCACTGATTATTATCACTGGCAAAATTCATTTATTAATGTAATTAAATTTATTTATTACTAGCTGAACTCGGCCACGCTTCGCCGCGGCCCATACGGCGGTGGAGTACGCGTGGGGCGCGCGGTACTGGACACTGTTTATGTATAATACTGTTGATCGTAGCGTAATGTTATATAGCCTATAGCCTCGATAAATGGACTATTCAATACAAAAAGAAGTTTTCAATTCGAACCAGTAGTTCCTGAGATTAGTTCAACAAACAAACAAGCTTTTCAGCTTTATATTTAGTATATAAAGCTAGATATACTAAATATAAAGCTGAAATACTAAATATAAAGCTGAAATAGTATATAAATACAAGCTGAATAAATATAAGCTGAATAGTAAGATAGTAAATAATTAAGTTATTTACAAATGTAAAATTAATCTTGTATTTAATAAGTTCATTTATTACTAATATTTGTAAATTTAATTTTTAGTTAAAGTTTAATATTTAACTTAAGGCGAGTACTTAGCAGAAAAGGGTTATTTTTGTCGCTTAGTTAAACTTAGATAAAAATACAGAGCATAATACACTGTATTTTAAAAAGTTTGAATCGGGCAGATTTATACAAAAAAAAATATTTTTTCTGAGAAAAAAAAATTAGTAAATTACTGTCCAAAAACCCTTTCGTGTCACAGTAATAAAAAATTTCAGCGACAACTGTTAAAGCTTAAAACAGCGATTTGTTTTTTGAGTCCATTGCCAAAACAGCTGCCAAAAAGCTGGGCATCCTTTCCAAGGTTAAACGGTATTTCACTGCGAGGCAGCTCCTGGACTTATACAAAACACAGGTCCGGTCTTGCATGGAGTACTGCTGTCACCTCTGGGATGGGTCTGCCCGTTACCAACTGGCCGCACTGGACTCGATTGAAAGGCGAGCAAAGAACCTTATTGGCAACGACACCCTTGTGGATTCCCAACTTCAAAGCCTGCAGCATCGCCGAAAAGTAGCGTGCCTATCGATTTTCTATCGTCTACACTATGGAGAGTGTGCATCTATGTTGTACGATTTAATCCAACCGGAACCGTTCCACTTGCGGACCACTAGACGTGGGCAGGGGTTTCATCCCTTCGTGGTCGATGTACCTCGATCACGAACAAAGCGTTTCAGTTCCACCTTCCTTGTTCGAATTGCTAAGGAGTGGAACTCATTGCCTGCGTCTACAACCTCGGGGTCTTCAAAACTAGGGTAAATGGGCATTTACTAGGTAAGCGTGGTCCACCTTCGGCCACATCTGCACCTCACATCAGGTGAGATAGTGGTCAAGCGCTACCTCGATTTCATAAAAAAAAAAAAAAAAAAAAAAAAAAAAAAAAAAAAAGGTTATTAATTAACTTAAGTTATGTACTAAAGTTTTAATCGGCTACTTTTATTTCTTTTTTCATAATCAAAATCTTCCAATTTAAATTTATTTCCGTTATGTTTTTTGGTCAAAATTTTGTTCGGTCTGAGGTTAGTCCTTGTTTTAAGTCTTGTTTCATCAATTAGTGTTCATATGTAGACATCCTATATGAACGTAGGTATGGCGATGCGAGTGTGAAGAATGTAGTTATATCTTGTTAAAAAAATGTTATTTCTATTTTCACATAAATTATAAACGCCCGAGGTGACCTGTCATTAAAAAAAGCCCCCAAACCAACGTAAACACACCTTCAGACGAAGGTTGTGGGTTTTAAAAAAAAAAAATATGTTTTGTACATTCTTGTACCTGTTCAACCGCCATCTGTCAACGCATCATTTGTCAAAGTGGTCAATGCGTTTTGTGTGAAAAAAAAAATACTCGCGTAAAGGTGGCTTCTCACGGCGCGAGATTCGAAAAGCCTCGAGTTCGCTGTGCACCCATATGTCGTGTGTTGATTCTGCTTGTCTAATGCATGGCGCCGCCGCCGTCGGAAGCCACCGTTATGTTTTAGCGTTTTAAAAATATTTTCATGTAGTCAGTACAGTCAAAATGTATCGTACTATTTCTGGTTTTCGTACTATACAGGGTTATACCGGTTGAGTCGACCTAGATGCTTTAGGGCAGGGATTCCCAAACTTTATTTCGCCGTGCCTCCCCGAACCAAAAATAATATTTTCATGCAAAGTAGTGTTCAAAAAAATAAGAAACACATTTTTTTTTTCAATTCGCAACAGTTAATAGATGTTTTCTTTCGGAAATGCAAACGTACCTATCTATTACGCCTCCACCCTGACATTTTTCTACGCCCCCCTAGGGGGGCGAGCCCCCTTGGTTGGGAAGTCCTGCTTTAGGGGTTATAGTTTACATCGTTACCGACTGATTTGAGTATGAAACACCCATACCCATAACCTAACCGTTTTTCAGATCTTGAATTTTTTTTTTTATAAAATTGCCAATTTTTTTGTCTATTATTTTCTAATTTTTTAAATAATGGTTTTTGTATAGAAGTTGCTTTATAGTGACATTACCAAAACTGGAAGTAATTCCACAAACTGGTTCAAAGTAGAAGTATATTATGGTAATAGGGGATCGGACAGTAATCAGATTAAAATCTAAAATGTACTTAGAAAGAAAATATATATTTTTTTACGATTATTAATAATTAATATACTATTTTAATATAACGATCGAATAATAATTTAATATAATTCATTTAAATATTTTTAAATGAAGAAATAAAATTTTATTATTTTCAATATTTTTAATCTATACTGAAATACCAATCACAGTGCGTGACGTCATTTGTGGGCAATCATTGTCTTATGCCAATGCAGCTGTTTTGTTATGATATGACCACAAATGACGTTACGCGCTCTCAGATGAACTATCGTGGCGTTTTGGCGGCATTTTCAAACAAACAATATTAAAACATGATTTTGAGTACCTAAAAGGCTATAAATAAATAAAATAGTATTTTTTATGGGAATAAATATCCATGAAGATTAATTTAAAACACTTTCTGAAAATTTGTCCGATCCCCTATTATATAGATTTTGATAATCTCTGGAATTCCTGAATTTAATTATTAACTTTTGGCCAGTGGGGGCCGAGTGGTTAAGGTTCTTGCGTTAACGCTCTATTTCAGGACATGGACAGACTTTTCGATAACTCATATATAGATAGGCTTTTGAAAAGGATAAAAACCCTTTGAATTACTGTAGAACACAATAACAAAGTGTCTTGCCCTTAATAGAGGGCAAAGTATTTAAATTTTTTCATACCTAAGGGGGGCTTTTAATATGATTAAAATTACATTGTTATTATAGTACGGCGGAATGCCGCAGCACGTTGATTGTCGCCGTAGCGTAATACAATGAAATTTGAATTATATTAACAGCACAACGGCAATATTTCAGTGCCGTTTTCCAATTTGCGCCGGCCTTTAGTAATCTCGCCGGTTAAATTGAAATTTTTCATTAGTGTTACTAGGGGAGTGCACGACCTTGTGATGTTGCAGAAGGAGGCAGCTGAGGGGAGCGAGAGGAAGAGGCCGGTCTCGCTTCCCTCAGACGTAGGCGGTTGGGCAGGAGAAGGCGGGCATACGAAGCCCGTCTTCAAATGTCTTAGGGGACCTGCGCACATGGTTGGCTAACATGGTCACCCCGTCTGGGGATTGCCTCGGTGCCTCCGGGCATTCCCCCATTTGAATTAGCCTGGTCAGCAATGGCTAGGCTGCCCTGGGTGGATCGGAGTTGTTGCCTCGGCAGAGCCCGGTCCACCCCGCTCAAAAGGCACACCGGGGAGTTTTAGTGGGTATTCCCAGTGCCGCTACGATCAGGCGCTGGGCGACCCCCACATCTCCTGCCGTTTAGCCAGCGGCAGGAGATCTGTAAGCGGCTTACTCCTCGTTTTAATGATTTTTCGTATACTGGTAGTAACCCTGCGGGTACTATACCACTGTATAATAATTCCGCCCAATGCCCAGTAGAAGCTGAGAAAAATGCCTACAATACTAAATTAACTATAAAAATTGCCATTATTTAAATCCAATTTCAATTAACAATTTCACATTAATATCTATCTATAATATGCCTAATCGCCTTAAGGGGGAGACAAACCCTAGATACTAAAAATATACATTGTTTAATGGAAATGTTACAAGAAATGGACAAGACAATTGCTTTGAAAAAAATATATATTATACTTAAACATGTGAAGAACCAATTGTATTAATTAGAATTTTCGTTAAAGTAATAGAAACTCCACAAAAAAAGTTAGAACACAAGAAGAATTTGACTTTTATTGAAAATTCTCTCGAAAACGGCTTATTGCGTGCATATGAATCCTGGACCTATTAATAAGTTAATATCAGATTAAAAAATTGTATTAATAAAAATTTTTATTTTGTGTATTGTTCTAATGGTAAAAACAGAAAAACACCATTTCTAGGCCTGTTAAATTGGATCCGCCGCCAGCAAATTCTATAGTAAATGTCATTTGCCTCAGTGAAGCCCTTAAGATTATTAGATAAACATTAGCGTTGTTTATGGTGAAATCCTATCAATCTTAATGTATCCTTACAATTGTCGCCATGACAATTTATTTTAATCGCTGTAATTTTTATTATTAGGAAATTGCTCTGTAACACGTGATGCTTATTAATGGAGCACGTATAGTTTTTGTAGCTTCTCAGAGATAACCGAATAGGTTTAAATTGGAAGATTTTTCTTGAATATTGTGTAAAATTTAAAAAAAAAAAGAAATGATGAGTGGATGAGTGGTTAGGGTGCGTGCCTTAACGCTCTGTTCTAGGGTTCCCGGGTTCGATTCCCGGCAGGGTCAACTTTGAAAAATCAACTTTTAAAATTTGGCTCTGGTCTGGATTTGGAAAGTAGTGGCAGGGCACACTGCGTTTCGCAATCATTTGGGCAGCCCGTCTGGCGGCAGTAACCACCCCCTTACAGAAGACCACCGTGAAATAACAGCACGTGTGCTGTTGTGTTTCGGTGAGTGAGTGAGGGATGCCAGGGCCCATTTCCCTATCCACTCCTAATCCCCTATCCTGAATCCTACTGCAGTTGGCAGCGCACTTGCAGCAGCTTTGGCGTTGCTTGTGTTATTGGCGACGGTAGCCACCTACCATCAAGTGGACCGTCAGCCTGTCTGCCGACCTGACAAAAAAAAAGTAGCTGATTAAAACTTAGTTAATTAATAAGCTTAAAAAATAATGTAGTTGTCGCTGGAAATTTTTGTTATTGTGAAACGAAAGCTTTTTTGGACAGTAATTTACTAAATTTTTTTTAAAATAAATCTGCCCTATTCAAACCTTTTCAAAGATAAGTCTAATAGTGCTCTGTACTTTTATCTAAGTTTTAAGTCAAATTAGGCGAAGAAAATAACCCTTTTCTGCCAAGTCGTCGCCTTAAAGTAAAAATATTCGGAATATTTACCTATTGCAGTTACATGGCGAACCTCGTGATTGAGGTATTACGCACATATGCTATTAATATTCGAAAGTTTTGGAATTAGTGCGCGTTGAACCGGTGTTTATTAATTTGTTTCATTTACATAATAATGGAAATGTTTTTGATGTGCAATTATAACGAGAGCTCTAGCGAGACTGAAGAAATTGGTTGTAGCATACCTACTGTGAATGTTGGCCCGTAAGGTATTCATTTTGTCTCGTCTCTCTATAAAATACTCGCGACCCGCCCCCGGCTTCGCCCGGGGTGCAATTTTTATATATATGAACATTCCCCGTTTATCCCTCTTTCCATTAGTGAAAACCGAATTAAAATCGGTCTACCTGTTCACGCGTGATGCCGTGACCAAGGGAAAGGGGGATTCATTTTTATATAAATAAAAATTTTTAAAATCTGTCCAGTAGTTTTGGATTTTATTCATTACAAACATACATACAAATATTTTCTTTTTATGATATTACTAGCTGACCCAGCAGACGTTGTCCTGCCACAACCCGAAAATAATTCCGTAACCCGATTGTGGCGCCACCTATAAGGGTTCAATTTTATTTTCAAACCATAATCAAAGTGACGCGTCACTTCAAGTCAATGAACGAACGCTTAAATTATTTGAATATTCTTCATACAAAAATACTAAAATCGCGATTAAGAAATGGGGGGTGGGGGTGAAAAAAATGCGATTTTCAATGATGTTTTGTAACAGGCTTCTAGTAACATTTAGTGTTTGTTTCATCGGTTTACAAAAAAAAAAGTTGCGCGCTATACCGAATATCACGCGTACGAAGTTGCGGGCTCAGCTAGTAATAAATAAAGACTCAAAGTCAAACAATTTTCAAATTCAAATTCAAATGAATTTATTTGCTGAATATGGTATACAAGTTGTAATTTTTTATACATATATGTCCACATATTCTACCGACAAGCGATATGCAAATCAAGACAAATTTTTCTAATAATAAAGGAAAATCCAAAAGACATGATTTAAAGACATAGTTTCATCATTCATACTCTATAATGTTTTACGCTGTCTTACATTAGACATACAGGTAATGTCTCTATTGCATTTGTTGTATGAACATATTTAAATTATTAGCAATCGTTATTTCAATCCAGGAATTATGTACACGACACGTACATACGGACTCCCAAAAGTATTCAAAACACCGACTCTTTCCCGGGGGAACATCTTGACGCGTTTAAAAAAAAATTGACAAATGATGTAATGACAGTTGTATGGCTTCTGTCATGTGACGGAGCCGCCATTTTTGGTGCTCTTTGGCGGCGAAATTCACGAATACACTTGAGAATAGGGTTGCCAGGCCTCAAAATCGAAAATCCGGACAGGGACTCATATTTGGCCGGACATTTTGCCACAAAAGCCTGACACACTGGTTTTTAAAAGAAATAGTTCTTTATATTTGTGCTTTATTTCTATAAGACTTACTCTACTCTTTATTATGTATCACATATTGTTTTCTTAAAGTAATTTGTAAGATCGCGAATCATGCGCGTCCGCGTGATTCTGGCCGCTGCGGGGTTGACCAAAAGCCGGACGGGCAGGACTTGTATATATTTGGCCTGACACGACTTTAAAAAGCCGGACATGTCCGGCTAAAACCGGACACCTGATAACCCTACCTGCGAATATCCCTATAGAAGTTGTTATGTCTTTGAATTTAAATATATGATTTTTAAAAATTTCTAACTGTTGATGTATATGTTTCGATAGCGACTTTATTTTTTAATATTTATTTATTTTATTAGGAAGCCAACGCAGTATACAACCATCCTTAATACGTAAAGACATTTAAAAATTTATTTATAATATCATATACTCCACTTATAGGCTAACTTGGCATGCATTAAGACAAAATAAGCCAATAATAAAAGAGAATAATAATACAAACATAATATTATTATTTTTATGTTAAGATCGGCAGACAGGCTGCCGGTCCACGTGATGGTAGGTGGCCACCGTCGCCTATAACACAAGCAACGCCAAAGCTGCTGCAAGTGCGCCGCCGACGACAGCACGATCAACGAAAATTAGGAGTGGATGGGGAAATAGGCTCTGGCATCCCTTATTCACTCACCGAAACACATCACCACAAGTGCTGTTATTTCACGGTGGTCTTCTGTAAGGGGGTGGTTACTGCCGCCAGACGGGCTGCCCAAATGACTGCGAAGACGCAGCGTGCCCTGCCACTACTTTCCAGTGTGCCCTGAAAAGTTGATTTTTCAAATTATACTACTCTTTTTCATACTTGTACGTGATGGAATCGAAAATTTCTTTCGCCCGTCGATATTTCGTTTCTTGTGAAAATTTATACCAAAAATGCCCCCGAGGGACTCGTATTTCGATTAGCGAGTAATTTTTTTTTTTTTTCTCTTTATTTAGGAAACAAACAATCGTTATACATTTTCTTGTTAATATATAAATTAATACTAAAAGACTTAGAGGTCCATACACAGAACAAATATAAATATTAAACGAAAATACAGATAGTACTGTAATTAAATTCTACTTACTAAAATTCAAGGAATTATTGAAAGCTTATTTCGCAGTTTAATCCTATAATTAGACAAACTGCTACAAAAAACATTCATATCCATAAATTTTCCCGGACTAACAATGATTTTGGTTGCAAAGACTACAAAATCATTGAAATTCCAATACTAAATTTAAATCAATTTATGAACGCTTGCTCACTAATAGTTTAACTAACAAATTAAGCTTATTCGATTTATATAAATTTTTAACACTAGATGATGAGACAGACGTCGTTCGTTCAGTCAAAAGCTATTGACTGTGACAGCTGATGTGTAATTTAAAGAATTTTAAAAAATTCCGACCATTTTTTCCAATTTTTCTTTTCATAAGATCCTTCTTCGGACTTCCAAATAATATTTTTAATGTTAAGCTCTACAGACAGGCTGACGGTCCACTTGATGGTAGGCCACTTGATCCGTCGCCTATAACACAAGCAACGCCACAGATGCTGCAATCGCGCTACCGACGAGTACAGCAGAATTAGGGATGGGGGATAGGAAAATGGGCTCTGGCATCTCTTACTCGCTAACCGAAACACAAAAGCACACATAATATGCTATTATTTCACGGTGGTCTTCTCTGTAAGGGGTTGGTTACTGCCGACAGATCGGCTGCTCAAATAAATGACTGGCCTGCCTATATTGTATACGTATTTAAATTGTAGGTAAATCTAGATGGCAAGTAAATTGTATAAATTGTATAATTGTGACATTCCATTAAATAAAATAATAAAATCCAGACCAGAGTCGAATTTGAAATGTTCATATCCTAAGTTGATCCACCCGAGAATCGAACCTCCTAAGACGAAGCATTAAGGCTCGTCAAAAAAAATCTGAATTTAATGCTCCAGACATTCTTAAGTTTTGCACCTAGCAACACACATTTTGGGATTCATTTTTTAATTTTTTAATTTATATAATCAGATTTCTTTCTCTGCTTTCAAAAATAGTATTTGACCCAAAAAATCATTCTTGCTGGGGATAAGTTGCCGAATAATGACTTTTCTCTTTGAAATTCATTTGATCGTCTGTAATTATGATATTAAAATAAGATTTGATGTCAATTAAAACATAATAAAAGCGTATATTGAAGAGCGCAACGCCATTTCTACTTTCATGTACGCGCACAGAATCCGTGTCGTGGTTATCGATCAATGATCTATAGATCGCTGGGGATCTATAGATCGCCGGGGTCAGGCGCGGCAATTACCGTCCTATTCACTCGTATAGTTGGACGCGAGAGCATTACACGTTATTTATGTTGCGGTGAATGTCGAGTTTACGGGTCAATTTGGAAAATGTCTAGTTTAATTTAAATGCGCTTACAGATTCTAATAACCATTTGAATGACTTAATGGTCTATTTATGGATCGTCAATGGTCGTCAGTTGATATTATACTTTGTGAAGGTTCCTGTCGTAGTTAGGTTGGTTACGGTCTCAGCGAGACTTCCCCATTTCTTTATAAGTAGCACTGCGTGTTCACTCAGTATAGTAACACTTTGTAGACACTAGAGAGATCTGTTCGTCTTGTGGGTGATCGGCCGTGAGAGCGCAGACCCCTTACTCTTCCTTGTATAACTAGGCGTTTCCATGAGATTTCGTTGCGGATATGTCCAAACATTTTAAGGATTCACACTGCACAATCGACGAAAGTCTTTGTTTGATGCGAAGCTCTTTCAGGATGGAAACGTTATTGCGGTGAGCAGTCCATTTTATCCTCCAGCACCACATTTCAACTGAAAATGTCTTAACGGAAAATTTATAAAACGGATCTGTCAATTAAGTTATAAACGAGGTTTTAAAAGATCAAAATTGTCATTAAAATAATTTCACCGGACATTTTAAAAGATGATGTTTTCAGTACAGTAGGAAACAAATCTATATTAATTAATGAAGCTGAAGAGTTTGTTTATTTGTTTGGTTGAATGCATTAAACTCGGAAACTAGCAACCGGACTTAAACATATTTTTTTTATTTGATAGTCTAATTCTTGAGGAAGGTTATGGGACTATGACTCTTTGAAGCCGAGTAAAAGAAAAAAATAATCAGAAAGAACGTTAAGCGAAAACGGAGTAGTAATAACGCGTGCGGGCAATGAAATGCAACGTTTTGGGTTAGGGACCGAAGATGAACGAACCTGAAGCCTCAAGAGAAACGAATATTACCGAGAAGAGCCGACATGTGATGTGCATGCTTTTGTCAATTTGAATTAAGACAAGTATTAACATCAGACCAAACACAATTTTTACCAAGATGAGCGCAACCTAATAACGTATGTATTAAGGTACAATATTGGACAACACATTTTGTCTCTTCTCGGAGATAACGGAACAGATTTAAAATTGGAGGGTGTTTCTTAAATATGCGTAAAATATGAAAAAAGAAAAAAAAGTAGCCGGTTAAAGCTTTAGTACAGAACTTAAGTTAATTAATAATCTTAAACAATAATGTAGTTGTAGCTGAAAATTATTACTGTGATGGGAAATCTTTTTTGGGGAGTAATTTACTAATTTTTTTTCTCAGAAAATATAATTTATTTTAAAAATCTGCATGATTCAAACTTTCTTAAATATAGCCTTTTATGCTCTATAATTTTATCTAAGTTTTAAACAAGTCAAAGTTAGGCGACGAAAATAACGGTTTTTCACTAAGTTCTCACATTAAACAACAAATAAAACCGCGGGACACAGCTAGTGAAATAATGAAGCCTTAACGAAAAATGCTAATTTCCAACTTTGCCTGCGACACAAGAAACGGTCCGCTTGTAGTATAGTAGGAGCAATTTGAAAACTTTCATTCGTCATAACTGTTCTATTATTTATTTACGGATTTATTTGTGAAATATTAATGAATATCATTTTGATTTAATATTTATCTTCATACAATTAAGTTTACAGTACAGAAGCCCGTCTCAAATGTTTGATTTTGGGGTTCCGCAAATAAAAAAAAAACGAAATTTTTTGGGGATTACTCCGTTGAGCTATCCTTTTTTTTAACTTTGAGAAATCCTCGTGGATGCCCGGTAGCGAAGGGGACGCTGCAGGGTTATACAGGACTCCTACCGGTTAAAACCCAAAGACTTTGCAGCGAGGCCTTAGATAGGCGGGGCCCAAAGATTATGACGCGTCATCCGCACCCCTCGATGGCTATTCAGCGCGGAGATGGCTACACTCCTGTCGGAACCTCGGCTTATCCGAATGTAGAGGTACGCCGACCCTCTCGGGGAACCTCAGGATGGAGTCTCCCCTAAGGCTAACGCCCCCATTACTTTCCTCGGAAAGAACTTATGTATTCATTACATTGACGAATCACCCCTTGGTCGAATGGTTTAGGTGCTTGCTTTATTAATGCTCTGTTTCAGGGGTCCCGGGTTCATTTCTCGCCTGGGCCAACATGGGCAAATAAACTTCACATATTTGGCTCTGTTCTGTATCTGGCAAGTAGTGGCAGAGCACATTGAGTTTCGCAGTCATTTGGGCAGTCCATCTGACGGCAGTGACCACTCGTTTGCAGAAGACCACGGTTGAATAACAGCATTTGTGCAGTTGTGTTTCGTTGAGTTAGTAAGGGATGCCAGAGCCCATTTCCCTATCCACTCCAAATCCCTTACCCTTAATCCTACTGCAGTCGGCAACGCACTTGCAGCAGCTTTGGCGTTGCTTGTGTTATAGGCGACGGTAGCCACCTACCATCAAGTGGACCGTCACCCTGTCTGCCGAACTTGACATTAAAAAAAATTACAAACATACATTTGCATAGAGGGGGGAGATAGGGGAGGGTGAATAGCCTATGTTGCTTGCTGATAATGTAGCTTTCTATAAGTTATGTCTGGAATCTTGAGCCATTAATTCCATATTCTGAGTGTTCAACGCACTTTGGATGCGTTTCGCTTTAAACGTCCTTTAACCAGGCAATGAATCAAGAGTTTCAATAGAAAACAAGGAAAGCCAGCGTTCATTGTCACATAACTAGCCCGTTATATATAACGGTCATTTGAAAATTAACCGCTTTACAATGTTATTACTGCTTCGCCATTTTATATGTATACGTATTTTATAAAGAGTGCGGCAAAAAGCTCGCGAACAATCACTCACTAACGACAACAGCAATATTCACGGCGACAACGCATTTAGATTGCGTCGATCACACTACACAATAAGATGTCTCAACTATTTGATAGCTTTATTTTTATAATAATTACATTTTTTTAAATGATAAATTGAGGACGCCGGGCTGATGACGGTTCACTTGATTAACTATAGCGATGATCCGTAAGGGAAAAGCTCAAGTTCTAATCTATACTAATATTATAAAGAGAAAAGATTTGCATGTATGTTTGTGATGAATAAACTCAAAAACAACTGGACCTATTTTAAAAATTCTTTCACGTACAGAAAGCTACATTATCAGCGTGTAACATAGGCTACTCACCCTCCTCCATATCCGCCCTTTAACCCCTCTCAATCCATAAAATCCAAACAATTGCCGTTTTCCACGAATAAACTCAAAAACCACTGGACCGATTTTAAAACTTATTTCTCTTATAGAAAGCTGCATTATCAACGAGTAACATAGTAATTTATAAAGAGGCGCGGACGAATACGCGTGCAACAGCTAGTATATAGTATAAACGCGGCCGGTCCATTTTTTGTACATTCTCGTGTGCCATTGTATATTTACAGTGACGTTGCCATATAGATAACTAGCTAGTGAAAGCCTTCAATAGATTTTAAGAAAATTTGCAATAATTTCAGCCATGGATTGTAATCGTGTTATGAATTGTCCCGCGTAAATGTTTTTTTGTTTTCTTTTTCTTTGAATTTCTGGTCCCTGGCAGAATATCAGTGTTGTGGTCCACACCACAACTGTATACTGAGTCAGGGTTCCTTTTCCTCTTCTTACTTGTTTATATATTTGTTTGTTTGTAATTATTATTTGTTCATATATGTATATTGTGTTTATTAGAGGAATAAAAGATGCTTTCTTTCTTTCTTTCTATATAATAAAACCAAATTGCATCCGTTCGAACCGATACCGCTAGTGAAGTATTAGTTTTTACAATATTTGTCTGTCTATCTGTTTGTCTGACAGACATTTTTGTCTGTCTGTGCGTTTTTGCACTCTAATCTCAGAAACGGCTTTATCGATTTGAATGCGTTTTTCACTGATATACTGTAGCAAGCTTCCCGTAACATTTAGTGTTTGTTTCATTCCAATCGGTTTGCAAACAAAAAAGTTACGCATTATACTGAATACCAGTAAAAATAAAGCTATAACAACTATTGAGACCAAAAAGAATAAATATATAGAGATAATATATTTCCTACAAAAATATTGATCTTGATGGCCTTAATCAGGATGGCCATGGCGTAACTGAATAGCCTTGTAAAGTTGGCGATGGACTGACAGCAATTTTGTACCACGTGGTTCTAAATGTCACATTACGGATTCTTTCGTCTTGCCCGATCTATATACAGTTGAAAATCTTTGACGGAGACTAAAATTAGTTGATCGCAATAATTTGTAGTGTTAATTAACAAAAGTTAATTTAAGATAAATAAATCGATTCTAATACCGCAATTGAAAAACTCGTGTAACAAGAAAAAAAAACGATAAATCGATTCTTTTTTTAAATAATTTCACATGCGATTTGTTTCGTTTAATGTTTGAATGGTTCTTCCTTTGTTGTCGCGAAATCACTGTAACGGATCCACTGAGAAATCGTTGACTTTGTATTTTAGGATTGATCGCGCGAACGAATGTGCGTTTAGGACGATCTTAATGGGATAGGTGTTAGGTTTAAATTTTTTACAAAAAAGTATAATAAGTCTATGGTTAAAAAAAAATTGTCTTTGTCATCTGTCAATGTCTAGTTGTCTAGTCTAGTTATACAAAATTGTAATTGAGAATTAAGAATTTGAGTTTTATATCACTTTTATATTATTTAGAAATTGTAATAAGAAAATCAAAATATAAGTAATAAATACAAACACCAGTGCAACAATAAAAAAATATCGTTTAATTGAGTAATCACCGCAACAATAGGGATAAGGGAAGGGGATAGGAAAATCGGATAGGCACATTTATTCAATCATCGAAACGCATAAGCACACGTGCTGTTGTTTCACGATGGTCTTCTGTGAGGTGGGTGGTTACTGCCGCCAGACTGCCTGCCCAATTTTTGACTGCGAATTGCTAAAAAGAACTCGCGAATTTCTGGATTTCAATACACTGAATTTATTTGTTATTTTCAGGGAGTTGTTTTGA
Organism: Bembecia ichneumoniformis; assembly: GCA_910589475.2. Taxonomy (NCBI): domain Eukaryota; kingdom Metazoa; phylum Arthropoda; class Insecta; order Lepidoptera; family Sesiidae; genus Bembecia; species Bembecia ichneumoniformis. The sequence continues at coordinate 2,713,934 of OU342547.1, forward strand.
AATCTTATAGACCTTCAATGTTAGAATGACGGGACTATATTGAGTTTTTATCGATGCTTGAAAAGAGCAACTTTGTATCTCATTTTAATGTTTCTTAAATACATCACTATATTATTAAAATCGTCATTGTCAAACCAAAATCTGCTATGTGCTCTTTTGAGATTCGGGCATTTTGACCTTAAGAGGGCACTTTCCAACTCGAACAGCTTACTTATTCCATACTACGTAATTCCGTGTTTACTCAATAATTATAGGTCGTAGCAATACATAAAAAAAAACATGACATTTCTGCGACTTCCTAAAATGTGTAAAATTTGCGACATTTTCGTGGGTAGAATTCTTGTAATTACTGACTAAAATCCAAAAATGTTTTTCCATGGAAACATCCTATCTATAATGTACATTTGAAATTGAGACGTCAATAGCTACAATCTATAAAGGTTTTTCTAAAACATTGGAATTGCTGGAGTATGTTTTATTATTTTCACGAGTTAAATAAGTGGCGCGAATGTGTTCTGTCCCATTCTGTCTGTCGTTATTCGCATTATAGTAAGTTGAGACAATAAATTCTCCCAAATACCTATTACTGAGTTGAAACATAAGTATAATATTTTATATATTCATTAATATTTTTTGTATAATTAGCGAGTGGATATATGTCTATAAAATTGGTGGATCAAAAACAAACATTGAACGTGTGGGTGACGTCTGGGTAAATAAATCTCATTGCCACCACTGGTGGCGAACACGGTGGTGGAGAATGGGAATAATACATTCCAATTACCACCACTATGGTGAATGGGAACATGTCTTGTCTTGTCTTATCTTAGTGGCTATTTCTGTCTGCTAGAGTACCAGTATCACTTCGTCCATTGCTGAAATATTGTGATCGCCACGTGAACTAAAGCTCTCTACCTATACCTACCACGTTAAGGAACTGTAGTACTTTTTTGATAGAGGCATTCTTCACATCTTCACAAGCCATTGTGTGGCTTCCCAGGATGTGACTGCGCTTGTGCATCAAGGGGCCACACTCGCACAGGATATGCATTGGTGTTTCTTCTGCCTCATGGCAGAAGCGACACTCTCCCGTACTAGTGAGCCCCATTACTTTAAGGTGCCTATTGAGGCGGCAGTGCCCCGTTAGCGCCCTAGATAGCATACACAGATTGCTCCTACTAAGCGACATAGCCTGATTTGTTACATTTCGACTATAGGCTTTAATGAGCGCTTTGGAATGGTTCAACCCTGGCAAGTCAGTCCAGCGTTTGTAAGATTTAATAAAGCACTGGTTCCATATGGTCCAGCGAGCTAGGGTAGTCCGCACATAGGTTCAGGACCTATTAGCCTACCTTTTGCGCCTACACGAGCCAGTTCGTCCGCAAGTTCATTGCCTTCGATCCCCATATGGACCACTTTGTTCTTGCGCCCTAAGGTATTTAAGTAGTCTACACAGTTTCGCACCAGCTTTGAGACTGTAGCGTCTGAGTCCAGTGCCTGAAGTGCAGCCTGACTATCTGAGTGAAGAATGGGAACATACCTGCAAGTCCGATTCGGCAACTGGTACTATTAAAAATCAAGGTGGCGCGATTAGAAATTCAAGTTTTATTCTTACCTTTCCCCCATTCAGGATTTGAAATGTTAGCTCTTATTTTATGCACTTAAAACGCGACTAGTGTTATAGGTCGCGCGTTACTTTTATGACTCGCTACAAAAATACTTTCTATTTCATACGCGTAAAAGTAATGTTTTTTTCTTTTTTTCATCAGATTTACGACATAATTATTTGTATGCATTTCTTGTTTTACTAGTATTGTTTTTAAGTAAAGGTCCTCAGACAGGCTGAGAATCTACTTATGGGTAGGTGGCCACCGTCGCCTAAAACATAAGCAAAGCCACAAGTGCTGCAATATCGTTGGTGTTAAGGTTATGACCTTAGTACGATTGAGGATAAGGATTTAGGCTGAAATATTGAAAATCGTAAGTCAGAAAACCAGAATACATTAGACAATCTAATTCACTGAGCGTATTCAAAAAAGCACTAAGACACATTTTCTGTCAAACTAAAGACGACTTTATTTGTTTATTTTTTATATGTAGATTTATCTTCTAATATATTATATTTATTAATTAATTTGTGTTATTAATATTTGTGTATATTCAATTTATGTACTAGTATTTAGTTATTAGAATAAAAGTTTATGATGACCTTACCATGACTTTTACCACCAACATTGTTTTATTTTTCATATAATTTTCCTTACCCTACGGTTGCCTGGATGAAATCGCTACAAAGCGATAATGCCGCCTTTTTATACTTTGCTTGTTGTTTCTTTCTTTTTAATTTTTTTTTTTTAAATATTTTTATAGTACAAATAATGAGTTTAAATAAATAGAACCAGAATACTTTGGGTATATGCTGAAAATTGTAAATGGTGTCACTGTAAATTTTCCTTGGAAATAAATAAATAAATACCATGCGCGGCGAGAAGTATGATCTGTGCAGCTGATCATGCAGGGAAATTACAGGGCAGGCGACGTACTTCCTGACTCAATTAAATCTCCGCGAAATGGTATGGCCGAAATACCAGATCGCTGTTTCGAACCGCCAGCCACCTCGAGGGTTAGAATAGCCATGATGATAGCCGACATCCGATAATCTGATAGGAGATAGCACTAAGAGAAGAACAAGGGAAATGGGCTCTGACATCAGCACTAAGAGAAGAACAAGGGAAATGGGCTCTGACATCCTTAAACTCACTCACCGAAATATAACAGCACACATGCTGTTATTTCCCTGTGGTCCACCATAAGATGGTGGTTACTGTCGCCTGACGGATTGCCCAGATGACTGCAAAACTCCACAACTTGCCAGATCCAGACCAGAGCCAACTATTAAAAGTTCATTTCAAGGTTGGAGCTTCGGAACTTTGGAACAGAGCATTTAGGAATAAACCGATGGATGTTTTGCTAAGTAGTGCTTCAAGCAGTGGCAAGGTACACTGCGTTTCGCAGTCATTTTGGTAGCCCGACTGGCGACAGTAACCACACCCTTACAAAAGACCACCGTGAAGTTACGGGGAATATCTTTACTTTCCTTTAATGGTACTAATGATACAAAGTTGTGTCACTTGTACCATCAATGGTACAAGTCAGTGGTACTACCGACACTTTAGTAGCATTTGCGCTGTTTTGTTACGGTGAGTGAGTGAGGGATGCCAGAGCCCATTTCCCCCATCCCCTTCCTAATCCCTTATCCTTAATCCCGCAGCACCTGTGGCTCTGCTGGTGTTATAGGCGACGGTAGCCACATACCATCAAGTGGACCGTCAGCCTGTCTGTCTTTTTAACATAAGATTAAAAAGATATTAACAAGATATTAGCATTTTTTTTGTATTTAAACTATTATTTTTGCATAGTTTTTGATTTTTCGATTTTACATCCGGATTGTGGATGTAGGTGAGAATAAAAAAATCATGACCAGAATCTTTCGTCAACGACAGCGGTCAGTTGCACAGTGATTGTAATCATTGGAGTTCTAGATTTACAAAACCCTGATTTCCCGATTACTTGCGTGATTGTAGATCAAGCGTGTGGTCTTCTCTCGGTCCGGATTTTCAAGTGCCTGTTCCACTAGCGGTATGGCTGATGAGTCGCTCAGAATGAATTTCTAAAGAAATCGATACAAATGCTAACTGTACTTGCACTGTGCATTTATGAAAAGTGAAATGTAGGTACGTTCATAATATTAATTTTATTTGAATTACCATATGAGCCCGCAACTTCGTACCATTCGGTATAGCGCGTAACTTTTTTGTTCGTAAACCGATTGGAATGAAACAAACACTAAACGTCACGGGAAGCTCGCCACAATGCATCAGTGAAAATCGAATTCAAATCGGTTAAGCCGTTTCTGAGATTAGCGTGCGCAAACGCACAGACAAGCAGACATTCTAAAAACTGTTTTTTGACCTCGGTACATTTTTTTTTTAATATTTAATTTACAGACACGGCTCTTTCACGATTTTATTATATGTATAGATGATATGAATTTTTACTTAAATTTATTTGCTTCTAACTGACTAAACTGAATATTCTTTTATAAATTAGTAGCGACCGGCCCCCGGTTTCGAGCGAAGTTGTAATTTTCAAAAATCCTTTTTTAGCGGATGTTTACGTTGTAAAATAAAGCTCAATAAGCTCAATAAAATAAGTTCAAAATTTCAGCTTTTAGACTTAGTAGTTTTGGTTGTGTTTTGATAGTCACTAAGAACAAACGATTTTACAAGTCCATCTATACTATAATATTATAAAGAGAAAATATATATAATATTATAATATAATATTATAGTATATAATATTATATAATATTATACTATAATATTATATATATATCTATACTATAATATTACGGTCCAGTAGCTTTTGAGTTTATTCATTACAAACATACATTTGTATGGAGGGGGGTAAAGGGGGCCAGATGGGGGAAGAGTGAGTAGCCTATGTTACTCGCTGATAATGTAGCTTTCTATAGGTGAAAGAATTTTTGTAAATCGTTCCAGTAGTCTTTAAGTTTAATCATTACAAATATACATTTTTGTGGAGGGGGGCAAAGGGAGTAAACGGGGGGGGAGGGTGAGTAACCCATGTTACTCGCTGATAATGTAGCACTCTATAGGTGAAAGAATTTTTAAAATCGGTCCAGCAGTCTTTCGAGTTTATTCATTACAAACATACACACATACAAATCATTTCTCTTTATAATAATTATTAGTATTTTGCATGGCATCGTCTGCCTATCTGGCTTGGCTTTATGCAAAAAAAAATGAACATCCGAAGTTACTCAAAAACATTAGTGTCAATGAGCTAACAGCAAAAGTCATTTTCTAATTACAAATATCTCACACGAGTGATCTAACGAAAGCCCGTCGAAAGCACAGCCTCTTTGTCGGTGTACCGTTACACGACGACGACAACGAGGAACTCTACGCGGCATGGAGTAATTTTGACGATTTCACACTTCGCGTATTGGTTTAGTTACACTTACTGGTTGTAGCTCGCGAGTTTGTCCGCGTTGAAGAGTGAAAAAAAAAATAACGTCCGAAAAACAAGTCCATGATACTAAAATAACATGGTAAATCACTCAATTTTGTGCGGATAGGTAACATCGTACGGAACCCGCTTCAAGCGAGTTCAACTCGCACTTGTTTCTGAAATATACTTACTCTATGTCCTTTTACGTAGCCCCGAAAATCCAGGAGATGGTATATCCCTATGCCTGACAATGTGTGTGCTAAAGGACAAACCCAGTTTCGTGGGGTGTGACTGTACAGGACTGGAAATTGGCCTGCAATTAGGACATTGAAAAAGATTGCATGAGCCCAATCTTCACAATTATCAGCAACGGCCAAGTACTAGCGTTTTCTGATGCGATGTCATAAATATCTTGTTGTGACATTTCATGTCATATAATTACATTGTATGTCAATACAAAGATAGTCGTAGTCGTAGCGTATAGCACATATATAGAACATAAAAATCCTGGAACCAGTTTAAACTCAATGCAGACACAGAACATAAAAATGTACTTTTAGCTAACACAAAAATAAGTTGATAAATATCTTCATAACTCTCATGATTGTTGTATTTTATTTGCGACCCGCTTATCGATGTACCGTTTATGCCAATTGACAAGTATTTTACACTAGCTGAACTCGGCCATACGGCGGTGGAGTGCTCGTGGGGCGCGCGGTACTGGACACTGCTTATATATATATATATATAATTTGATCGTAGCGTGATGTTATGTAGCCTATAGCCTATGTTATAAATGGACTATTCAATACAAAAAAAAATTTTCAATTCTGACAAGTAGTTCCTGAGGATAGCGCGTTCAAACAAACAAACTCTATATTAGTATAGATAGAAATAACATTGAGTAAATTATTTTGAATCCGATGTTTTTATGAATGTTACTTTGAATCCACTAAAACATTTTTTTAATCATTTTTAATTTTGAATCCATGTATAACACCAAGAGTCTTGGTGTTATTCTCTTTTAGTGGATCGCTACTACTCTGTGTCTTGGTCGAAGACACAGAGTAGTAGCAAGGTGCGTTTATGGAACAACCAAATTCACATTCTTTTTGCATTTGGCCATTGTTAATGAGGCTAAGTTTTAGCTCGTCTGAAAAAAAGGGAGAGTCCATAGCCATTAATTCATAGCCCAAAACGGGGGTTCTTCTTTTCAGTTGAGTAGTTGAGGCTCGAGAAGGTGACAGACATGCAGAGACTTTTACGTTTATAATATATAAATAGTATGTGTTGGAAGAATGTCCTTACAAAATATATTGTAAGGGAATTTGTTCATGATGTTCTGTTGATTAGTTGAGACGCGAAAAGCTAACAGACAGACAGAGTCACTTTCACATTTTTAATATTAGTATGGATTAGAGATACATTTTTTTTTGTCCGACAACGGAACGCGAGGCTGCTACTACTACGGTAAAGTTCCAGTGATGATATTGGCGCGGTGCGAGTCGCGCGCACGACATGTAATGTCACGCGTCAGAAAGCGCGCGTAAACGTGACAGGTGGATTCTTTTTTTGAAAATGCGGCGCGGCATAGACTATTAAATGTAGTATACTATATATTTTTTTCGGTACCTGATGTTTTGATGTGCAATAATTCCACTTTTGTGGACAGTCTGATTTCTTGTGCAATATTTTTTTTATGTAATAAGTATCGTTAAGGTTTAAAGTGTTTTTTTTGTTATTATTTATTATGGATATACACGAGTATCAGGTGGGTGTTTTTTTGATGCGATTTTCACTAACGGTAAAAGATTTTCAACTGTGTAGAAGAAAGAATCCAAAATATAAAATATCTCAGTCCATCGGCAACTTTACGTGGCTATTCAGGATCAATATTTTTGGAGGAAAAATTTCCCAATGCCGTCTATAAATTCTCTATAAAATCTTTTTGCTAACAGTAAATGTTTTTTGTTTTTTTTTTATGTTAAGATCGGCAGACAGGCTGACGGTCCACTTGATGGTAGGTGGCTACCGTCGCCTATAACATAGCTGCTGCAAGTGCACTGCCGACTACAGTACGATTAAGAATAAGCAATTCTAAAGTACTTAATTGTAACTGTAGCTAACTGTCACAAAGGACCCTTTTTTTGCGTGGGAAAATCTGCGAGCCAGATCCCCACCGACCATAGGGAGATCGGTGGGGTATGCGGGACCTCTACCCACTAAAAACCCACGGTGCTTCCTCGCGCCGTCTATGGGCGGGGGGTAAGGGATCGTGGAAAGCATGCATCTGCCTCCCCCGCCAGACGTGGCCCGCGCACTTGCGGGCTCCACCTCGATTAGGCGCGGAGTTTGATCTCCGCGCCGTGGAGAAACGTGCCGGAGACACACAGCACGTCTTGAAGTCTCTGTTCCGTGTCTGACTGTTCTGTTGACTTCTCCTAAACCTTGATTTTGATGCGGTTTTCACAAATGGAAAGAGCGTCAAATGAGGAAGGTTTTTATTTTTATATGTAATTTGTAAAAAAAAAACGCATCCCTGCGAAGCCGCATGTGAGCAGTTAGTGTTTATTTGATATAAGCATGTTTCATTTGGAAATTTCATTTTTTTTTTAAGTAAAAGTTGTTGAACAATCTGATAGTAGATCAGTTGTGGCGTAGCTTGTCCTAGGTTTCATCTGTTCATCTAGATGATTCTTCTATCTAGATCATCTAGAATTTGAGATGATGGACCCTGTATCAAATTTTGTCGACTGTGACGAAGTCCAAATGGATATTGGATAAGTGCATATCTATTGGAATCTATTTATTATCTACAAGCGATCCGCACCCGACTTCATTTCTTCTGCAAATTATATCCACAAACCTTTCTCGTTTATCGCTTTTTCCATTAGTGAAAACCGTATCGCAATACGTTGTGTTTGGAAGAAGTTGGCGGAGAAACAGACAGAATAAAGTCGTAGATGCCTCTACATTAAATATTTTTCAAAATATGTACACGTTGCACTTATGTTACAGACGTCAAAAAATAGTTTTTAACATTTTTGTCTGTCTGTGCGTTTGTGCACGCTAATCTCAGAAACGGCTTAACCGATTTGAATGCGGTTTACGCTGATGTATTGTAGCAAGATTCCCGTAACATTTAGTGTTTGCTTCATTCCAATCGGTTTACAAACAACAAAGTTACGCGCTATACCGAATACCACGCGTACGAAGTTGCGGGCTAAAAGCTAGTTTTTGCGATACGTATGTGTAGATCTGAAAAGGGCCATTTGTCGACGGTGGATTCAGGTTGCTTCTGACCTGTCCTATTGGAATATTATGGGGAGGCCTATGTAAAGAAATCCTAAGTAAAGCAAAATAATAATAAAAATGACCCGGAATCGGTCTCGGCGGATTCATCATGGACGAATTGACGAATGTTGTGTTTAACGTCAATTTCCTGATTTTTGTGACAATACTAATGAATGGGTGCCTTGCTGAGTAATAGGTAATATCAGTGTTTAAATGGTCGCGGTCATGTCAAGGTCGCAACTTCGATTCCCGCGCGGCCCAACAATTTGAGCGCGTAATTGTCTCTAAAGTACTTGCGCGTAGCATCGCGTCCGCATAACTGCGAAACCCGAAATTCTTTTTTAATGGTAATTGACCGTACAAACAAAAAGCGGAATTGTCAAGATCTTGTTTTTGCTATAAATGCTTTGCTATTGTTTTTAAAGAAATAAATTCGTGTGTCCCGAACTATGATAGCGTTTGGACGTTGATAATTAACAGTAGTTTACTGTGTAAGACTTCGTTAAATCTTTATAAATAACTAGCGACCCGCCCCCGGCTTCGCCCGGGGTGCAATTTATATATATACATATATGAACATTCCCTCTTTCCATTAGTGAAAACCGAATTAAAATCGGTCTACCCGTTCACGCGTGATGCCGTGACCAAGGGAAATGGGGATTCATTTTTATATATAGAAGGAGATACCCTATACGTGTTATTCTGACATATGAACTTCAGAATTCGTTCAGTATAGTCTAAGATCCCACCGTAAAATTCTGGGCCTAATCTGTTGTTTGATCGAAATGTGCTCGAAATAAAAGGTTACACGTGGGGTCATAGACCGCCGCAGGGTTACAGAAAAATCTTGTCCCATCATAATAAAATTATTTTTTTTGTTAACAAATTGTTTTACACAAATTGACCTGTTTGCTGTTCGTTCACTGGTTCACAAAAATATAGAAAAGACGAATCAATGCATTAGCTTAATGAGTTTTTCACCCTCCTACCCCCACCCCCCATTCTTTAATCGCAATTTTAGTATTTTTGTATGAATAATATCGTTTAAAAATAAAATTGCACCTGATAGGTGGCGCCACAATCGAGTTACAGAATTATTTTCGGGTTCGGGCAGGACAACGTCTGTTGGGTCAGCTAGTACATCTGTAAATTCCTCATGAATCACACTGTTGATAGATGAAAACTGCACGAAAATCCATGAAGTAGTTTTTGAGATAATGACGAGTAGACATACAGAGACACACAGTAACAGTACAGAAGACCATCGCTAAATAAAAACATGTTTGCTGTTGTATTTCAGCAAGTGAGTAAGGAATGCCAGAGCCCATTTCCCTACTTCCCAATCCCTTATCCTACTGTAGTCTGAGGCGCACCTGCAGCGTTGCTTGCTTTATAGGCTACGGCTGCTGGAATCAAGTGGACCTCTGCCTGTCTCCCGACCATAAACATAAAAAAAAATGTAAGCACACGTTGTGTGTACGTTACAAACGTCTTCTGCAATAATTAAAGTTGGAGCGTTTCGCGTGCTTCAAATTGCTATATACATGTCTCTGCGCGTCGGAGACTACTGTAATTTTATAACGCCTTGAGAGACATACAAGGTCAGCGGTATGTGTGACCGCTAATTTCCATCAATTTAATTTACCAGTATAAATTATAGTAAACGCTCCGCTAAAGGGGACTGGTGTATTTTTTTTTTAAATAAACAATAACTACAATTGGTCAAAAGCAGCCCGGATCCACCGTCGATCTAGGAAGCCTCCAATCCAGTGGGCAGGAACCTCCAATCCAGTGGGCAGGAACCTCTGTACCATGTGTCCTGCCCACTGCCCCTTCTACTTACTAATCCGCCGGGTTATGTCGGTAACTTTCGTTCGTCTTCGGATCTCCTCATTCCTGGGGCCTTAGACAAAGTAGCATTCGCTCCGTAACGATGCGATATCGAAGTTCGTTATCGTCTCAGAGACAAAGAAATCATGACAAGGTATCACGTGTTACAGTGTCGATTCCTTTGTCTCTGAGACGATAACGAACTTCGATATCGCATCGCTACGGAGCGAATGCTACTTTGTCTAAGGCCCCAGATTAGATCTCGCAGTGTAACGTTCTTCAAAAATTTCTTTCACCCATCGATATCACATATATTCCAGACACTTTAAATCATGTCTTTTGATCAAACTATGTCTTTAAATCATGTCTTTTGGATTTTCCTTTATTATTAGAAAAATTTGTCTTGATTTGCATATCGCTTGTCGGTAGAATATGTGGACATATGTGTATAAAAAATTACAACTTGTATACCATATTCAGCAAATAAATTCATTTGAATTTGAATTTGAAAAAAAACTTATATAAAGGGGCCCTGAGGGACCAAAATTTTGATTTATTAATAAATTTTCCTGGACTTACAGATGACCTGACCGGGTGTAGTTCGTATCGCATAAAATTGGTTTGATTGTAAATCTCTATGAGATTATCAATCCTAATTAACCTTCCAACTCTCAGTTATAATGAACGCTATTAGAACTAGACAGAATTCTTTTTTGAATGACTGTGTCATTCAAATGTCATAAAGTTTAGAGAGTAACCAGTTATAAAAGCGAAATAAACACCTTGCAAGCTTTTTAAAATCTGTATCTTATTCATATACATACATATACTAATAAATAAAATAGAAGTGTCTGTTTGTAATGTCAAAATAACTGTTTTTTTACTATCTATCTATATATATATATAGGTATCAAAGCATATACGGTACTTTAAACAAAAACAAAAAAACTATTTTTAAAATTTTTGTCTGTTTGTTCCGGCTAATCTCCGAAACAGCTTAACCGATTCAGACGGGACTTTCACTCGCAGATAGCAGATGTTATAAGGATAAACTTAGGCTGCTTTTATACGTATTTTAGAAAAATATTGTAAATAGTACCTTCCGACCGCAGTATCCATTATCGAGCGTTATAAAATAAAATCGCTGTCCGCCTCTATTTTCCCCTCTAACTTCTAAACGACTGAACCGATTTCGATAAGGTTTTCACTAATTGAAGGAGCGATAAACGAGTGATGTGCATTTAATTTGCAGAAAAAAATCACCAAGACGCCTCGTTACGCGCGTCGGCGGATTCTTCCAAATTAAAAAGAGAGAAAAAGAAATATTTTTCCAAAGCGTGCTGTTTGCCTTCGCCTATGTGGGCATAACATATAGGCAAAGACAAACAGCTACCGCTCTCGTTTCGCCTCGCGTGCCGTCGTTTAAATATGTATTCAAAGAGCATATTGTCCGATGTACGGTTGACAAGTGTTGGGTAAACTTAGATTTTCACCGATTATGAGAAGCATGTATTTACAAGAACCGTTGTTCTCGAGTGTCATTCTAAATTTGAATATGTATCGAGAATCGAACTGTAAATTTTGACGAGCCCGTTGGATGATTGGTTTGGGTGCTTGCTTTAACGCTCTGTTGCCGGGTTCGATTCCCGGCAGGGTCAACTTTTTAAAATGAACTTTTCAAATTTGGTGGAAAGTAGTGGCACGCGTTTTCGCAGTCATTTGGGCAGCCCGCCTGGCGGCAGTAACCACCCCCTTACTGTGAAATAACAGCACGTGTGTTGTTGTGTTTCGGTGAGTGAGTAAGGGATGTCAGAGCCCATTTCCCTATCCACTCCTAATCCCTTATCCTTAATCCTACTGTAGTCAGCAGCGCACTTGCAGCAGCTTTGGCGACGGTAGCCACCTACCATCAAGTGGACCGTCAGCCTGTCTGACGAACTTAACATACTTTTCGAACACAATTTTTGCCAAAAATGAGCGCAAACTAAATAGTAACCAAAGTTTTGTAGCCTCAGAGATAATTGAACAGATTTAAAATTGGAAGGTTTTTCTTAAATATTGCGTAAAATATGAAAAGATAAATAAAAGTAACCGATTAAAGCTTTAGTACAGAACATAAGTTAATTAATACTCGTCCAGCGTAAATGTTTAAATGTTTTTTTTTTTTTTTTTTTTTTTTTTTTTATATCTGGCCCCTGGCAGAATATCAGTGTTGTGGTCTGCAACTGTATACTGAGCCAGGGTTCCTTTTCCTCTCGTTTACTTTCTATATATTTGTTTGCTTGTAATTATTATTTTTTTGTTTGTTGTATTATTGTATATTGTTTGTATTGTTCACATAAAAGAGGTATAAAAGATGGTTTCTTTCTTTCTTTCTTCTTACATATAATAAAATCATAAACGAGCCGTGTCTGTACCTACATCAAATATTTTTTCAAAAAAACGATTTATGTTACAAAGATTTAAATCGTTTTTATAATTTTTATCTGTTTGTGTGTTTATACACGTTAATCCCAGAAACGGCTTAACCGATTTGAATGCGGTTTTCACTGATGTTTTGTAGCAAGCTTCCAGTAACATTTAGTTCATTCCAAACGGTTTAAAAACAAAAAAGTTACGCGCTATACCGAATACGATGCGTACGTATTTGCGGGCTCAGCTAGTGAGCAATAAAGATTGTATAAATGTTTTAACGCTTAAGAAAAAGGGGGCGCGGCCGGAGTTGCCTGCGAGTTTATAAAAGCGAGTTTTATAAAAGAAAAAACATGGCTCTCTCCTAAGCTACTCACTCGTACAGGAAAGTGTTTCATCCGCCTAAAGACCGATCAAAATGGAAGTTTTATTTTTTGTGGAATTTAGTTGGTAGCAGCGAAAAATCGCACACACACACGAGAAGGGAGCGTTCGTTTGCCAGTAAAAATCGATAATCCAACAAAGATCCACCGTTAAATCCACAGTTGTTGTGGTTTTCTTTTGTAAATATTAACAGAAGGATTCCACAATTTTATGCGTTTGTTGACGGCTAGTTTTTCCGCCAATTCGGAAGGTCGTAAATTGTTGGCTTTATTATTGTTTAAGTGAAAACTATTTTAGGCGCGTTTTGCTGGGGAGTGAGTTGAGTAAGTGAACCGTCACGCTCAGGTCGGTGACGCTGAATCGGGTTTACTCGGCTCCGCTCGACATCGAGCGCGCTCGGATCGGTGACGCGTTGAATCGTGTACGGCTTCAAGTATCGTTTTCACTTCTATAATGTGGTCATAAAATTAAAATTATTTATATTAAAATTTATAATATTATATGATTACAATAATTAAATTACATTAATACTATAATATATAAAATGATATGATATGATATGATATGATATGATATGATATGATATGATATGATAATATTATAATATTAAAAAGAGAAAAGAGAAAAGTATCGTATGTATAAGTATTTTTGTATGTTTGTAATGAATAAAATCAAAAACTACTTGACCGATTTTAAAAATTCTTTCGCCTATAGAAAGCTAAATTATCAGCGACTAACATAGGCTACTCAGCCGAGCCCCCCAACCCCCTTACCCCCCTCCATTCAAAATTGCCGTTTTCCACGAATAATATTGTCTAAAGACGCGGACGAAGTCACGTCGAACAGCTAGTTTTTTATAAGGACAAAATATAGCAGTAATACGTACGTATACAATGTTAGCGATCCGCCATCATAGTGAAAACCTTATATAATCATCAATTTTAGCTACAGTTTCCTCCTAGTCTTAAAGAGTTATGTTTCTCTTTTTACAGTCGCTGATGCGTTCCATGTCGGTGGAGCAGCGTTGGCAGGACCTGGCTTCTTTGCTGACCATACCTCCGCCCCCGGACCAGTACCAACATTATCACCACCAGCATCCCCACAACATTAGGTAAATTTAATTTTATTTACAACAACCGTCGAGGGTCATAATCTATTTAATACGTGAAGCGAAAAGTTTGGATTCCTCTTTAAGAAAATTGCGCGGGACCGAGGAGTGTTAGTTTACTTGAAGTTTTGATTTTTACATGATTTTTACATGATTTTTACATGAATTAGAAATACACTAAATTAATTTTAAAAAAAATCACACCTCGCACGTTTGACACACGCACACACGTTTTACACAACGTATGTTATACTAGCTGAACTCGGCCACGATTCGCTGCGGCCCATACGGCGGCGGCGTGCGCATGAGGCGCGCGGTACTGGACACTGCTTATATATGATACTATTTATCGTAGCATGATGTTATATAGCCTATAGCCTTCCTCGATAAATGGACTATTCAAAAAAAGATTTTTCAATTCGAACCTGTAGGTTCTTGAGATTAGCGCGTTTCTTCCTCTTGAGTATAGGCGTAACATTAGTGATATTTGTTATTTGATGAGAATTGCAAAGGGTAAAATTGATTCACCTGAATTATTATCTAAATTATGTCTAAATATTCCGCATACTAATTTAAGGAATCGCACTTTACTGCATGTAGCTCATGGCAAAACAAATTACAGGAAAAATTCATTCATGCCTCGTTCATGCAGGCTTTTTAATGAAATGTTGTTAGATACAGATGTCGACCTGTTCCACAGCTCTATAGTTAATACTAGAAATATTTTAACCGAAAAATTCTTTCAGTAAATTATAATCCATTATTTTAGTGTATCTTGCCTACTATGAATGCTAGTTTTAATCGTATTTACTCTTTCATGCTATAAGTGGAAATTTTTTATTTGGTGCATGTTTCTATTGAATTATTACTATGTAATATTAGTACCTGTAAATTTCCCAAAAAATAAAATAAATAAATAAATAAACAAACAAACTCTTCAGCTTTATAATATTAGTATAGATGTATACACTTTAGTTTATAGTCAAAGTCTGTGGTCAAACTGAGAAGAGATAATATTAAATAAAACTTGGAAATTAAATTAATTATTGTCGAGTTCGATCACTGGAAGATTGCTAGTCTATATAATACGCATATAAATAAAATAAATAAAAATCACTGTAAGTATGTTTGTCCTGTATGGACTCCAAAGCCGCTCAATTAAAATTCGATTTTCCTTTGTGGATAAACAAGAAAGATTTGTGTATATAAAAATTGCATCCCGGGCGAAGCCTGGAGCGGGTCACTAGTAATAATAACAAAATAAAATTTATGGTTAGTAATGGCAACATTTTTTTTATCCTATATTAGTAAAACCTTAAACACTAAACATAACATGATTTTGTTAGTCAGTATATAAACCATGGCTGCAGCAATGGTTCAAGTACTGTCCTCATCCAACCTCCCAGCCAAGGTCTTGTATTGTGTCAGTGTTCTTCAAACTATGATCAGGGGCCCTAGCTAAGATGCAAACTATTGCAAACGCTTCCTTTGCGTACTTACGAAACGAAAGAAATAAAGCCCGGCTTCAACAACCAATCACCGGGCTTTATTTCTTTCGTTTCGTAAGTACGGAAAGGAAGCGTTTGCAACAGTTTGCATCTTGTCTAGGCCCCCTGGACGCCTTCCAGCTAGAGCCTTATGCTTGGCTGCTTCAAGAGAGCTATAAATGGAATCTATGATACAGGTGTTGGCGTCCCCATGCGACAGTCAGTTATTTTCAGCTATTAAGACTTAGTTCAAATACCTCCCGCAGTCACAAACTATGTTGTGTAGTCTATCAGCACGTGTCAAATAATTTTACACTTTATCTATATACTTAAAAGACAAAATATCGCTTGAAAAGATCGAAATGGTCGCGGGATGCGCGTCTTATCAGCGTTTCGGAGGTAGGTCCGCTGATAAGACGATTTATTTTTCTTCTCTGTTGTTTCTTTCTTTCTCGTTCTTTTCCTTCAAATAGAAGTGCTGAAATGTAAAGTTGACACGAAGTCGACTGTAAACTATTTGTTCCAATGATTTTACCGGCGTCTTTTTTCCCTAACTGCTAACTTTTTGCTAACTTTTTGCTGCCTAACTTTTTTTTTTCCAATTCTTTTCTGTGCCTCGTACAATATATGTATATATGTATATTATGTATATGTAAGTATTTAAATTTTTAGTTTAATTTCGCAAGTGGTGTTCACTTATAAATGTTGTACACATTTATTATAAACTATTTTAGATTATTAAGTACTTACTGTAATTATAAATAAATAAATAAATAAAGTTCCTTGACAAATGTGGAAGCTAGATTAGTCAAGAGGAGCGCGAGCTCTGGCCGCCATCCCTGCTGGCGTTTGAGTAAATTCAAATTTGGAATTATTTTTTGTTTACAGCGCTCACGGCGCCCCTGGCGGATATGCATCGAACTACCACGCACCTATACCTCCGGTTCCGGAAAAACATCCGGAAGTTTACGGTGAGTGAGAATTTATAAAAATGTTGAAGAAAGTTTTAAGTATTTTTTTTTAATTTGGCTTTTTTTTTGTGTGAAACTTCGATAGCATTAATAATTTTACGTAACAACTAGCTTCCTGATACTTTATCTTTAATCCTATGGTCGGCTGCACTTGCAGTACATGCGGCATTGCTTGATAATAGGCGGCGCTAGCCACCTACCATCAATTGGACCATCAGCCTGTCTAGCGACCTTTACATAGAAAAATTTTACTGCATGGACCACAATATACAACAAAAATGAAAATTAATCAAGTATCATTAACTAATTTGAGGTAAATTTTCCTACTGAAAAATTATGGAACAGCCAATGAAGTTAACTTTTTTTTTATTAAATCAAGGTAGCCCTTGACCACTATCTCACCTGATGTGAGGTGCAGATGTGACCTTAGGTTCAATTGCAATTAAGTACGTTGTTTCGTTTATTACATAAGCGAAAGATTAAATAATAATAATAATATTTATTTACTAACAAACCTATTGTCACAACCTGACAACTGGCGACCCCGTGTTAACTTTTTGAGCTATGTCTAGTATCTATCAGTATCTATGAAGATTGAAGTCTAGGATATAAAATGTTTGATTAAGAAAAATAAATCTCTATATATAAAAATGAATCCCCATTTCCATTGGTCACGGCATCACGCGTGAACGGGTAGTCCGATTTTAATTCGGTTTTCACTAATGGAAAGAGGAATAAACGGGGAATGTTTATATTTATATAAAAATTGCACCACGGGCGAAGCTGGGGCCGGGCCGCTAGTATAAAATAAAACTCGTAACGTAATCAATTCAATTATTTACGGTGTTTTATGTACTGCTAAGTATAAACACCTATAAACACAATTCGAAAAGTATTGGCCTGTTCTAACACTGAAAATCCATACTTATATTGGAAATGTGACTCTGTCTATCTTTTTACATTTTTATGCCCTAACTACTCACCGATTATCATGAAATTTTTCCTATAGAAAAGGACACATAAAAAATAGTAGATTTTACAACAAGTGCACAAAGTAATGTCGAGGATAAAAATTGTTCGTTTTGTGCACTAGTTACAAACTCTGCTTTTCACTTCGATTGCGAGGAAATAAAACAGTAGTATGACATAACATTTCTTTAACATTGACATGTTATGACATTGGCTTGGGCTGCAGACCTATACAGCCTACTATTAAATTAATTTTGTAATAATAATTTTCTTAAATTAATTAAATAACCTACCGTACTTGAATTTAAATTTTAATATCTTTTATGTCTTAAAAACTTCTTATTGTGTTTGGCTGTATGGCTCATTTTCTTTGCCTTAATATAGATACATTTATGAGTAGATACGTTAATGCACTTGTGCACAAAATTCGATTTTGTGCAGCCTATATCCTGCACAAATAAGCACTTTGAGAGCATGAGAAGTGAAAAGGTACATACTGTACCCGAGGGATTATATAAAAATCCAATGCCTAGCAAAACTAGAAAGGCAATTAAGATTGAATAAATTGTTGCTCATATATTGTGTTATATTTTCCATTTTTCAACGTGGACGAAGTTACAGGCACGAGCTACTATAATAATAATAATTAATGTTGTATACGCAGGCGCAGCGGCCCCGATAGAAGGCGCTTACAAGGTCGAGTCGGCGCACCATCCGCCCCAACATGACGGCATGTATTACCATCAGGTGTGTTTACCTGTTTTATTCAAATATGGAATGAAAAGGCGGACACGTTAGACGGCACGTCGTAGATTACCGTGCAACATCAGAGCGGACGCTGTAGCGCCGTCTACGACGCATAAAGGTTTAAGGTGGAGACAAACGCTAAATACTAAAAATATCAATTGTTTAATGAAGATGTTACAAGAAATAGACAAGACAATTGCTTTGAAAAAAATAATATTATACTTAAACATGTGAAGAACCAATTGTATTAATTAGAATTTTCGTTAAAGTAATAGAATCTCCACAAAAAAAGTTAGAACACAAGAAGAATTTGCCTGTTATTGAAAATTCTCTCGAAAACGGCTTATTGCGCGCATATGAATCCTGTACCTATTAATAAGTTAATGTTAGTTTAAAAAATTGTATAATTTTTTTTTTTTGTGTATTCTAATGGTAAAAACAAAAAAACACAATTTATAGGCCTATTGAATTGTCTCCGCCGCCAGCGAGTTCTAATGTAAATGTCATTTGCTCAAGTGAAGTCCTTAAAGTGATTGTAGTGTAAGGTTAAGTAAGCATGGTATAAGGAATGAGCTTTAGTATAATTTTATCTTTTGATTGCATAAAGGTGCGTCCAAGGGAAATGACATTTTCTTTAACTTTGTTGTGTAACACAAGACTATTCAAATAACAGGGAAATATAATAATAATGGGCGAGCCCGTTGGATGAGTGGTTAGGGCGCTTGCCTTAACGCTCTGTACTGAGATTCCCGGGTTCGATTCTGGGCAGGGTCAACTTTAAAAATGCACTTTTCAAATTTGGCTCTGGTCTGAATTTGGAAAGTGGTGGCAGGCAGGGCACACTGCGTTTCGCAGTCATTTGGGCAGTAACCGCCCCTTTACAGAAGACCACCGTGAAATAACAGCACGTGTGCTGTTGTGTTTCGGTGAATAAGTAAGGGATGTCAGAGCCCATTTTCCTATCCAATCCCTTATCCTTAATCCTACTGTGGTCAGCAGCTATGGCGTTGCTTGTAATATAGACGACGGTAGCCACCTCCCAACAAGTGGACCGTCAGCCTGTCTGCCGATCTTAACATTTTTTTCTTCTTCTAAAAGTCTACAATTGTCTCGGTCGCATCGCGAGTAGGTACATGTGGTGATTGACTCACGCCCAAATGTTATATCACTTTGTGTTATAACATATTATATGTTATATAGTTTGGACTCACCTCAAGGAAACTAAGAAGCCAAAATTTGTTGTTATTCATAGTATACTTTTGTATGAACAATTTCGTACTTCACCGCGCCGTGTCCGGGCCACGGCCATTGAGAAAAACACGGCGAGCGCACGGCCCGGCTGCGGCGGCACGGTGTAATATGAATCATCCTTTAACGTGTCACCGATTCGAGCGCACTCGATGTCGAGCGAAGCCGAGTAAACCCGATCAGCATCACCGACCTGAACGTGACGATTCACTTCCGTTCACTCAGCAAAACCGCCTAACGAAATTTTCACTTCAAAAATCAAATATTCTCCTGAATGTCTCTCCAGCGCGATGGCATGCCCGACAGATGTCGACCGTATCGTCCTTCAGGATATATTTCCGGTAATTGTTCATCTTAATAACTTTGCAGCAATTGCAGAGACAAAGCCTTCAGTTTCCCCAAATAGCCAGTTCACTGACAAGAGCGAGTCCACATCAGGTCTCGTCAAGGCCTTGTAAAATCGCCGTATTCAGCTCCTTAACCTTCCATGCCTTCTTAAGGTCTTCAGTTCTTAGAAGTCCATTGGCTTACGCTAGTTTTCATCTGCTAGAGATTATTCTTATTTTTTTTTATTCACTGCAATATGAGCTACTTCAAGAGTTCTGTAAATAATTCTTGTCTAGTCAGTATACACGTACATCTGGTGCTGCTCGTGTCTGTCACTTGACGGTAGCCATCTGCTATCAAGGTAAACGATAACCTGTCTGCGCCGTCCCAAAAAACACCATTATTTCTGTAAATTTCTCAACAAGTCCATAATTTTACTATGGTCTGATTTGGAGCATCCGTGGCGTTGCTTGTGTCATATAGGGTAATGGTCACCTACCATCAGGTGGACTGTTAGCTTGTCTGACGACATATATATAAAAAAAAATGTAATAAATCAATTTTTAACAATATTTAACCTACAAAACATACAAAACTCAATTGTTCAGCTTACTGCTAATTGGGAGATGAAGTAAATGCCAGTTTAATCCTCGGTTAGCGCTACTTGGCAGTGATGAAATCTCGACTTTAACTGGCGATTAGCCTGCTTGACATACTATACTTGCAGGTCGTGAAAGAGGCGCTTAGTCTAAAGAAGTCACCACGAGAACAGAAGTGACGATGCGTTTCTAAACTAATCCAGCATTTTCTTCTTCCGTACAGAATTCATCCGCAGAAGTGCCTCCGACAAACTCTGATGGTTTTCTTCAGTCTATACTGAACGACGAAGATCTGCAGCTGATGGACATGGCCATGAATGAGGGTGAGTTGAAATATTTCTGAACTGATCAGGTAGTTCCTTTGGTTTACCAACACAAAGGTCTTGATTTCAAGACACATTTACATAAAGCCGATTATATGTAGATACTTAATATTAAATAGTGGGTCCCTGGATGGCGTAAATTCACAATTGGACCCGACAAGTGGTGCTGCTTACAGATTTGTTTTTTCGTGTTCAGGCAGGACAGGGTCTGCGGATCCTCTAGTAATAAAAATAAAATTATTTATTTATTTATTTATTTATTTATTTGTACAAGTATGTCACACCAACAATATTAAGTGGTGACAAAAATTCCGATATACATGTCAATGAGAGGTATTATAAACAATCTAATTAGTCTAAAATTCGTGAATAAATCTTGTTTGAATTTAATCAATATTTATAAAATCGTTTGTCCTGACTGTCGTCAACAGTACGCATAACTAAAACTACTAAGTCTAGAGCTGAAATTTGGAAAATGGGTTTATTTCGCACCAGCTTCGCACGGATGCAATTTCATTTTATTATACATATAATAAACCTTCCTTATGTAACATACATATATGTTTATATATGTTTTATGAGGTATTATCGGATATACAGACAGACAGACAGACGCGGGCAGCGACTTCAATTTATACTATGTGAGGAAGCATCCGCTATGAAAGGATTCAACAGGTAATTCCCCCCATTATTGTCCAATTACTACTACCAACACTGCGATAACTAATAACGATAAGCGATAAGTGCACCCGGCACCGAAATCAATATTGCTCGAAGTCCAAGATACGTCATATCTTTTATCGGCCTTTATTTGATAAATATATATACTGTGTCCGTTTGGTGGGCACGGTCTTTAGACCAAGCGGTATCAATCTGTTTGGGTTTTTTTTTATGTTAAGGTCGGCAGACAGGCTGACGGTCCACTTGATGGTAGGTGGCTACCGTCGCCTATAACACAAGCAAATTGTGTAAGTTGGGTTCGGTAAGTTTGGTAATACATATGATAAATGTTTGTTGAAATAATTCCCAAAAATGATGACAAGTGAGAACTTCACTAGAATTTGTTTATTAAATAATATGTGCAATATTTAAAAAAAAATACGTTTTGGGAGTTCACTCCTTATGAATCGATTTTCGTATCGATCATAAAATTTCCCCGGTATGGAAATTTTATGAGGAGTAAAATTAAAACGAGCGTTAACTAATTGGCGTTATGTTATCTGTCACTTTGACATTTGTGCGACAGCTGACGCTTGTACAATGCCCTAGAGGGGGCAATGAGAATTTTTTTCTACAAAAATATTGATCCTGATAGTCGTTAATCAGGAGGCCATGGCGTAGCTAAATATTCTTGTAAAGTTGGCTATGGACTGACAGACTGCACGATTTTGTACCACGTGGTTCTAAATGTCACATTACGGATTCTTTCGTCTTGCCCGATCTATACAGTTGAAAATCTTTGACAATTATTAATGTCATTTTACTGATCTTTTAGCATCAGAATACAATGTCAGCAATAAATAAATGTCAACTGTCGGAACCACGGACAAGGATGAGCCTTTTAATTTTAGATTTTTTATTTTTAATATTGGAGATACAACTCCAATAATGAGCCAAAATTGAAGCAAAATTCAATTAAAAAAATAAAATAAAAAGAAATAGATTTTAAATTAATTGAATTTTAAATTACGATAAATCTTTTAAAATTAACACATCTTTATAAGGTTCAATCGATTACGCAAGCTAATTGGTGTTACAAACAAACCGATAGATAGATAAAATACGCGTAAAACGTTGCGACAAATATTTTTTTAAACATATGAATGACAAGCGTAATCGCGGCCATCTTGAATTTTCATTATCTATCGTGTTTAACATAGGTGACAATTTTACGATAACATTCTTGCCTCGTCACTCCTCCATTACGGCTCAAATTATACTAAAAAGTTTTGGAACCTTTGCATTACTTATTTTTTTTAAAAATAGAACACTGTTCGATTTTTAAATTTAAAATAGTTACACAATGACTTGTAGTTTGCGTTTTTTAATTGAGTAATTTGAGACATCACAGCTTCAAGGTCGCGCGTGAGTATTCTATTTTTGAATTGCAATTGTGTTTACTTTTTAAAGTGATTCCGCGGCAAAGAGAATTTGTCTGTGGTTAGGTACTGAATTATTTTCCTAACTAAAACGCGTACTTATTTAAAATGATAATTTCACTTATATAAGTAAACATATTTTTGTCATCTTTATGTCTAACTAAATATACTGAATATGAATATACTGTATTTCTTTTTTAAAATGACTTATAATGCCCTCTGTGGTGTATCCCTGTCATATAGTCTGTGGTCAAAGTTTTAACCTTTAAAAATATGAAATTTCGTTTGAAAGCCGTTTATGAAGTTGTGGCTTGTAAAGTCTACTTATATTGTATTTATGAAACCTAGTTACGAATCTGGTTAAAATTTGCTTGATTGATGATAACTGGTAAAAAACTGATAACTGGCTGTGAAAAATGGTTACATACATGGACCAAGGTTCATTTTTATTACAATGACTTGACTAATGACAATGCTATAACGACATTATCGGTATTATCGTATGCGAATTAAGTTTTTAATTAAGTTTTATCTCGGTAAGTTTTTAATTGCGACAATATTGAAACAATGTAGGTAATACATTAAAATGAATCGTCTATGGAATTGAGAGAAATTTTTATCAGCCCGCGTTTATCGGCGTGACCCTGATGACGTCGCAACGTCCACAAACAAATTAGTCACATGCAAACTAAACGCGAGCGCAGACGCGTTAAATATGTGCAAATTTAAAGCAAAAGCGGCGAAAACCCCGCGCAATACATTGTCGATTTTATTGCACTGTGGCGTGTGTGCGAAAAATAAAAAGTTTAATTATAACCGTGTTGACAAATTTATATGCCGCGAGTGTCTGCCGTGAACTGTAAAAGAAAATTATAATTAATTAATAATAAATAAAACCTAATTAAACACACAACTAAATGTCAAAATGAAATATAACATAATCTCGTCGCAAACAGTTATCGAGCAAAGTAAATATAAAGTGTAAGTCTGTTGTTGACATTAAGATCGCAATAATAGCATTTATATGGCCATGTGACATACGCCAATGCTTAGTCTCGCGACATTTGCGTCTGAGAGCCGTTGTTGGGTCTGAGTTTTTTTTTTTCGGTAGTAAACGAAAAGGAGGTTGTTTATGTGGCCGAGATAATGCGAAAATATCAATACGAGTGAAGTTTCTTGTCTATTTAAAAAAAAAGAAGCTTAATTTTGTTTGTTTTTTAATATTTCATTCGTTTTCAATAAACATGGGAATATTTTCATACGTTTATAGATTATTTGTTATGAAAATTAAATAGTTGAAGAATTAATCGAATAAACGATTGTTGTATAATTGTTTTGGTGATTTCAACTGAAATTTTGACTTTGTTTAAAAAAAAAACAGAGTTGCGTTTAAATATTTGAACTTTTTGGTTTTTTGTTTGCAACAAGTGTGTGTGAAAGAAGTGCATGCGATAGGAACTGTTTTCATAGACGAGAGTTTTTGTTGACTGTTTTTTTTTTTTTTAATTTCGTTTATAAAAAGCCTACTTATGCCAATCTATCTGAATAGACGTGCGTCGAAGAGTAGAAAGGTGCATAATTCAGACTGCTGCATTTGCTTATGCCGATTCTGTTGTGCACTACGCCGTCCGAGAACAACTTGCCAATCCTTGACGAAGGTGTCGGTTGCCGTCCTGAAGAGATATTGTTTTTGCCTCCGCTATTTTAAGTATCGTCAAACAAGTCTAATACGAGAACACATAGCGCAGTACATTCTGGTTTAATCAAGAGTTGAGTCAATAGAGAATACAATGGGTTCTGTTTGTTTGCGGCTTAAATTCGAATACGTTTTGTTTGGGTTGCCTTAGCAAACTCTTTGCTTGATACGTCATAGAAAATTCCAAAAAAAACAGGACGCCGCAGTGCGTGATTCCAAAAAACCTATAGACAATTTGGAAAAATAAAAAGTATTCCGGCGAATAAAATTGATGTTCGAGAACTAACGAAGATATGCAATCTAATAAAAAATAGCGGATAAGCGTTATCGAAATAATAACTGATTATATAATTTTTTTAAGAAATAAACAAGTAAATGAATAAATAGAAGGATAATTTAATATAGTGATCTACAGAGATTGTAGAGATAAATAGAGATCACATAATTATGAATTTATCGGTCGCTCATTATCCTATACCGTTGCGTCCTTTGTACTCGGTGACTTCATATCTGACAGGGCCCATAATATACCACGACCCGATTGACTATTTGAACAGTTACTACAACCTCTATGATGGTAAGTTGGAGTATCGAAATAACTTTAGTCGAAATAACTTTAGTCGAAATAAATAGGTGGTAAATGCGAAAGCTTGTCCTTTCGTTACGCTTTAACGTCTACACCACTCGACCGATTTTGACGTGAACATGATCCCTGCGAGAGGACATGTGAGATACTTTAAATTTTTTAAATCGAGACCAAAAGCATAAGAATAAATAAGAACAAGTAGAACGGAATAAGAACATACAGGTTCACGTAAAACAACAATATTAAGTAAGTTTATTCAGCGTTGGGTGAGCTATGGTATAGACTGAGAGCTAAACCCCATAATGGTCTTGGAGTACGGCACAGCCGTCAGGGCCTTGGGAGACTAAGGGGTCATCATTGCAGTATAGTCCGAGATTATCATGGCTAATACTTATTGTCAGAAAAACATGTTGACTGGCAATAGATTTTTTGCATCAAGACGCCGCCGGCCGTGACAGCCCGACTGAGTATCCCGTTTAACGTGTAGGCTAATATCGTGACCTTGAGCGCGTCCGGAACGGGAGTTTCCGTTCTACGTGTTCTTATTTATTCTTATGCCAAAAGCTATCATTAATCTTAATAGCATTATTAATGAAGATATTATTATCTAGCATTATTGATGAGCCCGTTGGATGAGTGGTTAGGGTGCTTGCCTTAACGCTCTGTTCTAAGATTCCCGGGTTCGACTTCCGGCGGGGACAACTTTGAAAAATTAACTTTTTAAATTTGGCTCTGGTTCGGATCTGGAAAGCAGTGGCAGGCCACACTGCGTTTTGCAGACATTTGGGCAGCCCTTCTGGCGGCAGTAACCACCCCTTGCAGAAGACCACCGTGAAATGTGTGCTTTTGTGTGAGTAAGGGATGCCAGAGCCCATTTGTCCCTTATTCCTAATCCCTTCCTAATCCCTTATCCTTAATTCTACTATAGTCGGCAGCGCGCTTGCAGCAGCTTTGGCGTTGCTTATATCACAGGCGACGGAGCCACCTATCATCAAGCGGTCTGTCAGCCCGTCTTCCGATTTTAACTTTAAAAAAAATTATCTACCCCCTGAAAGATAGAATTCCTTAGGACCTTTTTCCTGTCATGTGGATTTTCACCCGCGAGCGGAAGTGGTCTACGCCTACATGTAGAACGAAGATTTCATTCGGCGCTCCCGCGCGTGCTACCCGCGTCATGGGTTAACAAGTCATCAGCCGCTCTCGGCCAGCAGTTACTTGGACGGTTCCGATTCTGGGGCACAGGCCTTCAGACACGTTTCGGCTCAGACATAATGACATAATAATAATTATTTCATGACTAGTCTTACTCTGGAACACAAAGTTTTGTGATCGGGAGGTTTTCTTTCATTGTTCTAGTACTGGATGAAGTTATGGACTAACTTCGGGGATTAAATAGACTATTGTATAAGGCTTTTGTATAACATTGCTCTGGCGACAGTGACCACCTTCTTAAGAATACCACTGAGAAACATAGCATTCGTGCTGTTGTGTTTCGGCGACAGACTAATGAGTTTCCAGAGACCAGTGCCCCTGTGTCTTCTTTATCCCTTTTTAGGGTTCCGTACGTCCGAATAAAAAAACGGAACCCTTATCACTCGTGTGTCCGTCTATCCGACCATTTCCCCCCCCCCCGCCTTATCTCCGAAACCACTGAACCTAAAATTTTACAAAGAAATACAGAAATTAGTTTTCTACTTATAGATTATAGGAAACCTATAAGAAGTCTATGATATTAAAATAACATGGTAAATCACTCAATATTGTGCGGATAGGTGACATCGTACGGAACCCTCTTCACGCGAGTTCAGCTCGCACTTGTCCCGTTTTCCTTTATCATACTAAGTTTGACAGCGCAATTGTAGCACATTAGGCGTTGTTTGTGTTTATAAGCGACACTTGACGGTGGACGGTATGTTGCCTGCCGATCTCTACGTAAAAACATTTTGATGAAATGGATTTATTTTTGCAATGACGTGCAGCCTCTTGGAGAAGAACGTTTAGCTTTGATATCAATAGAACGTTGAAGTTTTACCCAAGAGGGTAGTGTTGAAATGAGGTGAGCCCGTAGGTTACGACAGATTAAGGTTGTATTTATCTGGCTTGCGCCTATTCAGGAGGTTAGCAGGATTGTTGAGAGAAAAGTTGCATGTCTAGGGTTTTTTAAAACCTCATGAGGTCCCATTCGCAGTGGTCTGGGTTCGTGGACTCGTGCCTCTTCATCACGAGGATATCTATACTAATATTACAAAGAGAAAAGATTTGTATGTATGTATGTTTGCAATGAATAAACTCAAAGACTACTGGACCGATTTTAAAAATTCTTTTACCTATAGAAAGTTACATTATCAGCGAGTAACGTAGGCTACTCACCCTCCCCCCATCTCCGCCCTTTACCCCTCCCTCCATAAAAAATTTTCCACGAATAATATTTTATAAAGAGACGTGAACGCTTGGAACAAAAGCTAGTAAAATATATATTACGACTATGCCTGGTGCATAATATAATGTCAAACATTTACATTTAATTTACTATGACAAAAGACTACGTTTTTAGAACCGTTTATCTAAAATGATATATGATAATGTTATTCATGTTTTATCATAAACAATAAGCTAGTCGCGGTAACGACTACGTCATGTCTAGTTATGCACTTACGTTATACAGTCAGGCAACGAATGTAGTTGCGTAGAGCAACGTTCGGCGAACTCGCTTCAGTTTGCAGGCTCGAACATTTAGCGTTGCCCGACTGAATGACGTGAGTATGGTTAGACAGAGATACTATCTTGAAAATGTTTTGTTTCGTGCAAATGGTTGGGTTGTTTAAAGATTTTTATTTATTTATTTTTTATTTATTTATTTATTATACATGAAATAATTTGGAAAATATTTATTTCTAGGCTTCATCGGCCCAACTTTAGTTAGTTTGAATGAAACTTTTATTTAGTTTATTTAACTTCAATTTGAGAATTTTAAATGAATTTATACAGGTTGGTAATTTGAGACGAGTCGCCTTTTTTAATTAAAAACAACATTTGAACTTATTTTTCAATCACATTCCGTAAGAAATGTATGGAAGTAGTGTTTTGAGATTTTTGACGTTTCTAGTACCCTGACCTCAAGTGGTCCCATTGGGTCAATTGATCCTTACAAGTAACAAAATCGATTGGCGCTATAAAAACAAACGTGACCTCAAGTGGTCCCATTGGGTCAATTGATCTTTACAAGTAACAAAATCGATTGGCGCTATAAAAACAAAACGTGAAAATTGACCTTTTCCCCGCTGACTGTACCATTTTTTTCAAAATCTTTGAATGCCGATGGGAATAACTATTAAAATTATGGATAGTCTCCTAAGAGTGTTTTGTTCTAGCTACAATGGTTTAGGTAGCTGTCCTTACTGACCCGTCTCAAATTACCACCCTGTATATACTAGCTGACCCAGCAGACGTCCTGCCAGAACTCGAAAATAATTCTCTAACCCGATTGTGGTGCCACCTAATCGGGTCCAATTTTATTTTCAAACAATATATCAAAGTGACGCGACACTTCACGTCAGTTAAATTATTTGAATATTGTTCATACAAAAATAAAATGGGGGTGGGGGTAGGAGGGTGAAAAATAGTTTACGTCCTATTCTCAGACATACTGAATATACACACAAAATTTCATAAGAATCGGTCAAGCCGTTTCGGAGGAGTTTTGTTACAAACACTGTGGCACGAGAATTTTATATATTAGGAGATTTACATATATATACCTATATCACCTGTATAATTGCTTTAATAGAAGATTTGATAATGCTGAAATATGTACATTAATTTTAGTTAATTCCTTATTACAGGAATGTATACGATGCGTATGTTGGAAGGGACCAGCGGTCACCATCCGCAGCATCCGAATCACACCACTCATATGATGATGGGTAAGGAATTTAAACTTTTTTTTTATGTTAAGGTCGTTCTTAATAGGTGACTACCGTCGCTTATTACAGACCTTAGTAGGATAAAGGGTAAGGGATAGGGAAATGGGCTTTGGCATCCCTTACTACTCACTGAAACACAACAGCCCACATGCTGCTATTTCACGGTGGTTACTGCCGCCAGACGGGCTGCCCAATTGACTGCGAAACGCACTGCCACTGCTTGCCAGATTCAAACCTGGCTAGTTCATCCCACCCCCATCCAATCCATCTTCGGACTCCTGAGACAGAGCGTTAAAGCGACACGTCAACGTCCATTCGTCTTCAAAAGTGATTTCTTAATGGTTTAGTTTTGGAAATTATACCCTAACGGCTTTTAAATAGAGGATGGGTACATAATATAGAGTTTGCGTGATTTTAAAATTACTTCTATTGATGAAAGATTTTCGGATAAGTTTTGTTTGGAAACAACCTAAACGAAGGCTAAAAGTAGTGTTCCACAGATGGGAGTCGTGCAGGTGAAACCGCTTGTATATTTTTAAAGGTTTTGAAATACATGTATAATAGTTGAGATATCTCTCGTCATTCCAGCTGAACGCGATTCGGCGTCCGACAGTGCGGTGTCTTCAATGGGCTCAGAGAGGGTACCGTCGCTCTCCGACGGCGAATGGTGCGATGGCAACGACTCGGCACAGGAGTATCACAGGTGAGGCTCTTTATTACGCTGCGGAGAACCAAAGTCTCAAATATGGCCGAAGAAATCTGCCATCTGAAGTAAGAACGAGCGGGACATAAGAATAAATAAGAACACGTAGAACGGAAACTCCCGCTCCGGAAGCGCTCAAATGTCACGATATTAGCCTACACGTTAAACGGGATACTCAGTCGAGCTGTCACTGCCGGCTTCTCCGCGCGAATAAACTTACTTAATAGTTTTACGTGAGCCTGTATGTTTTTATTTTATTTTTGTAACTAAGTAATACTTACTTAAATGGCTTCATTTGGTATGGTACTGACTTATAATAACTTATTATTTATAAGTATATATATTAATGTAGGTACGTAACATAATAATGTAGGTAAGTATTTATAAATCTCACATTTTAAATATTTAACAGTAAGCAGCCCTGGCGACAAACCTGGGCGACAGAGGGGCGTAACGTAACGACATGAAGGGGGAAATAGTTATATAAATGGCGGCGTTTGGGATTCGGACAAAGAAGATTCTACTTGTTATTATTTCTTCTTATGACCTTACCCATACTTATTAATTGAAGCAGACTGTACAAACACGTGGCCAAGTGGCTAAGCACCCCCTTACAGAGAAGACCGTCGTGAAATAAAAGCATGTGTGCTGTTGTATTTCGGCGAATAGCAAGGAATGCCAGAGCCCATTTCCCTATCCCTTCCCAATCCATAATCCTACTATGGTCTTCGCAGCACCTGTAGCGTTGCTTGTGTTATAGGCGACGGTAGCCGCCTACCATCAAGTGGACCGTCGGCCTGTCTGCCGATCTTAACATTAAAAAAAACCTCCACTTACCGAACCGGTAGGTTATCGAATTTTTTTGTGAGAACATGCCCCTCTGAGGGTACTAAAAGGTTGTGCTAATTATTTCAGCTCTAAATTCCGTCCATACGAGAGCGCCGGGTACCCTCGAGAGCGTGCCGCCCCACTTCAACCACAGAAGAAACATCATATGTTTGGAAAACGATGCTTTCAGGTATTTACTTAATTGTCTATTTTAGTTCCACTCAGTAGTCGGAGAGACCCACAGAGGAGGTGATCCTGAAAAAATAGGGCCGCACACCTAAAGGTGCATCCATATTAAATAACATGTTATATAACACATGCCTCACTCGACTCGGTGGACCAATGAGCTAAGAAGCTCATTGGCGGCGGTAAAGCTGCAAAGCCTGGCACATAGACGCAAAATTGCCTGTCTGTGTGTATTCTATAGGATGTACTTCGGAGAGTACAAGTTATATCGAACATGCAGACGTACGGCTGGTCACCATCCTCACTTTGTCGAAATCCCTCTAATTCGGACCAAGCGCTTTAAAACAACTTTTATAATGCGCACTGCTAAGGATTGGAACTCCCTGCCGGCGTCTGTATTTCCGAGCTCATACAACCCAAATCTTTTCAAGGTTCGAGTGAATAACCATCTTCTGGGTGAGCTCACTCCATCGTCGGCCTCATCTTTCCTATGGTTACCATCCTCACCTTGTCGAAATCCCTCTAATTCGGACCAAGCGCTTTAAAACAACTTTTATAATGCGCACTGCTAAGGATTGGAACTCCCCGCCGGCGTGTATTTCCGAGCTCATACAACCCAAATCTTTTCAAGGTTCGAGTGAATAACCATCTTCTGGGTGAGCTCACTCCATCGTCGGCCTCATCTTTCCTATGGTTACCATCCTCACCTTGTCGAAATCCCTCTAATTCGGACCAAGCGCTTTAAAATAACTTTTATAATGCGCACTGCTAAGGATTGGAACTCCCCGCCGGCGTCTGTATTTCCGAGATCATACAACCCAAATCTTTTCAAGGTTCGAGTGAATAGGCATCTTCTGGGTGAGCTCGCTCAATCGTCGGCCTCGTCTTTCCTGCATGGTTAGATGCTGGCCAAGACCAAACTCATTTTTAATAAAAAAGAAGGAAGGCGAAGTCGCAAGCATTAGCTAGTATACAAATAAAATTAATAGAAACAATTAATAGCAGAAATTGTATTAGTCTTACATTGGGCATTCCGTTTGGGAGAAGTAATCATAGCTTAGGATCTATGATAGCTACTAGGGTTGAAGACCAGCATAAGATTAGTGGTGTTGTGTTTCGGTGAGTGAGCAAGGGATGTCGAAAGTCCATTCCCCATTAAGTGTGATAAGCTCGCCAGCTGTCTCCTGCTGCCCCGCTCCGCCATGTTCGAAACCACCTTATTTACACACCAACAGCTTAACATAACTATAATTTCATAATTAACTTTAAAGTACTGTTAGATTCATAATGTAAGCCAATTACAGGCGTGAACGGCATTTACAGTTTAAAGTTACATACACAATACACTTATATATATATATTTTTTTATGTTATGTCGACAGACAGGCTGACGGTCCACTTGATGGTAGGTGGCTACTGTCGCCTATAACACAAGCAACGTCAAAGCTGCTGGATAAGGATTAGAAAGGGATAGGGAAACGGGCTCTGGCATCCCTTACTCACTCACCGAAACACAACAGCACGTATATGCTGTTATTTCACGGTGGTCTTCCGTAAGGGGGTGGTCACTGCCGCCAGGCGGGCTGCCCAAATGACTGCGAAACGCAGTGTGCCCTACCACTACTTTTCAAATCCAGACCAGAGTCATTTTTTGAAAATTACATTAACATTTCCAAAGTTGACCCCGCCGGGAATCGAACCCGGGGCCCTTGAGACGTTAGGCATGCATCCTTGCCACTCATCCAACGGGCCGTCAATATATGTATAGAAAGTCATTATAATTTTTTAGTAGTCGACTGACGAGTGAGTTTCAGCAGTTTACTCTTGAAATCTTTAAATGAGTCACCAAAAATATCCAAATCTGGCAATTTATAGTTTAATTTGTTGTTAACTTGTTGTACATCAAATTTTTTTTTTTTTTGAAAAATATTTCATGTATGTACAGACAGGGCTCGTTTACGATTTTATTATATGTACAGATGTACCCCGCGGGCCTTAAGAGGATAAAGGAATAAAAGATAGGCAAGAGAGGGAAAAGGGATTCACGGTGATCTGAATGAATATTCACAAAGACACACTTGTATTTCACAGGAACAAAATCAACCCACTCTGGATCCTCTCGTGCCACCCCCAAGAAACAGCGTTGTTAAGTATGAATGTCCCGAACAAACATACCATCACGACAGCATGCACATGCATAACGGTAAGTTAAATAATGTTCGAGTTTACTCGTTAATCTTAAGAATCGATTTTCATATAAGGCCCCGCGGTATGAAAATTTTATGAGAAGTAAAATTAATACAAGCGTTAACTAAAAGGCGTTACGTTATCTGTCACTTTGACATTTGTGCGACATTTGTTCCCTAATTCTTTATTATCATATAAAAGCAAACGTCGAAATCTTTTATGAAAAATGTAGTCCGCATTGACGAATTATTGTCGTCGAAAAATGAACTATTTGAACTTATAAAAAAACGTAGTGACATCTGTGAATACCGAACGTAACTAACATAACTTATGTTGGAACACGTGACATCCGAGTGTGCAGAATGTAACTAAATAATATAGGAAAATTTTACACGTTTAAAGGATATGGTATACGGAGCCAGAGTACGACAGAGTGGCCAATCAGCGCTTACGAACAGTACGCACACCTGCCTCGCATCCGGGTCAGACGTTTATACAGCTCAATTCAGCTTTTGTAAATAGAAAAAAGGCTTTTGTAATAGTGTAGTGACAGTTTCGCAGTTTGGCGCAAAAGCTGAACAGACACGGAAAGCTGAAGGGATGCGTACGTATCTCCATAGAAAACCTGATTGTTTTTAATTTTGTGTTAAGACAGACTGAAGGTCCACTTGATGGTAGGTGGCTACTGTTTTTAATTTTGTGTTAAAACAGACTGAAGGTCCACTTGATGGTAGGTGGCTACCGTCGCTTATAACACAAGCAACGCCACAGGTGCTGCAAGTGCGCTGCCGACTACAGCAGAATTAAGGAAAAGGAGGTATCCCTTACTCACTCACCGATACACAACAGCACACATGTTGTTATTTCACAGTGATCTTCTGTAAGCGGAGTGGTTACTGCCGCCAGACGGGCTGTCCAATTTATGACTGCCAAACGCAGTATGCCCTGCCACTGCTCGCTTTTTATACAATAATTGCAAATGATCGTCTTGTTTCAGAGTTCGCTCGTCAACAAACCGCCCCGCCACATGTTCCTCTGCAGCCTGCCCTCGATCTGAATGTGCCGCATTCCACCCACACCCTGCTTCAGGTCAGTTCCCATAGGCACAATTGAATTTTTAAATACTTTGTCGTGCCCTCCTCCAATTTGCACCGGTCCAAACGGGCACGATCTGGCTTACTAAGCGAAAAAATAGTTTTGGCGATCGAATAGCGTTGAGCGCCCTCAGAGGCTCTAGTATGAGTTTACGATACTACACCAATACTACACTCGCTAGCGAGAACGTAAAGCTTTTGTATGGGAAATCGTGAACTGTCAATGTCAAATTATCAATTTTCCATATAAATGTTTTACGCTCTCGCTAGCGAGTGTAGTATCGTAAACTCATGCTAGAGCCACAGGTCTTTGTTGCGGCGTCGTTTCGACTAACCCCCTGCCTTATTAATAATACTATAATCCGCGCCCAGAAGGTTTGCCGATAGCTACATGACGTCACACGTCGATGGTCAGTAGGGTTGACGTAAAAAGGAAAAAAATAAAGAAATAAAATTTATTTTATTTCGCAGTATTAATATATACGTAACGTGAGACATTACAAAAATATTTAAAATTTTAATTAAAGTCATAAAATAAATTATATTATGCAAAAAACTTAACAAATAAAGTAAACAAACAGACGAGCGCCACAGACTACCGCAGGTCAACAACCGAGTTGACATCTGTGTTCGCTATTCAGTGACTTAGAATACACCTAATACATATGGCAGCGCACTTTCAGCACCTGTGGTGTTGCTTGTGATATAGGCGACGGTTGACCGTCAGCCTGTCCGACGATCTTAACAAAAAAAAATAGGGGTTGCACTGGGGGAGTGCCGGCAGAAGTGAAAACTTGAATATTAACGTTGTGCATTTTTGATATTTTGGAATGGTTAGGGAATAATTTTGCACGAATCGCTTTAATTATCAGTATAGCGACTCCACTCCACTCAGTGGCGACCGTCCACCTACGTCACCACTTGTATGGCTACCGGACGCCACTCTGGCGACGGTCGCCGACACTCCTAGCAACACATTTTATCTACACCCATATATATACTACATTACGTCCAGCCAACTCAACTAGACCCCGGACCCAGATATACGCCGGGCGTATATCTGGGTCCGGGGTCTAGTTCAGTTGGTCTTACGAATTTTCGATCAGGTTTTCGATCGCGAGTTTAACATTTTTTCCTCATCGCAAAAACGCACAGCGCCGCTAAAGAAGTTTTCACTTCAAAAAAAAATAGATACTCCAACTCCTATGAATATACTACAATAGTACTTCGTTAAGTATGCGTGTTGGTCGATGATTGATTGATCCGTACTCCACTAACGAAATTCTGTCATTTTTACAGGGTGGCGTGTCGAGTCCTATAAGTGGGCGTTATCCCTTCGGCACCCCGGAGCGGGTGCGTCACAATCACACATACAGTGCACCCCCTGCACCCCACGGGCCACACGCGCCCCCAACGCACCCCGACCATAGACCGCCAGCGGCCAGAGACAAGCGAGGTGAGTGTTCTCCCCAAATCGTGCTTTTTATACGCAAACACTTTTAGGAAATTGGAACACCGCTATTGCTTATTACTAATTTCACTAACTTTACTAAAGATTTTGTATTATTATTTTTTAATGATAATATCGACAGACAGGTCGATCACTTGATTAGGTATCACACGCCGCCTATAACACAAGTATACAGGTTTATGCATAAAGGATTAGGAAGGGAATGTGCCGCTGACATCTCTTTCTCACTCACCGAAACACTATTTTATTAAATTTTTTATTAATTTTAATGTTTATATTAAAACTGGGGTCATTTTTTAGAAAATTTTCAAATTCAAATGAATATTCAAAATTCAAATTCTTTATTCAGATAAAAACGGACAGGTCCACTAACATTTATCTCACAACATATTTCTTAGTAGTTAATATGATCAAACAAAATTAATCACAAAATATAAAATAATTACCAATAATAAGGAGAATATATCATAAATTAGAATATTAGTCAATTAAACTATCTGCTAACATATTGTGCAACATATTAACATATATTGTGCAACATATATATCATTTAAAGAAATTGGGATCATTATTAACTTGCTTTTCGCAAATTGTCTTCGTCGGAGTAATGAATGATTTATTTTCGTATAGTGAGGCGTTTGACCGACGGGAGTGTCTCGGATGGTGGATCTTCAGTAGGTGGACAGCATCTGAGCAGGGACGAGAAGAGGGCGAAAGCTTTAGGTATTTACATTTGTTTCTCCAAAGGATATAAAAGTTCTTTTGTTTTCTGTTATGCATACATGTCATGCATGTATTATGTCTTCTATACATATAATAAAATCGTAAACGAGCCGTCTTTACATTAAAACTTTAAAAAAAAAAAACAATTCGTACACGTTATACTTTCGCGAGCAAAAAAATCGACTCAGGCTGCACGCTCGCGGTAAAAAGTTTCTGACACAAAAACTACAACTTCAATATTATTATTATTTTAAATCACATGTAGTTCTTGGCCTTAGTATTAAGAAAATATCAAAAATGTCAACCTCACAGAATATGGTAAGTTAAAAACGTGCTATAATCGAAAAAAAAAAGTTTTTTACCTGTTTGACCTACGTGATATTAGGTCATATAAAAGGGTGTATATCTGATAAATCCTTATCAGTTACTCATCAATAGTTAACTGAAACATATCTCTCTTATTTACAATAAGGAATATTCCTGAGAATGGACACAACCACCGAAGAAGCTGCTCAAGCGGTTGCGCTATTGCAACAAGGCCAGGGTCAACGTGAAGTCGCTCGTGTGTTGAATATGAACCAGTCTGCTGTATCAAAAGTTTACAGAAGATATCAGGAGACTGGTAACTTTCAACGGCGTACAGGATCTGGCAGAAAGCGGTGCACATCAGAAAGAGATGACCGATTCATTGTCACTACTTCGCTGAGAAATCGGGCTTTAACTGGTGTTAAAGTCTAACAGGAGCTCAGGGAAATGCGAGCAGTGGTTGCGAGTGAGTGGACAGTCAGAAGACGACTCAAGGCAACCAACTTAACTCCAAAAAGGCCAGCTACCGGACCGAAATTGACACCAGCCCATCGAGTAGCCCGCCTACGTTTTGCAAAACAACACGTCGATTGGACTAACGAGCAATGGCGCTCTGTTCTGATCTCGGACGAGAACAGAGTATGCCTTTATGGCAGCGACAGAAGAGGACGAGTCTACAAAAGACCTGGAGAACGATTTGCGTAATGCTGCACCCAAGAAAATGTCGCTTTTGGAAGAGGTTCCTGCATGGTGTGGGCTAGCATTTCAATAGACGCAAAAAGCGAGCTGCTTTTTATTGAAACTGGCAGCCAAGCTGGAGGTCTGACAGCAAATCGATACGTCGAAGAGATACTAGTGGATCATGTTGTCCCTTAAGCTGGTTTTGTTGGAGAAGACTTCATCCTGATGCAAGATAATGCCCGCCCACACACCGCAGCTTCTGTACGGCAGTACTTACAAGATCTTGGCATTCGTACAATGGACTGTCCAGCGCGTAACCCGGACTTGAACCCCATTGAACATTTGTGGGACCAGTTCAAAAGGAAAGTCCGGGCTAGAAATCCCTCATCAGCCACGAAATCTGACCTTCAAGCGGCGCTTTCTGAAGAATGGGACACTACACAACAAGACGTCGTAAAAAAACTTATCCGGTCCATGAAGAACCAGTTATAAGCTGTAATTAGGGCCAGGGAGGGTAACACTAAGTACTGATGAGGTTTTCTTGTGAAAAATAAAAGTTTTTTTAAACTAAAACTTGATTATTCTTTACAATTATTCCCACTAAATTCAGATTTTTAATCCCTCTAAAATTTTGACTTTTTTTTTTCATTAATAAAACAAAATGTTCAACTTGTGTATACACATTTTAAAGCTATGGCTTAGGTCTTTGTGGAATTTTAA
This sequence comes from Bembecia ichneumoniformis, assembly GCA_910589475.2. Classification (NCBI taxonomy): domain Eukaryota; kingdom Metazoa; phylum Arthropoda; class Insecta; order Lepidoptera; family Sesiidae; genus Bembecia; species Bembecia ichneumoniformis. Next base: position 2,751,870 of record OU342547.1, read on the forward strand.
ACAAAATTAAATTTGGTGTAGTAGTTTTTGTGCCAGACACTTTTGACTACGAGCGTGCGGCCTGAGTCGATTTTTTTGCTCGCGAGAGTACTTATGTAACCGAGGTCAAAAAACAGTTTTTAGAATTTATGTCTGTCTGTGCGTTTGTGCACGTTAATCAATTTGAATGCGGTTTTCACTGATGTATTTTAGAAAGCTTCCCGTAACATTTAATGTTTGTTTCATTCCAATCGGTTTACAAACAAAAAGTTAGGCGCTACACCGAGGCGGGTCGCTAGCAGACCATGAAGTTTTGACAGCCTCTGAACTGGCTGACATTAAGCTAATTTATTGTTGAACTATTGGCCGTCTTAACCGGAGCAACGTTCGGTATTACGTACAGGAATTCCTCTGGAGGTGCACGACATAATTAACCTGCCCATGGACGAGTTCAACGAGCGTTTGTCGAAGCACGACCTGAGCGAGGCGCAACTGTCGCTCATAAGGGACATCAGGCGACGCGGCAAGAACAAGGTGGCGGCCCAGAACTGTCGCAAGCGCAAGCTCGATCAGATCACGTCGCTGGCTGACGAGGTGCGGTCTATGCGGGACAGGAAGGCTCGTACTCAGCGCGACCATCACGCGCTCAATGCTGAGCGGCAGCGCGTCAAGGAGAGGTTCGCGGCGCTCTACCGTCACGTTTTTCAGGTATTGCCTTCTTTACGAATTTGGTCCGAAAAGAACAATGGCGAACCCCCATACAAACTTTTATTGACTTGAACTTTTCGCGTCTACAAATGAAAAATATGTAAAAGTATAGACTTTTTATTACTAAACTATGTGGCATTAGATTTATTACTTAGCAAAGTCTGGAATTAAAGATATTTTAGTTTTAATACTTTGAGGTTATGTAAAAGAACGCCTATTATTTGGATTAAAATATATATTTAGCATATTTTTAGATTAAAATAAACTGTAAGTACTTAAAACTGAGTTCAGAATAAAATATTTTTAGGTAAATTGTGATTAAAGTCTTGCTACGAGTATATATAGTGTTCTGTGATATAATTTTTGTACATAGAATAATAACTAAAGCATTATTATTCTATGTTTCTGTACCTTATTGGTCACATTAAATTGTCACTTACTCAATTTTAAAGGAAGATGTCACAGAACACTATATACTAACAAGGAGATGTTTAGTCAAGTGTGTTTCTTTTAAAATTGATATTTACATACATCCGGACTTAGACAGACCATTGGTATAATTTGAAAAATCTTGGAAAATTTAGTTATTTCTCTTTATTTTGATCACATTCAAAGACGCTTCAAAATTCTTTGAACAAAAATTTCGCCATTGTTCTTTATCTACCCCCTGAAAGATACAATACAATACTGAGTCTTTCTTAGGGCCCTTTTCTGTCATGCTGATTTTCACCTGCGTGCGGAAGTGGTCTGCGGAATGTCTGTGCTGAATGATAGCAAGCTCCTGGCTGCAAGTGGAACAAAGATTTCGTTACAGGAAATCTTTGTTCTATGTGATAATCCGTGAAAGATTACGTTTTTAACATGAGCGTAAAAAACCATCGATACACACTTCCCATAAGCATTATTTTATTATTATTCTTCCTACAATAATAATAATCTATTATTATGATTGGTTAGGTGAGCCAAGTATATCCGAGTCAATGGTCAATGTAGTGTTGATAAAACAATTTATTTTTAGTAAGTTTTTTTTTTTACTAATAAGTAAGGTTTTTTTTTTTTCTTTTTCCCTCAGAACCTACGCGACGCAGATGGACGTCCATTATCTTCGAATCAGTACTCTCTGCAGCAGGCAGCCGATGGGAATGTCGTCTTGATACCGAAAATGGCCCAACATTCAGGTAAAAATACTTATTACGAATTAATATATCGCGAGAAGAGAGAATTTATAATATGTGGACTTTCTCAGGCAGGCCTTTGATGGTATGTGGCTACCGATGCTTAAACTACACAAGCAACGCCAGTCAGGGACCGAATTTCTAAAAGATTTCTAACCATTTAATATGATTTAGGGATATTAACATATTGAGAATGTCAGAGATTTTGGTCACACCATGAAGTGTCTAGTTCATTTTAAGTCTTCAAAACAGGGACGTAGATACCTCCGTATCAATTGTATGGGGACATGGGGCTACCGCGGCCCTGACCTTTAATTTAATTTTTAGGCCGTACGCTGAACTCTTTTGCGTTTATGAGTCTAAATGCATTGCGTCTATAAACATTTTTTTAAACAAAATTTTTATCCTCCATCAGCCCGTTGAATGAGTGGTTATGGTGCTTGCCTTAACGCTCTGTGCTAGGGTACCCGGGTTCGATTCCCGGCGGGGGTCAACTTAGAAAATGAACTTTTCAATTTTAGCTCTAGTCTGGATCTGAAAAATAAAGGCAGAGCGAACTGAGTTTCGCAGTTATTTGGGCGGCGTGTCTGGCAGCAGTAACCACCCCTTACAGAAATAACTACCGCCGTGAAATAACTGCACGTGTGCTGTTGTATTTCGGCGAGTTGGTAAGGGATGCCAGGTAAGGATGCCTATTTCCCTATCCCTTATTGTTAATCCTATTGTAGTCAGTAGCGCACTTGCAGCACCTGTGGCGTTGCTTGTGTTATAGGCGACGGTAGCCACTTACCACCAAGTGGACCTTCACCCTGTCAGATAGAATCAGGGAATCCCCCTCTCAATAGATGGCGTTAGCCGGTATCTTACCTCCATTCTCTCACAAATATAATTTCCTTTTTATTTTATTTTTTATTTTTTTATTTTTTCAGATCATCCAATGAATCGCACCTCCGACGACGAAATCGACCGAAAGACGAAGTTTGACCAGTGACATTGTACTTTCCCGAAGTGGTATGATGTTTACCAGCAAACCACCTTCTACCAAGGACCCCCCCTATTTGCATATAAATGTTGAACATTTTTATAATTTTTACGTCTTAAGGCTTGTCCCAGCAATGTATACATATATATTTTTTAATATGTTATTTTAAAATTTAAACTGTAATTTCTAAGAAATCATTAATGATTCATTCATATTGGTGAAAAAAAAAGTAGATTTTTTTGTAATTAATTCAATTATTATCTAATAAAAAGTCTGAAAAGTAATTTCAAAAGTAACACTCAAGATCGTACTTTAAAATATGTATAGCAATGCAAGTAAGCGAAGGTGATTGTAAACAAAAAATATCCATTGTTGATTTTAGAACAATTATCTACATTTACTTTCAATATTAAATGAATTCTTTCTTAAATGTGACAAAAAAATCTTCACCGTTGTCCGTTCTGACAAATAATTGTTTTAAGGAATTACCTAATTAATAATAATTAAAAAATATATTTGTATTATTATTATTAATTTTCTGTCAAAAATGGACAGTCGATTTAAAAAAAAATTACCTATGTAAATAGGAGTCGACAAGCCTTAATACGTCATCATGAAAGGAGACGATTTTTTAATGTTTGTTCGAAAAAGAAATCGTCAATAGGTACAGTAATTCTGTTCTTGTATAGAGTTCGTGTAAATAAACGTGATGTTCGAATGGGTACCTGCAAATTACCCGCAATCTATTTTTTTTTTTTTTTTTTGTAAAAAAAATTTCTGTACACACGTGTTAGCTTCGCAGAGCAGTTTTAAAAACTACGGCTTCTCATAAAACGTAATACATAATATTTACAAATGCGATAAAGTATAAAAGTGAAAAAAAAATATGAAAAAATGTGATAGAAAAAAAATATTCCATTTTTATTAGTGTAGTTTTGTTTTACAAAACTTTACATGTTTTTCGTAAAGTGACGGATAAAGTGAGTTTTTCATAGCTGATCCAACGTTATTATTTTTTTAAATATATTACGAAACATTTTTTTTTGTTTGTTTATTGTTTGATATTTTTTGTCATAGCGCATTTTATATATTTATCGAAACGTTGTATTTTGTAGGTATTTGATATCGTAATCGGAATCGTTATTTGTTCTAAAGAATTGCACATAATTAGCGAAATTTAATCTAAATAAACGTAATGCATTCTGTTTGAATAAAAGAAAGTTAAAAAACAAAGCGACTTGAAGTGTTTTCTTTTTCTTTTTAGAGTTTTTTTTTAAATCATATTTAACATGCTGTATATGAATTACACTTAGTTATCCTTGTCGTTACGAACAACGTCAGAGACATTACATTTCTTTTATAAATACAAAATTAAACGTTGATTATTTTCTGTTGTGTCATTGTCAAACGTTATCTGTCACTTTATCTAGAACCAAGTAAGTCTAACTTCGGACTAATACAAATAACAGAAAAGGCGTCCGCACACGAGTTCGAATCGGAATTTGTGTGTGAACGCCTTTAACAGAAACGACTGATAAAGTATAAAATGTATAGTTTTAAAATTAAAGCCCCTTTCTAAAAAAAAAAACTTATTTAAAACAGTGACTTTAAACTTATTTGAAACACATGAGTTACTCATTTCCCTGCGGGCCTAGAGCGGCCCGCCACGCGCTTTAATCCGGCCCGCGAGACAATTAAATTTTTTAATTATTTTTTTACTACATAATACTTATCATTAATCGTTAATTTTGATGATTTATGATTAATGATTTATGACAACGAGATAAGTATAACGTATTCAAATCGGCACGTCAGTCTCGTTCACTGTTTTAAACTGTTTATTTTTTAGGGCATAGGATGTTTTAACGACATCGTTTTGTTGCAATAAATTAATTTAAGGTAGTTACTGATCGAGAGGGTTTTTTTTTGTTAATATGATTATTATTTATATTAAAAAAAATATATAAATTTAAGTGCGCCTTTGTCATGAAGGTTTATTTTTATATTATATATGTATATTTCGCGGTTTTATTTACCGAGGCCGGTTTATTTAAAGTAAATATATATTATATACTAAACACAATTTCTCGCTGTACGCGGAGAAATAAAGCTTATTTTGCGTAGTGTTGTGCTTGCTTCAAAAGAAAATTGGCTTGACTGCGACAAGCAGAAGATTAGAGAAAGTCGTATTTACCAGAGCCCCCTTATCATTAATCTTAAGGACGATTTTGATGAAAGTGACTCGGATGACGATAACTGTTAATGTTATTTATTTTTTATTCGTTCATTCGTTTTTATTTTTAAGTTATACAATAAAATATTTGCTTTTAATTTTGTAAACATTTACCTATATAACCGCGATACGCGCGTTGTGCTTCACTACGCGTTGCCATAAGGCCATAAGAGAGAGTGAGCGCGGAATATGCTTCGATGTGCTCGCACTTGTATATTGCCTCGCGTACAGCGAGAAATTGTGATTAGTATAGTAAAACATTTAGTTTTCGTGTAAAATTCATACTAAAAATCCACTATATACAGATGTCTCATAAAAGTTTAAATATATCTACCGTCTTGTATATGCCTCGCGACTAATTGTTATGCAAATGCTGGTCGACTGATTGATCGGTTCTGATCTTCAGACCTAATAATAGGCGCGTAGGCCGGCTATAACCTCAGTTTCTATTTATTTTATTGAAAATATTGTTTTCTAAGTTTACTTACGTGTGAAATCTTTTTTTTTTTTTAAACCGGTTGCATAACTAATAAGGCGAGGCGTAGTTTGATTACACAGGACTCTGTCTTTGGTTATTATTTTATCTGTGGTTCTGATAGGTTCTGAGACACTGTATATATAATTTTCGTTGTCAAAATAATAATAATAGTAATAATAAACGGCTAACACCTAACACTAAAACATCGAATCTGCTGTTTTCGTGCAGAAAATTTTCTATGAACATTATTGAAAAAGTACAAATTTGAAATTTTGTATAAAAAAAAAATTATATGGAGAAATTATCCATTTGCGGAAATGCAAATGTATATGTACCCCTGTATGCATTTTATTTTTTGATTTTACTTAGTTACCATTGAAAGCATGTCTATTTTACGTTTTGTTATCGCAAGCGTTCTACTGTTTACGTTCTAATTGTGTAATTTACGGAAAATTATAGGTGTGCTACACGCGAGTACAGTATCTAGGTCATGGTATAATAATATGGCCCGACACAAGCTTGCGTCATCGCTGCTGTGTTGCCAGTTTATTTGCTTTCAATCTGCCCGAGTTCAATTTATTACATGTATATATAGTTAAGATGAAGTTTTTTTTTTTTCTATGCGATTACTTTGATTAATGTGTAAAATGACCTATTTTACTTGCTAACACAGAGCGTCCCATAAAAATCATCTTTTGTGTGGCAAGCGGAGCGCCAGATCTTGTTTTCTTCGACCATGATCTAGATGAATAATACATTTTTGTATTGTCTTGTGTGGGCTTAGGCTCATAAAACTCACTTTCCCTAAATGTGCACTCTTTCTAAAGGTACAATTGTTTAGAAGGATCACTTTCTCGGAAGGTGCAAAAAGTCTCAAAAGGTGCACTTCCCAAATGGAACAATTTCTCATATAGAGCACATTATCTCAGTAGATACACTTTCCCAAAGAGTGAACTTTTAGAAAAAGTGCACATTTCGGGAGAGTGAGTTTTGTGAGCCTAAGCCGTCATGTGGCCCATTCGTTTAATGTCGGCGAAAAGTTGCATGAGAAACGTCAAGGACGTGCGAATGTCATGTTGTAACAACTGTCATTTTTGAATGACGTCTGTCATTAGGTATAGGACTGTGGCCAACGTGTAGGGCCACTGTCGTGTTATCACTGAAAACGCTACGCTGTAAAATGATTGAAGTACATAATTACGAGACACCTTGATGTTCCGGAAATTCGTTGTAATGTTTGTTGTTGTGCATATTTTCACTTCATATTATTTTGCATAAAATTTATGGTACCATTTAAGGCTAATTATACTTTTCGTATTGTGAGATACTTAGTTGAAATGAAGTAAAGTTGGTATAATTCTTTGTAATATATGATTAACTTACCTTAGTTCTCTTTGTAACATTTAAGGTTTAAGTGTATAAGTTTATTGTAACATAAGTCTTAAGGTTTTATGGTATAAAAATTTAAACTTCACATTTTTTTTTTCATTTGAACTCCTTTGTCAATGAAAACGAACGATTTATGGCGCTCCGAATACTCACCTTACCACGCCATACCACTCCACTGCTTCAATACGATGCACGCGTAAATGCATAAAGGCATAGATAAAATACTACTTAACCAGTATAGATGGTCAACCTCCATATAACGATCTGAAGCCAATTTCATATTGGGATTTCCACTCACTAGATGTCACTAATAGTCTCGAATTTAACATTAATGTGTAGGTATTTTGTTAAAAATTATAACCAACAAATTCAATCACGCAGTTATAGTTCCTTATTATCGTGGTAATAACTAGAGGGCGACGTTGCTGGGAGTACTTTTATGTATGATATTATTCCCTTTCATGCATATTTTAATGAAAATGATAGAAAAATTTTATTTAGATATTTAATATTATTATATCAGAAAACATTATGTTATTAATTTGTTTTACAATTATAATGCATAATGACCATAGTACAAAAATAACAAATTAAAATGTGTGAGTTATCATTTTTTTCTTCGTAACACAATCGACAAAAACTGGTTAATTTTTATCTATGTTATAACTAACTGAACCTGGCCACGCTTTGCTGTAAGCTCAATTTTATTTTCGTTTCCGCTGAAACTTCGGAATAGAAAGTATATATAAACACTCTTGTGATAAAATGCATCGTTTTGCAAAAAAATTAAGTTAATCCATCACCCAGTTTTTCAGTTTTCTGAACACAAACATACATACCTAAGCAAAATTATATCGAAGTATGTAAAGATTATGAATACAAATAACAAAAAACATAATTAATAATATTTTATCGATTGACAAGACGTTTTTCTATTATAGGATATAATCGGTCAGTAATTAACGTTTTAGTTCCTTATTGCCCTATTTTTTAGAACAGAACCTATACCGTTCATACGGCCCTTTTATCGTTGTTCGTGTTAAATTTATTATCAATTACTGCTGGTTAAGACAATAAAAGATTTTAAATACTTATAACTTTGGATTTTATTTTGAAATCAATCTTAGAACATTTTCTACAGTAGTCAACGTTAACGAGGCCATTTTAAAATCACATCACACACAGAACATTGATACACACTATATATTCAACTTATCCCTACATATGTATACGGTTTCCGGGTCCGGGCATAGAGCACCGATAGATTGGGTGCATTCACAATTAATATTATAACATCCCCCCTCGATTTATAGTTTCATTAGTAAACATAAATATGAACTCAGAAATCGCACATGTCAACAGAAACCAATTTTTACATAGCATCAGTATAAATGAACATAAACACATTCAAAAACAAATAATCCTAACAATTTAACACAAGTCAAAAACTAAAATTAAAATCTTCTACACTTATTCAATTTAATGTTTAATTGCCAAAACATTTACTATTACTTATCTATTTACTTATTTTATTTAGCTTTTTCACTTTTAAGTTTTTACTTAGCAATTATTATTTTTAATTATTACTTAGGAATTTACTTAGCAAAAATCAAATTTTTCATTTTAGTTAGTCTTTCAGCACTGACTGATTTTGTCAAGAAGTCAGACAAGTTATTCTCTGTTGAGATATACTGTACTTCAATACACTTGTTTATAACTAAGGTTTTTAGATAGTGTTTTTTAATATCTATGTGTTTAGCACGCTTACTATTTTCCATTGTTTTAGAAATTTGAATTGCACCACTATTGTCCATGTACAACACACATTTCACTACACAGTTCACTTGGTCACTTAGTCCATTTAAGTCACAGTACAGTCCCTTCAGGTATACCAGATCACAAGCACTTGTGGCTGCAGCTACGTATTCTGCCTCCACTGTAGATAATGACACACAGGTTTGCTTTCTTGAAAGCCAAGCAGTCACATTTCCATTGTACAATGTGATGGAGCCTGTCACACTCTTCCTGTCTATGGTGTCTCCAGCCCAATCTGCATCTGAAAAAGTTTCTAAACGTTCTTGTTGGTGTGCAGTGTACAGAGGGCCTTCATTTGCTGTTCCTTTTAGGTATCTGAGTACTCTTTTTGCCTGTATCCAAGTAGATTGTGTTGGTTTATCCAAAAACTGGCTGAGATATGATGTGGCAAATGATATGTCAGGTCGAGTGAAGTTTGCCACAAATGCCAAACTCCCAATGAGTTGTCTATAAGGTACATTCTCGATTACAGGTTCGTTCACATCATATTGAAATCCTTTAATCAAAGGTGTATTTGTTGCTTTACATTCGGACATACCAAATTTCTTGAGCATTTTAGATATTTGCCTTTTCTGTGTAATTTTTAAGTAATCCTCGTTTCTTTCTATCTCTATTCCTAGGAATGTATTTGGTTCTCCAAAATCTTTTACATGAAATTCTTTCTTTAGACTTTCCACTACACGTTCTATGTTTTGATAAGGTCCAGTCAATATTATGTCGTCGACGTATATTACCATATATATATTTATATCTTTACCAATGTATAAGCAAAAATCATGGAGTGATCTTGTAAATCCAATTGTTTCAACATATGTGTTAAATCTTTGATTCCAACATCTTGGGCTTTCCTTTATACCATATAAGCCTCTGTTTAGCCGTAGTACTTTATTCTTCTGAATATTCAACCCTTCTGGAGGTTTTATATATACTTCGGACTCTAGTTCACCATTTAAGAATGCAGTAGGTACATCCAGCTGACGTAGTGGCCATTTCTTTGACACTGCGTGTGCCAATACAGTGCGCACTGTTGATATTCGTGCTACGGGTGCATAGTTCTTTCCAAAATCTTCCTTTTCTCTTATTTGGAACCCTTTAGCTACCAGTCTAGCTTTCCTTTCTTCATTATCTTTTGTTTTAAATATCCATTTAGTATCTATTGCCTTTTTACCCTTTGGCAAGTCTGTCTCAGTCCAGGTCTTCATTTCTGTTAGTGCTTGAATCTCTTTCCTAATTGCATTCTCCCAACCATTCTTAATTGCTTCTGTATAATCCTGAGGATCCTCCGCACTGCTCACCAAACAATACGCCTCATATAGTTCATAGTCATTCAGATATTTTGGCGCATTTATTACTCGTGTACTTCTACCACTGATAGAACTTGTAACATTTCTTTCATCTTCAGTGTCAAATCTTTCAAGTGTGAGTTTTTCCTCTTCTTCCTTCTTTTCGCTGTCCTCACTTTCCTTTTTCTTTGTTTCCTCTTCCTTCTTTTTATGACTATTTTCTGTTTCTTCATCTTGTTGGTAATAGTAATGTCCATTTTCTTCTTCTTTCTCCTGTATTGCTCGGTATTTAAAATCTTTTTCGTCAAATCTTACATCTCTTGTAACTGTGATATTGTTAGTGATGGGATCCCACACTTTATATCCATTTTTAGCATATCCGATCATTCTGACTTCCTTAGCTCTTGGATCCAGCTTGTCTTTTCTTGGTAATATAATTGCCCAACCTTTACTTCCAAAAACTCTTAATTTGTTTAAAGTAAATTCCCTTCCAAATATTTTTGCTGGTATTCCAAAATTTATTGATTTTGATGGGCATCTGTTTAGTATATAGGTTGCTGTCAATACTGCTTGTCCCCATAGGTGCCTTGGTAATTCAGATTCATTCAAAAGTGTTCTAGCTTTATCCAACAATGACCTATTCATTCGTTCGCTTTTACCATTCATTTGCGGACTGTATGGTAGACTATACTCTATATTTATGCCTTTTATTTTGCAGAATTTCTTAAGGTCATTGGAACAGTACTCACCTCCATTATCACAACGGATTCTTGTTACTTTCAGATCTTTTTCTCTTTCTAATCCGTTTATATAATCAATTAAGTTTTGTGCTGCCTCTGACTTATTTTTCAACAAGTAAGTTTGGGTAAAATGTGAGAAATCATCTATTATAGTTTGAAAATACCTCATTCCATCTTTTGTCTCTTGTTTCATGGGCCCCGCCACATCAGAATGTATGAGTTCACCTATTTGTCTGCTCTGTCTGTGCCGAACAGGTTTAAATGGCAATCTTGTGCTTTTGTTTTTCATACACTCGCCACAACATTGTTTACTAAACGGCAATTTCATCTTTGAAAGACCTTTTCGATTAAGATGGGCCAGTCTTCTGTGCCATATATTGTCATCATTGGTCGTAATGTAGCACTGCTCAGTCAAATCCAGAGAAACGGCAAGTATATGTAATTTTCCATTCTTTTCTCCAAAAAATTTTATGCCATTTTTGCTTATTTTCAAATGTCCTTTTGTAAATATTACATTATAATTTCGCTCCATCAACCTGTTTACCGATAGTAAATTGTGTGTCAAGTTCGGTACAATCAATCCTTCAATTTTCAGTTGTCTTTCTTTATATTTTGTTTTCAAAATTCCTTTCTTAGTAGCTTTCAACACATCTCCATTTGCTATTTTTATACATATTTCTTTATCCAGGTTTTCTATCTCTGTCATATATTTTTCATATTTTTGTTGAATAAAATGATGGGTCGCTCCGGAGTCCACCACAAATACTATGTCTTTTTCTGTCTTATTTTGAATTATATTTGTTTCAGTTGAGAATGCAACAAATAAGCTCTCGTTCTCTTCTGCCAAGTTGGCTGTGGGTCTTCCTCTTCCTCTGCTTCTATAATTATTTCTTCCTCTATATGGTCTGTCATACCTGCCCCGGGCTTGCTTATTATTACACTGAAATGCCTTGTGCCCTTGTTTTTTACATCGGAAACAAGTTAAAAAGCTGCTTTCTACATCAATGTTAATGTTGCTGTTCTCTGTTGTCTTTCCATCTCTGATTTTTAATTCTGAATCCAATAAACGTGACTTTACAAATTCTATGTCTATTTCCTTTTCGTTGCTCATTGTTTCAATTGCAGTGATAACTGTGTCGTATTCTTTCGGTAACGTCAATAACAAATGGCACACCTTGTCACTCTCTTCAATTTTACAGCCTGCCGCTTCCAGGTCATTGATAATTTTGTCGAAATCATTGAAATGTTCTTGCATTGTTTTGCTTGAATGGCACTTTAAGCTCAATAGTTTCTTTCGTAGGTATAGCTTATTGAAGACACTTTTTCGTTCGAACACGCTCTCCAACTTTTCAATCATTTCACGTGCCGTGCTGCATTTTCGCAAAATGTCAATATGGCGGTCCGATACGCAGGACACAATTAATAATTTCGCCCTGCTATCTTTCACGACAAAGTCTTTATCTGTAACTCTTGATTCTGTCCGATCAATCGTTTCACTCAGTTCTTTTTCTTCGAGTAATATTTTAATTCTAAATTTCCAAATGGAGAAATTTGAAGCGTCATCCAATTTCGGCAAGGCCAATTGTGCATTTGCCATTCTTCTTTTTCTTGGACAAGAACCACGCTCTGCTGTTAAATTTATTATCAATTACTGCCGGTTAAGACAATAAAAGATTTTAAATACTTATAACTTTGGATTTTATTTTGAAATCAATCTTAGAACATTTTCTACAGTAGTCAACGTTAACGAGGCCATTTTAAAATCACATCACACACAGAACATTGATACACACTATATATTCAACTTATCCCTACATATGTATACGGTTTCCGGGTCCGGGCATAGAGCACCGATAGATTGGGTGCATTCACAATTAATATTATAACAGTTCGTGCCCACTTCTTTTATATTTTAAATAAATTTTAGTAGAGCATTTAGCATGAGAATTGACTGACTGCAGCGACTCTAGCGGATTTTTAATGACAACAAATAAGCGACAAACTACACAGGCGGCATCTAGATATAAGCGAAATTGGATAGGGTACGGATTCAAAGTACGTGAGTGACCATCTATGGTACTGTGGCTCTAGCATGAGTTTACGATACTACACTCGCTAGCGAGAGCGTAAAACATTTATATGGAAAATTGATAATTTGACATTGACAGTTCACGATTTTCCATACAAAAGTTTTACGTTCTCGCTAGCGAGTGTAGAATTGGTGTAGTATCGTAAACTCATACTAGAGCCTCTGGTTAAGTAGTATTTTATCTATGATAAAGGGCACCGGAGAATGAAATTATTTCATGCAAATTTTAAACAGATGTATAAAACATTTTTTTTTTGGAGTTTATTTATTGGAGTTTACTCCTTAAGAATCGATTTTCATATAAGGCCTCCGGTATGAAAATATTATGAGAAGTAAAATTAATACAAGCGTTACGTTATCTGTCACTTTGACATTTGTGCGACAGCTGACGCATGTATTTATGTTCCCTAATTCTATTCTCTGGATTTATAGAAGACTTGACTGCCTCCGCTTTGGGCTTGACGGACCTGTTTTGGAAAATTTAAAGAAATAATTTGACTTGACTGCTTTGAATTTGGACTTGACTGACTAGTTTCGGGATCTGCTACTTTTTATTTTAATTTAAATTTGGGTTTTTTATATTGATATTTTTACAAGTGACACTAGCAAGATCATCGGAGAAGATCTGATGGAGCCATAACCAAAATAAGAAGAAGAAGGACTTGTAGAAGCAAACGACGAAATCTTGTATGAAAAGTGTAATCCGCGTTGAGGAAAGAAACGATAGAACGTTATGAGCGTAGCGTAGCTACATCTGTCGTCGAATAATGAACTATTTGAAATTATAAAACGTAGTAACATCTTTGTAAAACGTAGTGACCCCGTAGATACCCGACAGCGTGGGCCGCTGTCTTCTACCGGCTAAAGCCCAACGACTTCCTATTAGATGGGCGGGTACGTTGCGACACGACACCCGCACCCCGCTACGTATTTCAAATGCGGGGAGGGCTATGCTCCCTGTCGGTACCTCGACGTACCCGAAAGTCGAGGTAGGCCAGCCATGTCGGAGAACCTCACGACGGGCGGTAGTCTCCCCTAAGACTACCGCCCAATTCACGGTCAAGGGGAAAGGTGGTGGAGATAGGCCAGAAGTATCCCGTTCTCCAGGGTGATAAAATGTATTGAACTAATTTACTGATCCAGTCACGGAAGGAGACACTGTCAAACATTCTACTCCGATCACATAAAATTGTGCCAAATAATGACACGGCTTTAGAGAAACGTTTAAATTCATCTGCATCTTATCTTATGTACTTCGATAAAAATTAAACAATAATGAAGACATATTTGACTCGGGGAGAGGTCCGAATACATCAGTTTTTTTTTTCATGTTAAGATCGGCAGACAGGCTGACGGTCCATTTGATGTTATGTGGCTACCGTCGCCAATAACACAAGCAACACCACAGGTGCGCTGCCGACTCCAGTAGGATTAAGGATAAGGGATTGGATAGGAAAATGGGCTCTGGCATCCCTTACTCGATGACTCCAAGACGATTCGGCTGCGATGTATGTATAGCCTGTATCTATCCTACGCCATAATATGGAATATATACTTATTAATGAATGGGAGTGTTTGTTCTGCGTATTGCTTATTAGATACCTATTATTTCTCTACAAAAATAAAGTAATAAATTTATGACCTACAGAAGCAGATATTTTTTACATTGATATTGATTAAAAATAATTTTGAAATGATCATTTAAACAAGAAAATCGGACCATTAAAAAAATGAATTAAATGAAAAATGAAGATTCAACATTTTTATTTTAAATCATTCCATTTAGAAAAAAATTCAATTCAAAAAAAAAAATCCAATAATTCACAGAGCGTTTCGCAGTCATTGCGTTTGGCGGCAGTAACCACCCCCTTACAGAAGACGACCCTGAAAGAATGGCACGTCTGCTGTTGTGTTTCGGTGAGCGAGTAACGTAAGGCAAAGAATGGAGTAAGGGCTGCCAGAAATGCCAGAGCCCATTTCCCTATCCCCTCCCAATCCCTTATCGCCGCCGATAGCCGATATTGTTTTACGCAAGTTTTACGTTGGCGAATGACTCATTGCTGCCTAGTGAAACACCAAAGAGTTCTTTGTGATATAGGAAAGAAACCACAGAACACTATAAACTCACAAGAATAAACAATATTATATTTTTTCTTTTAATCTTCTTTTGCGTAATATTATTTTGAGCTTATTTTAAACATATATAGAATAATATATAGAGTATTATATACAAAAATAGAGTACCACAACCATGTGTAAGTGATGTAGTCTTTATAGTTTTCATACTATACTAGTTCAAAAGTTGAAAAACTTGTCATAATTCTTGCTACCACCACTAAAATACGTGCGACAAAAAACAAAATGGACTTGTCGCAAGCGTTTAAAAACATTCAAGCCCTGCAAACACCTCAGAACAATAACTAAAGCAAACACCACCGACCACGCCAGGCCACGATCCCTTTGAAATATGATGAAAAAACCGACAACTTGGCGATAGCGCGCCAACATTAGCAATACGGTATTTGACTATAATGAAAATATGAAACAAATTGTTACTAGTCTAACTGTAAATATTTTTTCAAACTAAATTAACCAACACTCTTGCCACCATTAATATACCTTCGATGCTCTAACCAAATGGTATCATGCGTGATGATGGCAAGAGACCAGATGGATTGTCCCTAGTTCCATGGAGGATGGGTCGTCCGCTGGTGTGGGATGCTACCTGCGTCGACACATTGGCACCATCCCATCTTCATGGAACACTTACCACAGCTGGTGCTGCTGCGGAAGCGGCCGAGAAACTTAAAATTCACAAATACAGAGATATCGGCACCGGCTACATATTCATTCCTTTTGATGTCGAATCTCTGGGTCCGTGGGGCCCCAACGCGCTTAAATTTTTTAACAACTTGTCAAAACGTTTGGTCGACATAACCGGGGATTATAGAGCTGGCCATTACCTCGGGCAACAGATTAGCATTGCCATACAACGAGGTAATGCAGCCAGCATGCTCGGGACTCTGCCTAGGGGACCGAAACTTTATAATTTATAATATGTTAATTTTTATAAGGAATTATTGTAATGTTTAATGGTTAATAAATCTGTCTGTATACTAACACAGTATTTAAAAGTATGTACTTACGATTTTCATAAAAAATCATTCATGCGCCATTGTCCCGTGTACACATTGGCGCTGGCCTCTATTGGTCCAAGTTGACCCAATGTGTACTGTCCTAGTCAAAGTAACAAGTGAGCCTTAGTCAAAGTAAAATTTTATAAACAATAACGAAGTTCACAAGAATAAAATGTATGGAATGTGTCACGTGATTTAGCGACGGCATATGTCAATCCCATACATTTTATCGTTTTCGAACTTCGTTATCGTTTTAAATCGTTACTTTGACCAAGACCGGTAGCTCTAGCATGAGTTTACAATGACCGCACTCGCTAGCGAGAGCGTAAAAAATTTATATGGAAAATCCTACAGCGCCTCTAGCGGTCACTCAAAGAACTAAAATCGGTAGTATGAGTTGCACAAGTAAAAAACCTATCGAAACCGTAGTCGCTAGCGAGTAACGTGTTGCACATTTGCTGTACAAATTCGGTACCACGAGTCACAAACTCGACAGACGCTGTCGAGAGTACGGCGCTCACTGTAGTTGCGGCACTCACCTATGTTTTCAACGTGAGAAAGCTAAATCTATTGTAAATATAGACGCTATTCACTTTTAATATACTCTATATTGTAGTTATTATCATTGAAGTGCTAGAAATTATTTTAAATAGCGTTGGAAATTATGGAAATAGGCGTTCACATTTCAATGGTAAACATTTTATTTTTTTGCCTTTATGATTATACGAATAATGCAATAACTTTTCAACATAAACTAAGTTTAAACTTACCTCTCTATATATTCTACCATTAAGATGAACTGTGTGGCGCTAGTTCTAAACAAATTAAATATTTTTCCAAAATTTATTCCAAAATTTTAATAATCATGCAGTCACAACCATAAACAAACGTATGTACTTGTAGACGTTTATACCTACAAATTTTAAACTTCTATATAATTTCTATGAGTTATATTGTATTGCACGCTCGTAATTTTCCGCGTAATAATCAATCATCACGTCTTTGTCTTTCGTGTAACGTTAGAAAGAGACAATGAATGAGTGTGAAGTAGGCACGGATGCCATTATACTACAGCATCTATCGAGTTGACTGTAGTGACCAGGGTCTGTCAACTTTGTTCTACGAACATTATATAGGTGGGCGAAAAAACAAGAGAGAGTTAGCGACATCAGAGTAAAAGAGATGAGTTATAATGTTGCCACCAAAAATGCCATTTCGTATTCTCCATAATAATGAGTTTATTATTTGATTTTTAAAGTAAATTGCCCTTGAAAATCTGTTTTGCTATTATTCTGATGCCAAAAAAATATATTTTATTAAGAAATATAACATATTTAATTGATTATTATATACTAAAAAAAACTAATCTGTGGCAACACAAATGTAACTTCACAACACGTATATTATATTTATCTATGCTTCACAAGAAAAACGTCTGCCGCTGCCGTTTAAAACCTGCGCACCATTTTATCTTGTACTTGTGTTTATTTGTAATAAATAAATAAACTAGTTCCATTTAATTCTACCTACATTGATAACGTTAAGTCGAGCTTGCTCCTTCGTGTCTGTGTTTTGGTGAAATTAAGTGAGTGTTTGTGAGATATAGACTCGGTGTTTAGAAAGTGTCTCTTGTTAAATTTTGTGTTTCATTTCGGATCGGAATGAGTTCGAAGAAAGAAAACAGTAGAAACTGTTGCGTGTGTGGGTCTTCACCTTATAAAGATCCCAGCATCACTTTGCATCGGTTTCCAAAGCCTGGCCCCAAAAATGCTCTGCGGTTTGTACCTACATAAGTACTTTCTATTCGTTTTAGACGACAGAATACCACAATTATTGTTCATCCAGCTTATTATTATGGTGTATAATTTTGATATTTTTTAATTTCCAGTTGTGAATTATGGGCAAAATATTGCTTCCCAAACGAAGCCTGGTCTTCACCAAAATTCCAGGATGGACTCCATGCTAAGCATAAGATGCTTTGCAGCAAACATTTTAAAAGCACATGCTTTTATGAGAAGAAGTTGTTCAGAACAGCTGCACCTGATGTTCAATGCCATAAGGTTAGTACAATTAACGCTTGAAAAAAGTATTTAAAACACATCAAGTTTAATTTAATCATAACAATTTTCTTATAGGTGGCTTACTTCAACTATGACTTATTTTAAATTTGAGGATTTGAATCAACCTTTCATTTTCAGGAAACAACAATTTCTAATCTGTCAGATCAACCTGTCATATTTGAAGCTGTTGCCGGTCCATCCAGAATTTATCCTTTAAGAGAACATAATGCAAACATTATCACTCCAACCAATTCAATGTTTGTGTGCGAATCTTCAAAACAAGGTGATCAGAAAACCAAAATGTTGATAAGGAAACTGAAAAGCAGTATGAATAAAGTATATAGATTACAAAAAACTGTAAAACATTTAAAAAATGAAGCATTTTTAAATGTTATTTGTAACAATGAAACAGTCAAAGACATATTCAACAAAAAAATTAGTTCAACATTTGCACTGTTACTGCAAGGAGAACTGCAGAATTATAAGAGGAAGAATCCTGGGCGCCGGTGGAACATGGAGGCTAAAATAATAGCATTGAGGCTCTACAAAAGGTCACCAACAACCTACAAACTGTTGAGGAAAATGATTTGTTTACCAGCACCCAGCACATTAAAATCCCTCTTGAGCAAATTTAAAATGAATGTGGGGATACACAAAACAATACTTACAGTGTTGAAAAACACAACAAAAGACTTTGAGCCTTCCGAACGAGAGTACATATTGTTGTGGGATGAAATGTCCTTAAGAAAAAATTTATGGTACAACCCTAAGGCTGATTTTATTGAAGGTTTCCAAGACCATGCTACACAAGGTAGATCTCCACAGGCAGCTTCTTATGCCCTTGTATTTATGATAGTTGGAGTTAGGAAGCAAGTTAAGCAGCCAGTGGCTTATTATTTATCAAGTGGTTTTGTCACAGCTGACAGACTATCTGCTTTGATTAAGGAGGTATGCATTTCTTCTTCATTTTGAATGATCATCATGCTTATTTAACTCTTTGATTTATTTGTCTCTAATCTCCCTTAAAATACTTTCAGGTTTTAAATTGTTGCTTTGATGCTGGAGTAAATATATGCGCTTCAGTTTGTGACTTGGATGGAGTCAACAAAAGGGCTCTATGTCTTTTAGGAGCTTCTGTAGAGAATCCCTACATAGAAGTGAAAAATCACAAAATTGTCACACTATTTGACACACCACACCTGCTGAAGTGCTTCAGAAATCTCTTCATGAAATATGATGTAAAGTTTAGGACCAATATAACATCAGACAACAAACAAGGGATTGGTAAGTCATTTGTTATTTAGTTTTAGAAAAATAATTGTTTATTATACATGTATATAAAGAGCCTAATATTTTATAAAAGAAAGTAATTCTAATACTTTTAATAATTACTTAACAGGAATTGCTAAATGGAGCCACATCAGGCAATTTTATGAATTGGACAACAACAATCTCAATTTTGTATTTGCACCATGCTTAAGTAAAGACCACCTTGAGCCTAATGCTAAACAAAAAATGAGGGTAAAACTTGCGGCACAAGTTTTAAGCCACTCAGTTGCAGCAGGAATATATGCTAAAATAGCAGGAGGTAAGAAAGCTTTTACAGTCAATGTCAAACTCATTTATTCACTCAGATCATAATAATTATGCATGATACTTATGAATATTTAATGATAACATCCTTTCTTACACATTAGTTTCTAAGGTATTTTAATGTGGGGTCGTCTCTTTTATAAAGAGTAAAACTATCTTGTAGTTATATTGTACTTTTAATTAGTCCTGTGTTGAACAAGTAACAAGCCCCATGGTTTTTATCATTTAAAAAATCATTTACAGTATATTAATTGTGATTTTCAGGAGACATGCCTACTGAGGCCTTGGCAACGGCCAATTTGATAACAAATATGGACGAACTCTTCGATGGTGTAAATGCGTCGACACCAGACCTTAGAAGAGGAAAAAAATTTTCAACAAATATAAAAAATTCTTCAGAACATCTGCAAATGTTCGACAAAATGAAATTATTTTTTAAAACCCTTGAATTTTTGGGATGCAGGGGTAATCCCCCATCAATAGATGGGTGGATTTGGACCCTCAATGGTATAGAAATGGTTTGGAGAATCCTCAGTGCCAAACATAAATCTATTAAAAGTCTGTCCACAAGAAGACTGCAGCAGGACCCACTTGAAAATTTATTTGGGTGCATACGCTTCAACTGTGGGTCCAATAGCAACCCAACAGTTGGACAATTCGTCGCTGGACTAAAAACTGCCGTAATAAGTAATATGGCACATACTAGCTCAGGCAATTGTGAGCTAGATAGCAACAGTGCCTTAATTACAAATTTTAAAACGATCCTGACACCAGCCACAGATATGCGCACTGACACAGAGCAATCCGAGCAAATAGTATCACTTGAAAAAGAAATTGAAGAAAATATTACTTCCTCCCTGGAACAAAACTTGGAGGAAGGAAGTAGCGAACTACAAGCATGTGCATATGTCTGTGGCTTCATTATTAAAAAAAAAAAAAACAATTGTAATGAATGTAAAATTATTCTAGTTTCCGAAACGCCAGAGGAAGTGCATAACTTTGTAGAGTTTAAAAATTATGAATCCGTGAAAAAATCTCTTACGTACGCCTCTAAGAACTTAATAGATTGTGTAGAAAAAAGTGCAAGCATAATAAATATATTTTTAGAAAAAGAGGCTTACAAAGAGAACATCAAAATGAAAATAATTCAATTGTTAAAGGACTCTATAAATTATGAATTCCTCGAAAATTGCGTGGAGCACAAAGAATTAAATATAAGTTACATAATAAATAGTGTCTTCCATATTTGTATTAAGAGATACTGTATATTAAAAAACAGAATGTATTCTGAAGAGGCGTGTAAATCTGCACTAAAAAGAAAAATGAACATAATTATGCATAAATAAATTTAGCATATGTTAGTCAGTCAAGACAACATATTATAGATTATGTTCATTTTTCTTTTCTTATTTTTTTATTTTAACACCTTATTTTATTAATGGACGATGTTTTGCATGACGCCTCAGTTAATGCTGAAGATGTGTAGATATCATTAATAGACGCATCATCAATATTTTTTAAACATGAAACAAAAATGTCAGATTTGTCTGTCTTCAACCAAAATAATAAATATCTTTCTTCTTAAGGCTCCGGTCTCGCTTTACGACTCTACCTTAGCAAACAGAACTAAGCGCACTTTCACGCGTCTTTTTTGTTATGAATTGCAATTATTAAAAAGTACATAAAAAAAATGTTATTTGTATTTTTTTTTCATTAATTTATTAAAAAAATAGGTCATTACTAAGTGGTTTTAAGAGCGACTGCATTAAAAAAATTTTTCAACAAAAAAATATATGTATTTGCAGTGGTAAAATTCATGAAACTACAACTTTTTAAACCTCTTTAAATAAGAAAACTAAAGCGTTTATCAAAAAAGTAACCAGTTTAGATTATTGCTAACGATATGAGAATAAATGTAAACTGAATATATTTCGTATTTCTGTTATAATTTTTACGTAGCATGTGCTTGAATGAGACCTTCAACGCGTTCAACCTAAATAGAGGCATTTTTAACGCCCAATAGAGCTATTAAAATGTGCATCAAAATAAAATTAAAAAAGTGTTTTTGAAATTTCAAATCCATCACTTTCAATAAATGTAAAATATATTTTATTCATTCTTTTGTTAGTAACTGTAAAAAAACATTTATTTTCTGTAAATTATGCAAGAACACTAATTTTTAGGAGACTCGAGCCTTAATCATTTCTTTAAACTGAAATAATACATATAAAATAATATGATATAATGATTAAACAATGACTGTAAGCTTGTGTTTGAACTAGCCTAGGTTTTGATGTTCAAATTGTATTTTGCTCGAAGACATCTGCAATACTTAAACTGATTAACTTTCTGTATTTTCATATTTTCCGTATAATCTCATTTACATCTTCTTTTAAGAATATTATTTAATTTGTGGTGCAGATTTGCCGACAAAATTTGTGAATACCTTTTGTAGCATAGTTCTGGAAATAAATATATGAGTTATATATTCATAATGTATGTTGCCTAAATGAATATCTGATTAATTATAATTATTACCATGCTAAATAAAATAAATCAAGTACAAATCTTTGTTTTCTTAGACTGCTCTTTAAAGATAAGTTTTAGCATTATGCACAAGTACACTGTGTTTCTCGATAGTGATTCTGTTTAAATCTCAGTTATTACTGAGCAAAACTTGACCATTTTGTAGGAAACTCGAGAAACGCACTGTATTTGTGCATAAAATGCAAATACAAAGTATAAAATGCACTTAAGTTTGAAATTCCCGCCCTAGCTTCTACTTTCTAGTTCTGGTGGGGAGAATACAGATGGCGCTGGTCGGTAAGGAAAAAATTCCTCTTAAAATTTGTATGGAGTCGTCATTCTTCTCCGCCTAGGAGTAATAGTGTTCTGTGGTAGTGACCGTAGTTAACGACAGGGTGTCTCGTGGTAGGTATATTAAATCAGACTATACGAATGGCGTTCGCTCGCTTACTACATTCGTCGTGTCACTCGAATCAACTATCGAAACTCATACTAGAGCTACGGACTTTTACCATTTACAATGACCGCACTCGCTAGCGAGAGCGTAAACATTTATATGAAAAACTGTCAACTGTCAATGTCAACTTGACAATTTTCCATATTAATATCAGCGTGACCGTTTTTAGTATATTCAGTACCAAATTGGTATAATTTGGGCTCCGTAAAACAATTTAGTTTTTTTTTCGGTATCCTTTCATATTCTGGTATTTTTTGGTACATTTTTAAACTTCCAACATTTTTAAACACATTATTGGTATATTTTTGGGTTGGGCGGGCAACACTAATTTCCATTCGTTCGTATTTCGTTCACATAATTTTGTCTTTGTCTGATGTTTACTGCAACTTTATCATTTTGTCTCTTTCGAACGGTTAATGCTAACAAAACCGCGAAACGTGCTTTAGCTATAATATCTACGTTACATGCTCTACGCTCTTGGAGTAATAGTGTTCTGTGGCTCTACGTCGCGGGGAATTACTGAAACTTAAAAAATGATTCCTAGCAATAAGTATAAAAGGGACCACGGATTTTTTGTTCTTTATTTATGTCTCTGTGTTATCGTGCGTGTGTAGTAAAGATAATGAAGCGCAAATACGATCAAAAATATACATCTGAGTGGGAACAAAATCCTGAATTTTCGTCATGGTTGACAAAAGATAAAAATAGTGAGAACGCCTTGTGGAGCAACATTTTTGAGCAGAATCGTAACATTTAAAAGTCATGCAGGTTCTGAAAAACATCGGCAAAATCTTATACATTATAGTGGACAATCCAAGGTAAGAAAGCTATGCCCCCAATAACATATTTATAACATTATTGTGTCCCTTATTTTTTTTTGGCACATAAATTAAATGTCCTACTTGCACAGGATGTCCGATGGATCTTGGCCAGGGTACCTGTACAGTTGTACACACATGTATAATCGATTCTCAAGCGATTTCAGAAAGCTGATTTTGAAATTTTCATAAATGAAAGTGTAGATATACATACATGCCGAACTGGTTCTGTGGGACGGAAAGATAGTTTTGCAGGGTTCAAACATATGTAATAATGTAATATTTTTTATCAAGAGTATTAATTTTCAACTGAATGAGACACTAGTTTCCCAAGATAAGAAATAGGTAGTTATTTTAATATGTCTGTATAATGAAGGTGTGTAATTGGTAAAATTAAAAAAAGTAACTGATAATAAGTGTTTTAATTCAATTTTTCCTCTTCTACTTTTTATTTTAATTTTAGTATATTTTTAGTATAATTCAGCATGTGTTTTGGTATTATTTAGTACTGGCACCTTGTAGTTTTAGTAGATCACCATTTTTTAAAACGGTCACACTGATTAATATTTTACGCTCTCGCTAGCGAGTGCGGTCATTATTTATTATAACTCATGGTGAGCTCATGGTAGAGTTCTGTGACTTACTCCATACATTTAATTGTTCTGTAATGTGGAATTAACATCTAGAGAGTGTATATGTTCTGTGGTTAACATATACATCAATCAACAACAAAATAAATGGTTGGTGAATGGTGGTGTATGGGTCTGTGGTATGGGTGGTGTTGTCGTTGTGTTGGGTACTTGATCTTGACAAGAATCATACAAGAATTTCTTGTTCATGTTCCTCTCCCTTCATAATTCATATCCATTTAATTTTGACTTAGCTACTCAGTACTAATTGACAATATTTTCCTGTTTGTGTGAATATTATTGATTATCAAGTTGTATGACTGTTTATCTAATATTTTTGTCATATATTTATATATCCGGCCGCGCCTAGCTGTTGTAATTGCGATTGCATTTAGTTGAAGTGGTTGCAATATTTTTGTGCGATAAACATGTCTGTCAGTGAAAAAGTGTCGCTTTCCGATGCGCTAAGCAATGTGGACGTTTTGGACGAACTCACTTTACCCGGTAAGTATTTATTTATTCATTTATTAGTCATAACGCTATGAACTCACGGTATTCTACGGATGCAATTTTGCTCGTCCTCAAATGCACAAAGTAGACGTAAAACGCTAGTCAGACCATCGAGTGGAATGACGAGGTTTAGGTATTAGATTTGGGTTTAGGTATTAACGTTAGGTACTGAATGAGGTAGGTATCTATTATAGTTTTCTCTGTATGTCTGTATGTTGATATAGTAGCAGAGTCTTACCAAGTTACAAGTTGATAAGAGTAGGTGGAAAGGAAGTCAGATGTCGTACATTCATAAATTGTCGTATATTCATAAATTGACACACTCTATGTAATCAACATGGGGATACTTTATTGTAAATGGCTTTTTGTTTTTTTTTATATACCTATATATATATAAAACAAATAAATTATATAGACAGTCATAGACACTTTTTTATGTCTAGTGCTATACAACCTTAACATATGTATGCGCTAATCTCGGAAAATGTAAGAGAATTTTTAGAGGATGGTTTATGTGTATAATTCATGAATATATACACAGTCTGTCTTGTCTGTGCATTTTTGTCTGCTTGTCTGTGCATTTGTGCACGCTAATTTCAGAAAGAGTTTAATCAATTTGAATGCGGTTATCACTGATGTATTGTAGCAAGCTTCCCGTAACATTTAATGTTTGTTTCATTCCAATCGGTTTGCAAAAGTTACGATCTATACTGAATACCACACCTATGAAGTTGAAAGCTCGGTTAGTACATGATAAAAACTCAAAGATATACAGTGAAAATCGCTTATAGCAAAAATTAGGCTTAATAAACTGATAGCCTAAAACATTTGCAATTTTTATATACCCTAAAACATTTCCCCGTTTATCCCTCTTTCCATTGGCGAAAACCGAATTAAAATCGGTCTACCGTTCACGCGTGATGCCGTGACCAGGAGAAATGGGGATTCATTTTTATATATGTACTATAAGAATATATTAATTAATTATAAGGGACTTAACCATTTAGTCGTAACCGATCTGTAATGGAAGTCTTATCTGGTTTCTATTTATACTCTGTCATTATCTGAACTGTGCTGTTACCACTGCACATGATGCTAAATTTTTATATAATATGTTTCTTCTTCAGATGAACAACCATGCATTGAGGCTGCACCATGCTCCATCCTCTACCAAGCCAACTTTGACACCAATTTTGAAGACAGAAATGGCTTTGTCACCGGAATCGCTAAATACATTGAAGAGGCTACTGTGCACGCCAATTTGGTATGAATTGTGTAGCTTCCTATTGCAATTAAAACCAATGTGAGGTTTTCATTTCTCTTAACTTCTATTTAAAATTTCCTGTATTTTTGACAATATACAAAATACGCATGATTAATGATTTTGAAGTACTACTCCACGATGAATATAAATTTACTGAAAAATGGGGGAGGTATTTGGGCGTTCGCAGTCATTTGGGCAGCCCACCTGGCGACAGTAACCACCACCTTACAGCATATACGTAATGTTTTCGTGATGTGTTCCAGTGAGTGAGTAAGGGATGCCTCCTAATCCTTTACCTAATCCTACTATAGTCGGCAGCGCACTTGCAGCAGCTGTGGCATCGCTTGTGTTATAGGCGACAGTAGCCACCTACCTCCAAGTGGACTGATAGCCTGTCTGTCGACCTTAACATAATAAATAATACTAATAGTAATAATAATGTAACTTTCTATAACTTTAAAGAATTTTTGAAATCAGTTAAGTAGTTTTTGAGTTTATCCATTGCAAATAAACAGACAAAGTAAATCAAATCGTATCTCTATAATAATATTACTGTAGATAGTTTAGCATATCGTCACTTTGACCTGAGTAGCAATAACGTTTGGGTGTCACCGGTTCCAGAACGAGCTGCTAGAAGAGGGTAACGCCCACGCTGTGATGCTGTACACCTGGAGATGTTGCAGCCGCGCCATACCGCAGCCTCGATCCAATGAACAGCCAGACCGAGTTCATATATACGAGCGCACCGTCCAAGTTCTTGCACCGGAGGTCGACAAACTACTCCAATTTATGTACTTCCAGGTAAATTAATCAGACAACCAGTTGTGCAACTAATAGATTTGCTTATTAATTTTTTATTTGCTTATAATTGTAATAACTATTTATTTGGTCAAACATATTAAAATAATCCATATTTCTAATTGGCCTCACCCATGAGTTTGTTCACATGAACAAAGTCTTAAGTTGTGCAAATGGAATTTTAAACTAGAAATGTACTTAGTTACATAATAGATGTTTAAACTAAGTGCTTGGTAAAGTTATAGAAGCTGAGATTCTGACTGAGTGAAGTTTAACACGAACGTTACCTAAAAAGCGTTACGTTATCTGTCACATTTTGAAATCTGTGCGACAGTTGACTGCTTATAAAAGCAAACGTCGAAATTTTGTGTGAAAAGTGTAGCACCTAAAAGACATACACATCTTCAGTCGGGCTTCAGCATAGACATAAAAAAAAATAACAATTTAAAACAGATTATTCTATTTAAAAAACTTGTCTCCCCAGCGTCAGCGGCGCGAAAGGGCAAAATACCTACGCGGCCCTTATTTATATTTCCGCATCTCTGCGGAGTGTGCTCATGCATATACAAGCAAGCAAAAGATAGAAACTTTTCTAGCGACATAAACAGAGTTTGATTATTTATAAATTTGTTTTATATTTTTCAGCGTAAAGCGATCGAGCGCTTTTGCGCTGAAGTTCGTAGGCTGTGTCACGCTGAAAAGCGTCGTGACTTCATATCCGAAGCTTACTTGTTGACGCTGGGAAAATTCGTCAATATGTTTGCGGTTCTCGACGAACTGAAGAATATGAAAAGCTCTGTGAAGAATGATTACTCCACTTATAGGAGGTAAGAGGATCGTATTCTGTTTTTATGGTAAAGGTCGGCAGACAGGCTGAAGGTCCTGGTGGATTGAGATTATGGTCACCGCAACCGACTTTGAAAGGATAGAGCAGTGTTTTTCAATCTTTTTGATTTCGCGACCCCTTTACAGGTTGAAATATTCTGGCGACCCCCTTGTGTCATAGAAAGCCAAAGAAATAATTTAATTAAAAGACTACATACGTTCATTAGGTAATGATTTTTTCATATTTTGGTACATTTATCTATTATTCCACGCGGGCGAAACTGCGTCGGCGACGGCGACGTTGCCACACCGCATTGTTGTTGCAGCGACAGTAAGCGCCCCGCGCGCGCCACCCGCAATGTTCTTTTGTTTCAACTCTCATCTCACTCAGTCACCGATGAGTACGGACGTCATTCTTTTGTTTTTTCGCTTGCTCCGCGCGTTTGTAAAATTGATAAATTTCTTAAAAGATCGCAGCCTTCAACATCTGGTACGAGTGTCAATAGCGGTGGTGGTGAATCAAATCCGAAAAAAAATAGACATTACGATGACAGTTATTTGAAATACGGGTTCACAGTCATAAATAATAAACCTCAATGTGTAATTTGCTGCGATGTTTTATCACGTGAGAGTATGAAACCATCAAAGCTTATGCGACATCTCACAACCAAGCATCAAAAAGAAGCTGATAAGCCGTTGGAGTTCTTTGAACGAAAGTTGAAAGCTCTTAGTCAGCAGCAAAATACTATAATTCAGGTAAGTAATAAAATAATGTTTTTCTAGTCTCCACGAAGTGTTGTTAAGATTCTCAATGCACTTAATTAAGCGATAAGCTTAAGGCGATTCTATTCTAATTGTTGCTATTTTTACTGTTGATATTTAAAGATGTTTATTTCTTTGTTGTTTGCATTTTGATTAATACATAGGCACTTAATTTCGGTGTGCAAAGGTACCGCGTCCTTAATTTTTATTGACTATTCACTTTTATATTGTTTCGTTTATTTTCAGGCATCCAGTGTCAACGAGTCAGCATTATTAGCTAGCTACAAAGTCGCATATCGAGTTGCTAAAGCAGGGAAACCACATACAATTGCTGAAAATCTTATTTTGCCAGCTGCACTTGATATGGTTGAAATTATGGTCAGTAAGCAGGAGGCAAACAAATTAAAAAACATACCACTTTCTGACAATACTATTTCACGCAGAATAAATGATATGGCCAAGGATATTCAAGAACAAGTAGTCGAAAAATTAAAGAACAGCCAACAATTTGCTTTGCAGTTTGACGAATCTACAGATGTTTCCGACTGTGCACAGTTTGTAGTATTTGTGCGCTTTGAAGCAGATGACAGTATCACGGAAGAAATATTATTTTGCAAAGCACTTCCTGCAAACACTACTGGCCAGTGTTTGTACGATATGTTTTTAGAAAGCACTTGCGACTACGATATTGATTGGAAAAAATGTATCGCTATTTGTAGCGATGGCGCTAAAGCTATGACTGGCAAAAATAGCGAACTCATTGCAAAATTAAAATCGATAATGCCAAATGTATCCTGGACACACTGTTTTCTTCATCGACAGGCTCTAGCTGCTAAGGTAGTACCCTCTGATTTAAATGACGTGCTCAAGGAGGTAATAAAAATTGTGAATTCTATCAAAGGTAAAGCTTTGCAAACCCGGCTATTCAGAATAGTTTGTGAAGATATGGGCTCGCTTCATCAAAATCTCCTTTATCACACAGAGGTCAGGTGGCTATCCAAAGAAAAGGTATTGACAAGGGTTCTGGAACTGAGAGCTGAATTGTTAATGTTCTTACAAGATGCAAAATCTGAATATGCTTATCGTTTTTCTGACCCTATTTGGCTCTTGAAATTAGCATTTTTGGCAGATCTTTTTAGCCACCTTAACAATTTAAACAAGAACCTTCAAGGAAGAGAAGAAAATATTTTAACAGCTAAAGATAAAGTAAAAGCATTTCACGCAAAACTTCGTTTGTGGACAACCTCTCTGCAAAACGAAATGTTTGAATCTTTTCCATGTGTTCAGAGGATTATTGAAGATAATGCAACAGACCAAAGTTTTGCAGTATCGGCTCACATTCCTTGCATGATACAGAGCTTGTATAATTTACAAGAGAAACTTTTGACATACTTTCCAGACTTGCACTCTGAAACTGACAATGGGCGTAGATGGATTTTAAACCCTTTTTTGGACAAATCAATCGATCTCGCTGATGTAACCACAAAAATGAAAGAATGTCTTTTAGATTTAACTGCTGATGGCATGCTTAAAATGGAATTTTATTCGCAAAGTGCCGACGTATTTTGGATAAAGAGAAAACGCGAATATCCAGAGCTGGCAAGTGAGGCTCTTAAATTATTAGTGCCATTCGCCACTTCATACTTGTGTGAACTGACATTTTCTTCAATGGTAGACATTAAAACTAAAAAGAGAAATAGACTGCAATTAGAAAATGATTTGATTATTAACGTTTCAAAAATAACACCACATTTTGATAAACTTTTGAAAAATAAACAAGCACATCCTTCTCACTAAAATTGTGTTTTTGTTGTGTAAGAACCTCGACTTTTTCTTTCAGCCGGCGACCCCCCGAGTAAAGCTCTGCGACCCCCCTAGGGGTCGCGACCCACAGATTGAAAAACACTGGGATAGAGGATAAAGCAGATATTGTGACAGGGAAATGTCCACGTTGAAAAATGAAAAGGCGTCGCCTAATTTTTTATGTTTTTTACCCTTTCACGCAAAAACGGCTGAACCGATTTAGATAATTTATTACCTGGATATAGGATACTTTTTATCCTGGAAAAATGTTAGGTTCCCGAAGGTCTAAAAATATAAAAAAATGGATCCTGGTAATAAACTATCTGTGTGCTAAATTTCATTCAAATCTCTCCAGCTGTTTTCGCGTTATTGAGAAACTATTCATACATCCTCACAAACCTTCACATTTTCCGATTCATACAAGCCAAATCTTTTCAAGGTTCGAGTGAATAGGCATCTTCAGGGTGAGCTTGCTCCATCGTCGGCCTCATAGATAGACGATAGATGCTGGCCAAGAGCAAACCCATCTTTAATGAATAAATAAAATAAAAATGTGTTTTCTTGTATTCATTTTCAGGGCAGCACAGTTCCTGAAAGTAATGTCCGATAGCCAGAGTCTCCAGGAGTCGCAGAATCTTTCAATGTTTCTGGCAACGCAGAACAAAATTAGGGACACTGTGAAGGATGCCCTGGAAAAAATCAGCGGTAAGCATTTTTATACCTATGACGACATATCTCGTCAGTCAAAATATGATCAAGTATTTCGTCTAACTGAATGTATAATGTTTTATTACACACTTCGGTCTGGATTATCTTTTTTAATTAATATCTGTATTAGGAGAAGTCGGCACTTACATTCTTAGCCTAGTAACGACTAAATACAATCAAGTTCTTAACATATTTGGCTTGTATCATGTATCCAAATTTCGACAAAAACTCAAGTGGCTTCCCATTCGCCGTCGCAGGGATATGCATGTTTTATCCCTTCTGTCACGTCAATACTCCATCTTATCTCAAGGAGAGGTTCAAGTTTTTTGGTGTGCAGGCGAACATACGACCTTGCCGTGCGCTTACCGGAATGCATTCTTCACAAAACAAAATTCTATGAGGGGTCATTTGCTGTATGTGCCATTAAACTTTGGAATGCACTGCCGTTGATAATAGGGGATCGGACAAATTTTCAGAAAGTGTTTTAAATTAATCTTCATGGATATTTATTCCCATAAAAAATACTATTTTATTTATTTATAGCCTTTTAGGTATTCAAAATCATGTTTTAATATTGTATGTTTGAAAATGCCGCCAAAACGCCACGATAGTTCATCTGAGAGCGCGTAACGTCATTTGTGGTCATATCATAATAAAACAGCTGCATTGGCATAAGACAATGATTGCCCACAAATGACGTCACGCACTGTGATTGGTGTTTCAGTATAGATTAAAAATATTGTAAATAATAAAATTTTATTTCTTCATTTAAAAATATTTAAATGAATTATATTAAATTATTATTCGATAAATAATCGTAAAAAATTATATATTTTCTTTCTAAGTACATTTTAGATTTTAATCTGATTACTGTGCGATCCCCTATTAGACAATCTAAATCGCTGGATATATTCAAAAAAAGCACTCAAGACACATTTTCTGTCAAACTGAAGACGACTTTATTTGTTAAATTTTTATATGTAGGTTTATCTTGTAATATATTATATTTATTAATCTATCATATTACTCTGTTTTATAAATATTTGTTTATGTACTAGTATTTACTTATTAGAATGTAAGTTTATGATGATTTTTACCACCCACATTGTTTTATTTTTCATATTAAATTTAATAATTAATCCTAAGGTTGGCTGGAAGAAATCGCTATAAAGCGATAAGGCCGCCTTTTGTGCTATTACTTGTTGTTTCTTTCTTTCTTTCTTTTAATTCTTTTTTATGTATTATAGTACAAATAAAGATTTTAATAATAATAATAATAGTTCAATAGACAGAAGGAATCGCTAAGTGGCGTTAATGTATTTGGCCTCTGTCAGAAGCATCCTGGATCCACCGTTGTTTTTTTTATATATTATTAAAGGCGGCAGACAGGCTGACGGTCCACTCGATGGTAGGTGGCTACCGTCGCCTAAGGACACAAGCAACACCAGGGGGGGGTACGTGTGCGCTGCCGACCTCGCAGGAATTTGTTTACTGCTTGCTTGAAGAAGCCCCGAAGGTCAATTTAATATGTTTTAAATTGTAATAATTTTTTATTTGTTGAAAAAATCTATTAATTGTGTCTTTTTAGGTTATGAAGATTTATTAGCTGACGTGGTGAATATTTGCGTTCATATGTTTGAAACTAAAATGTATTTGACGCCATCGGAGAAGCATATGCTCGTTAAGGTAAAAAACTTTTAATACTCTCTATATTGATGAGTAGTAAATGCGTTCTATTTGTGACATGTGACTTTTGAAAAGCACTGATGCTTAGCTGGGTGGATTTAGGGTCTCTTAATTATTCTTTTTTTTTAATATTAAGATCGGCAGACAGGCTGACGGTCCACTTGATGGTAGGTGGCTACCGTCGCCTATAACGCAAGCAACCATAGTAGGATTAAGGATAAGGGATTGGGAGACGAGCTCTGGCATCCCTTACTCATTGAAACACAACAGCACACGTGCAGTTATGTCACAGTGGTCTTCTGTATTTCTATTTTATTCTATTTATTATTTATTCTAATATTTATTTCAAAATTTGAATCTTGAAATGAAGCCTGGATTCGGAGCTCATATTATATTTAGTATTGTATATGTACTTTGATTTAAGTATTACTTAAGTGTATATAATTGTTGTAATTTTATATTTTAAAGATGACAAAAAGAATAGTATCCTGAGTTTCTTTCGGGGTTTCTTCTCAGGATCGTCATCTTGGCTTTTTTCCGAAACCCTGGTAAATTTAAGTTTAACTAAAATGACGATCATAAGAGTTTCTTGGAGAAACCTAATTGGTAAATAAATATTTTGACCACTCAAAATCACATTGCTGCGTTGCAACAACCCTCCGCAGAAGTCTACGATGTCGCAAAACGCATCGTAGAATTTTCAGATGCGTTGGCGCATCGTACAGATTTGCGATGCATCAACGCGACCCACATGTTTGGCTTCTTATTTATAATTTAAACTTTGATTGTAATTTTCATAGAAAATAAAGCAATTCACAAAGAATGAATCAAATTGCAAGTGTATTATACTGTAATTAACAAAATCTGTCTATTTAATAGACTTAATACCCTATTTAAGTGAATGTCTTAGGAGTTATCGTAAATTAAAAACTACGCACGAGAGAATAAATTGAAGCGCGACGCGACTACGAGAATCGCTTGATATTACTCATATATTTTCTCATTTTTCAACGCGGACGAAGACGCGGGCTCCAGTTTATGACTAAATTATGTTTTAAAAACATAATTTAAAAAGTCGTGTTTATTCACTGGTTTAATTGTGATCCCGTCTTCCAGGTGATGGGCTTTGGTCTGTTTCTAATGGACTCCGAAGTGTGCAACATCAATCGTCTGGATCAGAAAAAGAAACTACGTTTGGATAGAATCGACCGGATCTTCAAGGTAAGAATTTCTTTTGTAAGGTTGACGGGCAGGCTGACCATCCACTTTATGGTAGGTGGCAAGACATTCCGGTTTCAAAAGCTCTGCCGAACCTTTTAAGATAAAGGGTATGCTGTTATTTATATATGAAGGGATGATTACTACCGCTAGACTACTGCTCTCCTCTGGGCTGACGTGCTACCAGCTAGATCCTCGACATCTTGGTTGTGTTATAATTATAGACGATCTGTTTCTATTATAGACGACATAATAGTTATAGACATATAAATTATATTGGTCTTAGATACTATTGGTGTCTAAGGACACAAGCAAGTGTGCTGTCAATCTTGCCATATTAGGTTAACAGCACTCATAAAGAAGCCAATATTTTAGCTAGGTGGTCATACCTCAGAACGGAGTTTGTTCCAAAGATCGTGTGTCCATGGGATAAGGTTTCTGCCCATTCGGACCATGCGTAGGGGCGTCTTATCCAAATGATGCGGATGAATTTCGCATTTTTAACAATACGACGTTGCAAGGAGTCTTTGGCGCACCGTCCAAGAGGTGAGAACTGTATTGGGGCCTAATCTGGGCCTTACAGATTACGGCGTGAAGTACCTGTTTGATCTGTTCAACGCATCAAACAGGTTCCAATTTAAGATAGAGTGGACTTGTCTTTCATGAGTGATGTCAGTTGTCTTATTTTATGCCATCAGATTGAAGGGTTTAACCTTCGTATTTATTTGAACGACGATATTGTGATCCTGGCGAAGTCGATAAGAGATCTCAACACGACGCTCGATGGCCTCAACCGAGTTTCCCAAAGGGTGGCCTTAAGATGAAAATGGACAAGACGAAAGTTATGTCTAATGTCCATGTTGTTCCCACCAACAGTTGGAAATTTAACTCTCGAAATTGTTGACGAATACATCGACTTGGCTTGTCCCAAGTCCAATTAGGTGGAGACATCTTCGAGAAAGAGGTCAATCGTCGAATGGGCATCGTTCGGGAAGCTCCGAAACATCTCGTCCAAAATTCCTCAGTGTCTTAAAACAAGTTTTCGACCAATGTGTTTTGCTTGTTGATGACATGATATGGCTCTGAAACGTCTCTGAGAAAGCATGGGCATCATGGGTATGGCATGTTGATATCGTAAGAAAGCTCAAAGTTGCTCAACGAGTTATGGGGAGAGGGCTATTCTGCGGGATCGAATCAGGAATGATAAGATTGCAGCGTAACACGTCCACCCACAAGGTGAACACACAACCTGATAAGGGCCGCAGGTCGATGGTGGATTCAGCTTTGTTCAGCGGTGGACTTCCTACGGCTGAGAGATGATGATGATTTATTTAAAGAACTGTTGTTTCAGAATCTGGAAGTGGTGCCTTTGTTTGGTGACATGCAGATCGCACCGTTCAATTACATCAAGAGATCGAAACACTACGACCCAAGCAAGTAAGTTTCATGTGTCGTCGTATAAATTAAAATCATCTTGTATTTATGTCATAACAGCTATGATTGTATAAGAAAGCTCAACGAGCTATGGTGAGGGTTATGCTCGAGCTTACACTGCTGGATAGAATCAGGAATGTACGGAGAGTCGTTGAAATCTTGTATGAAAAGTGTATAGTTGATTCAATATAAGGATAAACTAAATGTAAACAAACCGAACGCAGGTCACGCAGTTCATTCAGTGTTACTAAACATTTTTGAAAGTCGTATGTTTATTAAAATTTATTAAAATTTTTACAATAGTCCTGTAAATATAACAAATTAATGATATTATTAATAATACAGTGCTAGTGAAAACAATAATACTAAACGTACCTTCGGTCTTTTCTTTTTTGGAGAACTGAAGTCTTTGGAAGTGCTTGGCTCCATGATAAACAATAAATACTTAATAACAAGAACATTTAATAACAATATAAAAACCTAAACAAAATTTTAACAAACAAATTAACCTAAACAATCAACAATAAGCTTAAAACATAACAAATAACTGGAACTCCAAACGAACGTAATACATCGAAAAAATGTTGGTGTCCCCCAAGATCGAATGCATCGAAAAAATGAAAAAGAACGAAGAGCGCTTGCCGTTATTGTAATTACACTTGATAGAAAAGGATAGATATAAAATTGCACGTTCTACCGCTTTAAACGGTTTTTGTTTACTAAAAGTTCACGCATATGTTGAATGGACTTTAGTCTGCGTTGAGGATGGCGAGTTATAACCTGTCGTCAAAAAAATGAACTATTCGAACTCTAAAGTTCTACTTAAATTAGATAGATGTCGCCGCTTCACTTAATAATTCTATTGTAGTTTAATAGATGGCGCCATCAATAGTGTTTTTATTTTTACACGCGGACGAAGGCGCAAGCTCCAGCTAGTTTTGAATATGATGAAAATAAAAAAAAAATTGACAGATTCTATGGAATCTTCAAATGTCATCAATAAGAATAGATTGCAAATAGTTTCTTACGATTTTTCAAGTTATATTCAAGATTTGTCCAAATCTGGAAATAAAATTTTCCAAATTAGGCAAATTATCGTTAGTCATATTTATATTAAATTTTACAAGAAATATCGATTGGTAAAGCCAAGAAAATGTTATTACAGATGGCCACTGTCTTCGAGTCTGAACCCACCTTCTCCGCAAGCCGACCTGATGGTCCACCTGCCTCAGATCAGGGAGGAGCATCAGAACTACATATCTGAATTGGCAAGATACAGCAACGAGGTAAATGGAAACGTTATCTTCTTATTGAGCTTCTAAAAGCAATATACAGTTAATAAGTTTTTCCTGTTTTGCAATGATGACAGTTACGGCTGAATTGGAAATAGATCTTTGCCTCCACAGTCATATTATTTACTAAATCATAGTAAAGTAATAATTAAAGTAGAGGAATGGCACACCGTTTTTTGCAGTCATTTGGGCATCCCGTCTGGAGACAGTAACCACTCCCCCTCACAGAAGACCACCGTGAAATAAGACCATGTGTGCTGTGAGTAAGGGATGTCAGAGTCAATTTCTCTATCCCCTCCCAATCTCTTATCCTTATGTCCCGACACAGATCTGTGTCGCGATATACTAAAGTTCTATTAATAAAGTTGAAATTTGTACAACAATTACGCGGCACGTATCTTGGCCCGACCGACTTGCACTCGATTTTAAGCTTTAATACTCTGTAGATAAAGTTGAAATTTGCACAACAATTTCACGGCACTTATCTGCGCAACTCCGCGAATGTACCCGCGCAACGTAACTTGGCCCAGACCGACTTGCACTCGATTTTAAGCTTTAATACTCTCTGGATAAAGTTGAAATTTGTACAACAATTTATCGAACGAATTGACCGAACTGTAGAAACACTTTCCGTTTTTATTTCACTCTTTTTAACCTAAAAAAGCCGGGACATACGAGGGGTTAATCTTACTACGGTCGGTAGTGGACTTGCAGCACACGTTTCTTGTGTTAAAATTACAGGTGAACGGAAACGCTTAACGGATTCCAATGAAACTTTACACAGTAATTAATACTGTTTATACATAGGGTAGCTAGGTATAATAATATTATAAAGAGAAAAGCTTTGTATGTATGTAATGAATAAACTCAAAAACTACTGGACCGATTTAAAAAATTCTTTCACCTATAGAAAGCGACATTATCAGCGAGTAACATAGACTGCTACTCTCAAGAATTTGGATGAAATTTGGCACACAGATAGTTTATTACCCGAATTAACATATAGGATACTTTTTATCCCGAAAAAATGTTAGGTTCCCTAGGGATCGTTTAAATATAATCTACTGTCGAGATTCAATGCAAGCTTTCAACTTCAAACTTAAATTCAATGTAATAAGAGTAACGTTTGCCTCACTTGGGGGATTTTTGTTGTCTACAAACAAAAATCCCTCGTCTTCGCTGACCCTAAGGTCGATAAAGAAATGACGAAATCCATTTTCTCCATACTCAACAGGTGACGACCACGTTCAAGGAGGCGGGCTCCGATGCGGAAAACAAAACGGTCACAGAACTGTGTCTCAGGGGATTACAACTCCTGTCTTCCTGGTGTTCGGTGCTGACGGAATTGTGCTCCTGGAAATTGCTTCACCCCACCGACCACACTGTCAACCCTCGTTGTCCACCCGATGCCGAGGAGTATGAGAGGGTGAGAGAAATAGTTTTTTTTGTTACAGGATGATGGTCCATTGAGGAGGGTCACAGGTCGAAGTGAAAAGAATGACAAGTGAAGGTAGTTTGCAAATAACATATTACAATGGGTTATCTAATCAAGTACACGATGGTGGCACCATCTGTTTACGGGGAACTGATTTGAAATTGGCTCATTTTAAGAAAAATTTACGACTTGTATTTACGACTCATTTTACGACTTGAAGCTTAAAGCTCCATTTCTTTTCAGGCGACCCGATACAACTACACTTCGGAGGAGAAATTCGCTATGATAGAGGTCATAGCCATGATCAAGGGCCTGCAGGTGTTGATGGCTCGTATGGAGACAGTGTTCGCTGATGCAGCGAGGAGGTGCATCTACGCTGAACTTCAAGACTTCGTGCAACTGGCGTTGAGGGAACCACTGCGGAAGGCCATTAAAAACAAGAAGGATTTAATACGCAGGTGAATTACATTAGCTTTGCAAGTTGTAGGTAAGTGTTTTAAAACAAAAGTTTTCAACCAATGTGTGTTGCCAGTGATGTCATATGGCGCTGAAACGTCGTCTTTAAACTATGAGTCTCGTAAGAAAGCTCAACATCGTTCAACGACCTATGAAGAGAGCTATGCTCGGGGTTACTAAGTCGAATCAGGAATAAAGAGATCCGTAGATAAACGAAAGTTACCGACGTAACCCGGAGGATTTGTTAGTCCAGTATGGAGCCGACTGCCGCTTGGGTCGGAAAGCTCTCGAGTGGAGGGTACAGACCAAGAAGCTCAGCGTAAGATGTCCACCTGCAAGGTGGACAGAACATCTGATAAAGCCCCAGGTCGACGGTGGATCCAGGCTGCTTCTGATCGGTCCTTCTGGATGATGTAGTTGTGAGGATGGATGTATTAATATTTTTTACTCTTTCACACAAAAACTGCTGAACGGATACTTGTCAAATTATATAGTAATGAGATTTTTACGTCCGAATAACCCCAGGGGTGTACAGACTTGAACCTCGAACTTGTTAGACTATGAGTGATCGACTCGGTGGATACTGCAAGTGAGTGTAATGCACATACTTAAGTAGTGTAGGTACGTAAGGTGCATTAAGACGTGGGTACGTCATAGGTGTAGATCATTGCCATAACTTTCCAGAAGAATCGCCTCGGGTTTTCTTTGACTAATACCCCGCGTTTCTTTGATAAAGCAGCCTTTCGCCGCTAGCAGGGATTATTCCGGTTTTTCTGGCTTAACTGTGAATCAACTTAAATGTGATCAAGTTGTTCATCAAGCAGCTTGACTCGTAAAAAATAAACGCTACATAATAATGCACTCTAAAATATGTTCAGCGATACGACTCATAATTGCAAAAAAAATAAAATTATGTTTTGTGCAGTATCATAGTGTCGGTGCGGGAGACTTGCGGGGATTGGGCGCGGGGTTGCGAGCCCCAACAAGACCCTGCGTTACGGGGCAAGAAGGACGGGGGAGAGGCGAGTTTCACCATCAAAGTCCCCAGGAGGACTGTGGGTGAGTCTTTGGTTGTGTTTTTAAACTAATTCATTCTAATTTTAAGACCCCCAATCTAACCGCTACTTGAGCTTTTTGATATAAGCTTCTAGAAGATATTTAATATCGATAACAGAGTTAGAAGATAAAGATTGATAGTGGGTTTTTTTTTTTAAATATACCTATCAACCCTTATATCTTCTAACTCTGTTAATTTTAACCGATTCAATGCGGCGGCCTTTTATACAAACTTTCGCGCGTGGCATCATCCGCCATAGACGATAGTGATGCCTCTCAGGCATCATCAGCTATGAACGTAAAATTTTCGTTTATTTATTGTTCGGAGCACGGAGACTTCAGTCCACGGCCAACATTGGATCTAAAAGGCTGTTCCTATAATTTAAAAGTGATTTCCTTTGTGTTTAACCCAAAAGATTTAAAACCACTGAAATCTTAGAAAAATCCATAATAAGGTAATAATTCACAAACGAAGACTATAGGACATGATTTCTCGGAAAAATAATAGTAATTTTACTTAGTTTTAACCTTCCAAGAGACAATTTCACAAAGATTCAACGAATCCAAATATGATGCCCCTGGGACATCATCCGCCATACGGAAAAAATATTTACGATGCCCCTGAGGCATCATCCGCCATGAATGGGTTAATTTCAGCAAAAAAAGTAATATGAACATTTTTATAAAAAATGTTAACATTCCAGGTCCATCATCCACCCAACTTTACATGGTTCGTACCCAGCTCGAAGCCTTGGTCTCTGACAAGTCAGGAGGACGTCGCACTTTACGGAAAGATCTTGAAGCCACAGCACTCCAGCAGATCGAATCGTTCCACCGTCAGAGTTTTTACTGGAACTATCTACTGAATTTGCCCGGTGAGCGAAATAGAGATCTTGATTGCTTGGTGATAGGTGTCATTTCATAAACTCGACACGTGTGAAATGTAACCTCACTTATTTTAAGTTGGCGGAATGAGCCTTCTGTGTTTGTTTCGTAAAATAATTATCGGGACAATGAACTTGGAGACAACAACAAAAACTTGGCCAACTCGTGAGCTGAGTAGCCGAAATAGATATGGCGGCCTTTCGAGTGCCGTTCTAGAAAAGTAGGCCTTTTTCTCAAAGGCCGGCAGGGTACGGTATATTCTCATTCACCACCACCATGTTCGTCACCAGTGGTGGCAAATGGGATGTATTATTCCCATTCGTCACCACCGTGTTCGCCACCAGTGGTGGCAATTGGGATTTCTTTTCCCAGTCGTCACCCACACGTTTATGTTTATCTTCTATATAAATAAAAATGGATCTTCGAAATGTATGTACGCCCATAACTTTCGAACGGGTAGACCAATTTTAATTCGGTTTTAACTAATGGAAAGAGGCTTCGCGTTTTTTTTTTTACGAGAATTATAAGATTTTCCACATCCATATCGCTTGACGAAAGGGTCACAACTCGTCAGCCGACTCTTAGGCTGATTTTATCATGCGATGTCTACGACTTAGACCTGACATTGGAGCAGTACCATAATCACGATATCAAGCTTGACGGTAGTTCATATTTATAGAGCGATTCCAACTGAGAATGGCATGGCCGTTTTGGAAAACGGCACAGCTACATATTAAATCTAACGTGTCCATTCGTCACACTTAAAGCTCCAACAACGCGATGCTGCGTGTAAATTGCCTTGCAATTAAGGCGCATTTGCCTATCGCGTCGCCCAAATACGTAAAAAAAACCATTTGTACACGTTATGTTACCGAGGTCAAAAAATAGGTTTTAGAATTTTTTTGTTTGTCTGTGCGTTTGTGTACGCTAATCTCAGAAACGGCTTAACCGATTTGAATGCGGCTTTCACTGATGCATTATAGCAAGCTTCCCGTAACATTTAGTGTTTGTTTCATTCCAATCGGTTTACAAACAAAAAAGTTACTCTCTGTACCGAATACCACGCGTACGAAGTTGCGGGCTCAGTGCCTTTAAAATGAAGATGCCTTTAAAATGTTTCATTGCATTTTCAGATTCCCTACAGAAGTGCTGCGATCTTTCCCAGTTGTGGTACAGAGAGTTCTACCTGGAAATGACGATGGGAAGAAAAGTCAATGTGAGTCTAGTTTATCTTTTTGTTTTCATTATTATTCCTTGACCTATAATTCTTCAATACAGCTATACAAGTTTTTTTACATAAATTTCGTAGCTACGTACCGACAAGTAGGATTAAGTGGGATTAAGGATAAGGATTAAGTAGGATTAAGGATAAGGGAATTGGAAGGGATATTCCTTATTCACTGACCAATACACAACAGCAAACGTTGTTATTTCACGGTGTTCGCCTGTAAGAGGGTGGCTACAGGCGCCAGACGAGCCGCCCGAATGACTGCGAAACGCATTGTGCCCTGCTAGTACTTCAAATTAAAAAAAAAAACTTAAATTTACTTAATTTTTTAATGTAACGTGTCATCATCATTTTTTATTTTATTTTATTTATAATAGGAGGTACACCAACAGAAAACACAACAATCATAAATAATAATAAAATTCACATTCGGTCATAGTCTGATGTGAGTTCCAATTATAGGTATACACAGCATTTACAAATTTATAATCGACCCTAAAGGCTTATAGAATAAAATATAAAATATAAGAGTACTTATGCTAATATCCAAAGTTATAATTAAAATAGTTACAGACTCAAAGCAGACAACGGGATCTGCAAACAGCCGTAGGACGTCCATTGCTGGACAAAGGCTTGCTTAATTTTTCAAAAAGGTCAGTCAGAAGCAGCCTCGATCCACCGTCGACTCGCGGCCCTTATTAACCTTCTGGGTGGACGTCCTACGTCCTCCACTCGAGCCACTGCTACTTTAATTTACTAATCCGCCGGGTTATGTCGGTAACTTTCATTTATCCACGAATCTCCTTGTTCCTGATTCAATCTCGCAGTGTAACCACAAGCATAGCCCTCTCCATAGCTCGTTGAGCGATGTTGAGTTTTCTTACGAGGCCCATAGTTAGAGACCACGTTTTTTTTTTTTTTTTTTTTTTTTTTTTTTTTTTTTTTTTTTTTTATGAAATCGAGGTAGCGCTTGACCACTATCTCACCTGATGTGAGGTGCAGATGTGGCCGAAGGTGGACCACGCTTACCTAGTAAATGCCCATTTACCTTAGTTTTGAAGACCCCGAGGTTGTAGTTCTGTGGGAACACAGACGCAGGCAATGAGTTCCACTCCTTAGCAGTTCGAACAAGGAAGGTGGAACTGAAACGCTTTGTTCGTGATCGAGGTACATCGACCACGAAGGGATGAAACCCCTGCCCACGTCTAGTGGTCCGCAAGTGGAACGGTTCCGGTTGGATTAAATCGTACAGTATAGATGCACACTCTCCATAGTGTAGACGATAGAAAATCGATAGGCACGCTACTTTTCGGCGATGCTGCAGGCTTTGAAGTTGGGAATCCACAAGGCGTTTCTGCGCCATATGTCATCACTGGCAACACACATTGATCGAAAACTTTTGTTTTAAGACGCTGAGGAATTTTAGACTAGGAGATGCCTCGGAGCTTCCCGAACGCTGCCCATCCGAGCTGGATTCGACGATTGACCTCCTTATTATTCACTATTTAAAAAGTTACATATACTTCTCTTACCTTGCTTGTATATAGACGTTGTGTATATTTGTTAGAAAATATCCGAACTGTTTTGTCGAAAGTAACGAAATAGGAACCAAAATAACTAAGCAAGGTAATTTATTGCAAAGACCAAAATGTAGATTAGAACTATTTAATAGAAATGTTTGTTATGGCAATTAAAACACCTAATAATATAAAGGAATTGCTGGTTGTTATTATGATGTTAAAGAATTTTATAATAAAAAAGGTTAATTCATTTATTAATATAGTTCACAAACAATTAAACACAAATATTTGCATGCCCTTGGCGGGTAGAACATACTTTGTACCTTTAACTGCTGTATACAAATTAAAATCTTGTAAACATGTGTTCACGCAAATAAAGATTTATTTTATTTTATTTATTTTTCAAATCTATGTGATATAAAAAATAAGTTATAATACATTGCTGTTACAGAAATGCATGGTTCGTCATCAGCACAACGAAGAATGCAACGATCTAATAACCATGGAGAAACGCATACAGTTCCCCATAGAGATGTCCATGCCTTGGATACTCACCGATCATATTCTGAAGAGCAAGGAACCGGCTATGATGGAGTAAGTTCAGAATATGCCCAGCGATTATTTCTTTCTAAAAAATCATGAGACGGGGTATCGCCTTAGGTCTGTTGCAGCACTGGGGGTTGGCAGTGAGAAGAAAATTGGATATATAGCGAAGGACCAAATGGTGAATGGACTCTGGGATCACTTAGAGCCCCCGCAAACTAGGCAGCCAGTCTTACATATGACTGCATATGGGACCCCGCGCACTACGCAGCCATTGCAACGCGCTTGATTGGACGGCAGTCCATTGGCTGCCCGCAGCCAGAGTGTATGCGAATGTATGTTGCTGCAGTCAGTCTCCGCGCTGTTGTTTTAGCAGCCAGTCTGGGTATTTACGCACGCCCTTAATGAATAAGCCTTTTTGAGTGCTGTTCTAGAAAAAGAGGATGAATGCAATGTATTTTCTTTGATTCGCATTTATTACGAGATCGATAAAGAATTATAAGCACTTCCATGGCCATATCGCACGACAACTAGTCGCCGATTGGATGCTATAACTGGCTGCACAATATTTCGGTTGTCGGTAGCTTGGCAACGAATTCAGTTGTTTGCCGTACACTCGAGTGCTATTGATGAGAATTTCTTGTTTATTGATATTTTTGGCCATAACAAAGCTTCCTTCAAAAAAAAAACGGGACAAGTGCGAGTTGAACTCGCGTGAAGAGGGTCCCGTACGATGTTACCTATCCGCACAATATTGAGTGATTTACCATGTTATTTTAACATCATGGACTTCTTATAGATTTTCCTATAATCTATAAGTAGAAAACTATTTTTTTATTCGGATGTACGAAAAAAGGTCACCTTAGCCCTTAA
The DNA here is from genome assembly GCA_910589475.2 of Bembecia ichneumoniformis. Lineage (NCBI taxonomy): Eukaryota > Metazoa > Arthropoda > Insecta > Lepidoptera > Sesiidae > Bembecia > Bembecia ichneumoniformis. The sequence goes on from OU342547.1 coordinate 2,796,257, forward strand.
GGGTACCTAAATTGGCACACTCCAACTCTACTAAAAACACAAAGGCGTCGTCCTAATTGGCCACCATCGTACGAGAAAACGATTCGTGCCACTTCCAGCGGATTTCACAGACAGCGAAGACCGTAGCTAAGGGAATTCTTGAGAATTCCCCGGATGAAGCGCGACTTCTTTTTTGGCTCCCATCTAATTTGAACGTTATACAATTAACATTGAACTCATTTTACTATGTACAGTTTCACTTAAAAAATTCGCTTCCATTCCGTTCTCGAGCAATGTAAATTGTTGTGCAGTAATCGTGAATGTTTAAACCGACATATATGTGTGTTCTTTTGTTTACAGATACGTTCTCTACCCGCTAGACTTGTACAACGACTCGGCTCAGTACGCTTTGACCGTGTTCAAAAAGCAATTCCTATACGACGAGGTCGAAGCCGAAGTGAATTTGTGTTTCGATCAGTTCGTCTACAAATTGTCTGAACAGGTCTACGCTCATTACAAACAATTGGCTTCTAGGTGAGTTTTTAATCGTTAATTCATTGTCATCATTGTCAGCCCTAGCTTGCTCTCTAGACACAGGTTTTTTAATTGATCGCTACCACACTTGTCCAAACTTGTCAAGGCTGAACTATTGCCAGTTTTACTCATTTCCACCAATACTGACTGATTCACTTTGTCCGATGACTGATTCCTCCGACTGACACCCGTGTTTCAAATTGATCTAAGAGAAATTGCCTCACATTACCGTCTCGTTAACTCGCCGAGTGCCTATGGCCACATTAATCGCAGTCGACACGAGGTCGACAATAATTATCGTGGGGACTGCCAAAATGATAGTGAACAGTGAATAATATAATATTAAAGCGGCATTAGGTATGGGAAGGCAAACAGCCTTCTGTAATGCTGTAGAAAGAGATTCAGATTAATATATTCGGAAGACGCACACAGATACGTGCATCCTCTTGTACACTCAAGCGGTCTCATGTCCATAGAATACATTTATATTTATTTAACGACAGACCAAAGACAAGCACCTGCGTGCTTGCGGCGCGAATAATATAACTAAAGTCTGTATGGAAATTTTATGAGGAGTAAAATTAATACAAGCTTTAACTAAAAAGCGTTACGTTATCTGTCACTTTGACATTTGTGCGACAAGTGACGCATGTATTTATGTTACCTATTTTTAAATAACGATCTCTCTAAATTTGGTTTAACATCCTCATATTTTTTAAATATTTAATGTGTTGCAGCATGCTACTAGACAAGCGCTATCGCGCGGAGTGCGCCGCGAGGGGCGCTACCACAGGACCTGCCGCTGGCCGCTACGCGTCCCTACTGCGTCAGAGGCACGTCGCCTTACTTGGCAGACATGTGGATCTATGCGTGCTAGTAAGTCACTCATGCACACACACGCACATTTGTGCGCGACGTTAAATGATACACCGTCACAAGGCGCATTTTTTTTTTTAATTTAAGATCGGCAGACAGGCTGATGGTCCACTTGATGGTAGGTGACTACCGTCGCCTAATAACACAAGAAACGCCACAGGTGCTGCAAGTACCGACTACAGTAGGATTAAGGATAAGGGATTAAGGAGGTAATAGGGAAATGGGCTCTGGCATCACACGTGCTGTTATTTTCTGTAACTGCCGCCAGACGGGCTTCCCAAATGACTGCGAAACGCAGTGTGCCCTGCCACTACTATCCAGACCAGAGCCAAACTGAAAAGTTAATTTTTCAAAGTTGACCCTGCCGGGAATCGAACCCGGGAACCCTAGAACAGAGCGTTCAACGGCATTAATGGATAGACACAAGCATTTATTACAACTTGTGTCCGGGGCTTCGTCCGCGTTGAAAAATAAAATATTAATGCCTGGGTTGTGTTCCAGCACTCCTTCGGCCAAGGATAATTTTGCTCTAACTGCAGATATACCGTTCCAGCATAATTTCGAGCATAATTTGATCCGAACATACCCGTTCCGGCAGGCAGAACATAATTAGCTCTGACAGCTCGGCCATGCTCGAATGGGGGGTTGGCACGTCGCAAAATTCAGAGCAAATTTAGCCTTCCCCGAAGGGCTGCTGGAATACACCCCGGGGGGAGGAATAGGTGTAACGTGCGGAAGCAATTGTGTATATATCAATTCTTCTTTAAATTATTAAAATTATCAAAATAGATTTCCAAAATCATTCGTCCATTAAATTTTTACTTACAGGTCGCCCAAAGGATAAACGCTGACATGCACCGCGCCTTAGACGCTGCAGTGGCCAAGTTCGAAGCCGGAGACATAACGGGCGTGGTCGTAAGTATTTGTACCTGGTACATTTTTATTATACTGTACGAAGTTGCATAAAGTATATGTATTTATGTACATTATGTATATATGTATAATATATGTATATCTTAAAAAAATATGTGGTGAATTAAAGACATAATTGGAGATAAAAGTAATACTTCTCTGTCTATAAAAAGGTGATTATTTTAGTCTATTATCTTAATGTACGCGTCAGTGCGTCTGGAGACAATTGTGTGATAAGAAATTCGTTCGTGAGTTTTCCGCGAGGCAATATTATTACGTACTAACTGTGCCTGCAACTTCGTGCGCGTGGTATTCAGTATATATGGCGCGTAATTTTTTTGTTTGTAAACCAATGAAACAAACACTAAATGTTACGGGAAGCTTGCTGCAATACATCATTGCGATCCGCTTTCAAATCGGTTAAGCCGTTTCTGAGACAAACAGACAAAAATTGTAAACAAAAGTAGATACAGTGAGTACAGATTGTTTTTTCGAAAAAATATTTAATATACAGCTTTTAAGCGCAGCTTAAGACGTCCACTCACAAGTTTGACTGATAAGACGATCCGATAAAGGACGTCGATGGTGGATCCAGGCTGCTTCTGACCGGTATTATTGGAATGTTATGGGAAGGGAAGGTATTATTCGAATGCTGAACAATCAGCAGTGGACATCCTAAGAATGAGATATAATGACAATGAGACATACGTCCTGTTGAAAGTGTTGTTTAGAGTTCGTTTTGGAAATGAGAACAGTTGTGTCACCGTTCTTTTTCAGGAACTGGAAGGCATAATAGCGGTGAACCGCCTCTGCCACAAGCTGCTGAGCCGCTACTTGACTTTGGACGATTTCGAGGCGATTCTGCGCGAATCGGACCACGGCGTTCTCGCTCCGTACGGCAGAATCACCCTGCACGTCTTCTGGGAGTTGAACTACGACTTTCTGCCCAATTACTGTTACAACGCTGCCACTGATAGGTCTGTGGACATTTGTTCGATATTTATTTATTTCTTTTATACCCAATGCGATCTAGTAGTTTTTCTTATGCTAACGTTGTCGAGAGAGACTGACGGACCACTCGATGGTAGTTGGCTACCGTCACCTGTCACAAGCCGCAGGTGCGTTGCCGACCATAATAATATTAAGGACAATGGCTGAGTGAACACCCAAACGCTACAAAGTTGGCCCTGCCGCGAATCGAACCCGGGGCTCCTGGGACAGATCAATAAGGCAAACACCTTAACTACTTGCCCAATGGGCTCGTCAAACACAGTTGTTTTCGTCACGTGACTTAGTCAAATGGGTATTCAGCTCGGCTTCCGATTGAGAAAACGTGAACACTGAGGGATCCAAAGATTATACTGAAAGAGGATTATACGCAGAGGTAAACATATGTAGCGAAAATTAAGGAATCTTTAGATGACTGTTGGATAGTATTAGAAGAATTAGATATAATTAGAAGTTTAATATTTTTATAATATCAACTTTTTAACAGAAGAAATATAACTGGCCATACATTGTGTACTTATTCCAGGTTTGTAAAATGTCGTGGTTTGCAATTCGCCGCGGGCGTTCAAAGGGAGAGGCCTCAGCAGTACGGGCACGCCCTATTGTGGGGATCGAAACAGCTCAGCTTGGCGTATTCTGCCCAATATGCTCAGTATGCAGGTAACGCAATTGATTACTCATTAAAAACTCTTGCTCTAAATATGAAGGATAAAATTCGCAAGGAAACCTGAGCAACTGGCAATCTTCGAAGACATGTCAAGTGTGGTGGATACCCTCCCAAATTGAGGAGGTGACGCTGTGCCTAAGGAGCCACCTCCACCGAGTTCATCATCACGAGTATTCCCTGCTGTCTTTGGCTAATCTCCACGAGACGATTATTCTGCAGCCGGAGTATCGTCACGATTCGCGACGCGTGTCCGCAACAACTCCTTGCACAACCGTTTTGTTGAAAAGAGTTCAATTCGGTGGTCGGCGCGTGCGCAGCAGGTAGGTTTTGTTTGTCTTAAGTCACTCGTATCGCCGTTTTAGTATCGCCCTGTGGAGATTGGCCCATCGAATTTGGTGGAGGTGGTGTTTTAATTGTGTTATGTGACGCGTAGCTGGTGTATCAAATTTGGGTTTTAACTGCGATCAAATTAATCAACAAAAGTCATAAACATTTAGCCAGTAACGTATTATTGTAACATAATCCCCCAGTAAAAAGTTACAGTTTTTTGCAGCCCTAATTTACAGCCCTCAAGTTTGACACACCAGCTACTGGTCACATTGCTACTGGTATGTGTTATGTAAATAGTCTGATGTGGAAATTATAATCACGTGAAAATTCGTCATGTTATTAATAAAATTGTGATCTAATTTCGCGCGGCTGGAAAGACGCGGCTTATCAGGTCGAGAGGTTATGCCATTTATAGTTTGTGCCAAGAAATGTCACGAAAACACTTCAACAACAAAAGGTGCTATAAACAAACAAAGGTTGAGTTATTTCTTACCTGAATCCCTGCCCAATATACATTGGGCTATATAATAACATAGATAATTTTTGTTTACAATCTTTATTGATATGCATTGTTATACTTGAAGTATGGTCTCAAGTGTTTTCGTCACTTATTTTATGGCACAAACTATCACAATGGGTTTTTTTTTTAAAACTTAAGTGCATTTACTGACTGCTCTCAAACGTTGAAGGAAAACCTGTATACACTAAAGAAGAAATTCTAAGGCGCGTATGAAATCCACCAACCAGCACTAATCAGCGTGGTGGACCATACAGCCTATAAGCTCTTATTGAGAGGATAAGCTCTTAGGCCTGTGTGTCCCTGCAGTGGAGACATAAATACTTATAATAGGCTCTCGATCATGATAATAAAAGCTATGCACTGTTTGGTTTTTACTTAAATGGTGTGAATGAATTATTATCTCATGGTATATCTTTGTGTGGTCGATCTGTGTCCATTGTTAAAACAAGATTGGTTAGCTCCATTGAACTACTTGAGTTCAATAAAATCTCTAGAACTCCTGCATCCAACTTAACGTTGGTTAATTTCATCTCTAGGATTCGTTGGAGCCCCGCACCTACACGCGCTGGTTCGTCTACTCGGCTACCAAGGTGTGGCCGTGGTCGTTTCTGAACTGCTCGGGGTTGCTAGAGGATTGCTCCACGGAACTCTGGCTCAGTTCACGCGAGCACTACAGCAAGCGATGCCCAGGCATTGCAAACTGCCGCGCTACGATTACGGCTCGAATGGTGAGATTTTTTTTGCCGTCATTTTTCTCGGAAAGTTCATACTATTGAGTCTTTTGAGGAATTTTGATTTGTTTTAAGTACAATTTCAGTTTTCTTATTTATTGCTCTCCTATTATTTAGAAAGAAAGAAAGAAAGAAAGCATCTTTTATTCCTCTAAATAAACACAATATACATATATGAACAAATAATAATTATAAGCAAACAAATATATGAACAAGTAAGAAGAGGAAAAGGAACCCTGACTCAGTATACAGTTGTGGTGCGGACCACAACACTGATATTCTGCCAGGGACCAGAAATTTAGAGAAAAAGAAAACAAAAAAATGTCATTATTTCCAATCAATCAAGGCACTCGCCCTGGTAATGCTTATATTTATAGGCGACGGTAACTACTGGTCACTTACCATCAATTCGGCCACCAGACTGCTTCAATAACTCCAGACATTTTGATAGTAAACATCCTGAGACACAGGAGGTTGCACCTCAGCCAATCGTACGTGTAGAGTGTTAAAAAGCTTTGTTTTCGTTTGATTTTCAGGGGTACTTGGCTACTATCACGCACAATTGACCGACATAATTCAATATCCGGACGCTCGCACGGAACTTTTCCATGCTTTCAGAGAGCTTGGCAACATTATCTTGTTCTGTATGCTGATTGAACAGGTGAGAAAAACGAAATGCATAAAAGTCTGCAACTCTGAATTGATTTTTTACAAATTTGAGAAATATGCGACGGTGAATAAATATATTACCGTCATCATACCAAAGAGTGTGAGGATGGATGTATGTTTCTTGCTCTTTCACACAAAAAATTACTGACAGGATCTCGATTAAGCTTACAGTAATAGTTTATACATCACTAACTGTGCCCGCGGCTTCGCCCGCGTGGAATTCAGATTCTTTCTCGGTATAGAGTACTTACTCCGCAGTCGTAGCGTACGCATCTTGACCTACCTGTACTGCCCCTGTGGCTTCACGGCGCGGTTGCACTTTACATATATTATTATTATCTCTTTAGTTGTGTGCCACTATTTAAAAAGTTACATATACTTCCCTTACCTTGCTTGTATATAAAGACGTTGTGTATATTTGTTAGAAAATATCCGAACTGTTCTGCATCAAACATACAAACTTTACCTCTTTTTTTATGTTAAGATCGGCAGATAGGCTGACGGTCCACTTGATGGTAGGTGGCTACCGTCGCCTACAACACAAGCAACGCCAAAGCTGCTGCAAGTGCGCTGTCGACTACAGTAGGATTAAGGATAAGGGACTAGGAGATAGGGAAATGGGCTCTGGCATCCCTTATTCACTCACCGAAACAAAACAGCACACGTGCTGTTATTTCACGGTGGTCTTCTGTAAGGGGGTCGTTACTGCCGCCAGACGGGCTGCCTAAATGATTGCGAAAACGCAGTGTGCCCTGCCACTACTTTCCAAATCCAGACCAGAGCCAAATTTGAAAAGTCCATTTTTCAAAGTTGACCCTAGAACAGAGCGTTAAGGCAAGCACCCTAACCATTCATCCAACGGGCTCGTCAAATTCAATCGTCAAACCTCTTTGTAATAAATCTTTATATATAAAAATGAATCCCCATTTCTCCTGGTCACGGCATCACACGCGAACGGGTAGACCGATTTTAATTCGGTTTTCGCTAATGGAAAGAGGACTAAATGGGGAATGTTTTAGGATATATAAAAATTGCACGCCGGGCGAAGTCGTGGGCGGGCCGCTATTCATATATAAATATGATCGACCAAAATCGGTCTGACAAGATTCGACATGTCTTTGAATATGAAGCCATGTTTTCAACTAAATATGACACGAAATATGAGTGTCACCCGAGGTCGCTAATCGATGCTCTGCTGGCGTCGACACGCGCGACTTTTGTGTCCCTCGATGCGTGTCGTTTTGTGTTCCTCGAGTGTTCCTCCTCGGGCGAAGTACTAATCACTACGGGGTAGTGTGAGCAAGGCAAATGTCGACCGATATTGTCACGCAAACTCGCAGACATACCACGTGAACATCCGGAAATATATTTCTGCGACATTTCCTTCACATCAAGACATGTCATTGTTTTAGCTTAGAATTCTTTTTGATATTTTTCCTTTCTGCTCGGCTCCTAAGGAATTTTCCTCTCAAATCCGACTAATGGTTCCAGAGATGGACGCGTCTGAATTGATATTCTCGTAATATTTTCAGGCCCTTAGTCAGGAGGAAGTGACAGACCTATTGCACGCTGCGCCCTTCCAGAACATACTGCCGAGACCTTTCGCCGCTGGTGAGACCATTTTATGTGCCCGTTTAGTCGTGTTTAGTAGCAGTCAAGACATACAAAACACATTTTGCATTGTTTTCCAATGATGCAGTGCAAAGTGGAAAATGTGGAAAGTGACTAGGTTAATTTTCGCCCATTTGATAAACAATGTGTGCAAAAAAGTGCTGAGATGTAAAGATTAGAAAGTTAACGCAATTTCAGCAATAAAAACAAATAAGGCGTAATAAAAAAAAATATCAAAAGATTTGGTCTGAAAATTTGGCTCCAAACCCTTTGATTATTTCTCCAATTTAAGCAAAAAAATTATTAGTTTGAAACACTTCATTTTCAATTTAAAGTTAAACGCATTCGGACGTTATAACATTAGCGTTTTAAAATTCAATATAAAGTGTCAAATGACCAGATGAAATTCCCTATTTTTCATATCTTAATAAATATATTTAAAAAAAAGTCTAATACAAAGCTGTGCTGTATGTGTTTACAGAAGGGGAAAAACCGGAGACCAAGCAGAAGCGTTTGGAGGCTAAATATTCGGCGTTGCAAATAGTTCAGAATGTTGACAAATATGGAACTGCAAAGGTAAGTTATGTAAAAAAAGTGTGTGTTACTCCTTTAAACGTATAAAATTTTCCTATATTATTTAGTTACATTCTGCATACTCAGATGTCACGTGTTCCAACAAAAGTTATGTTAGTTACGTTCGGTATACACAGATGTCACTACGTTTTATAAGTTCAAATAGTTCATTTTTCGACGACAGATATCGCTGGGTTATAACGCGCTACCATTTCGTTCCTCAACGCGGTCTACACTTTTCGTACAATATTTCCACGTTTGCTTTTATAAGCACAGGGAATAGAATTAGTGAACATAAATACATTCCGTCAGATGTCGCACAAATGTCATAGTGACAGATGCCGTAACGCTTTTTAGTTAAAGCTTTTATTAATTTTACTCATAAAGCCTTATATGAAAATCGATTCTTAAGGAGTAACTCCCAAAAAAATATTCTCGCTCTTTTTACATCGTTATATTTGAAGTACGATTACACGTGTTTTCCTTGTTTTTAAAATGTATTGAATTCAACGCCGCATTGAATTCACGGTTAACTTGATATAAATGAAAACATGGGGTTTTTAACATAAGGTCGACAGACAAGCCGACAATCCAATTGATGGCAGGTGGCTATTGTCGCATATAAAACAAGCAACATCATAGATGCTGCAAGTGCGCCTCGCCAACCTATAATAGGAGTAACGATAAGGGATTAGGAAGCCCATTACCCTATGTAATGGGCTCTGGCATCCCTTACTCACCCACCGAACCACAACAGCACACGTGCTGTTATTTCACGGTGGTCTTCTGTAAGGGGGTGGTTACTGCCGCCAGACGGGCTGCCCAAATTGACTGCGAAACTCAGTGTTTGAAAAGTTTGTAGTTACCGTACTAAGAGAAGGTGTGGAAATAAATATATAAACAACCCATTAGCGGATGTATTGGAATAGATTTGAAAAGAGCTGTTTATCAGTGTGGTGTTGTATATTTATTTAACCACTATCGCTGGATTCACGACGGAGGATGAGTGGGAGCCAGCAGCAGCCGTCACAGCCAACGCCTCAGAATTTCGATGCTAGTGATTGGCTTCTTCGACGAGATGTTGTCTCCACGGCGTCGGCGATGCAAAAGGGCAAGATAACTACGCGGCCCATATTTATATCGTCGCGTTGGTTCGGAGTGTGTGCGCGCGGATAATAGGCATAATGCGCACACCGCAATTTTGCTATCTCAGGCTTACGTTAGCGCATACGTAATACCTATGAGTATGCCATTGTAAATAATGTACAGTAGAACGCCGATTATCCGAATGAATTAGGACCGGGGTCGATTCGGATAATCGGACATAGACTGGTAATAAAGAAAAACGGACGTCACACATAGAATAACACTTGAACAGATTAAGTTGCAACCCCATCAGGCCTTAACAAAAATACAAAGTATAAAAAGTCGTCCTCTTCATTATCCTGTTATCCATGGCACTCGCTGCGATTTCATCGTCTGTCTGTATCTGGAACCCTTGATCGTTCTTATCACAGTGCACCCACTCTTCCATATCAGCGACTCCGAAGTTGTCCGAAGAACGTTTGTTTTGTTTCACGGAAGCCGCGCGACGCAAAACATGTGTCTTGCCTCTAGCTTTCACCCAAAACAGTTGAAATATATCTGGACTCCAACGAGTTCCAATTTGTTACAACAAAACAAAATAAAAATTACGATTCGGTTAATCGGCATTCTACTGTATATAAGTAGGGTAATTTCAGAATAAACACATTCTTGTACACATTCAACTCCTCGCCAAAAGTTCATTTCCAAAGTTGGCCCCTGAGACAAAAGCGTCAAGGCAAGCACATGAACCACTCATTTGATGGTCATGTGAATCATGTTTTTCAGCAATCGCAGCTGTCACGCGAGGGTGACCTTCTGACTCGCGAGCGTCTCTGCTGCGGTCTGTCGCTGTCGGCGGTGGTGCTTCGTCGTTTGCGAGGCTGCCTCACTGCCCCCCACTGGCCTGCCCCGGCCGCTCCGCCTCACCACGCTCCGCTCCACGCCGACGACACCACGGAGTTTCACAGGTGCCTTTAAAACACCCACTCGCAGAAGCGTCCTCTAAAAATAACGTTTCTCAAACTGTAGTTGTGATAAAAATAACATTAAATTCTCTTTAGAAGTGTTAGACACATTTTAAGATAATATTTAATTATATATTAAACTAGCGACCCGCCATTTTTATATATGTACAAAAACATAACCCGTTTATCCCTCTAACCATTAGTCAAAACCGAATTAAAATCGGTCTACCGGTTCGAAAGTTATGGACGTACATACATTTCGAAGCTCCATTTTTATTTATATGTATAAATAATACAGTCAAAACCGGATATAACGACATGGCTTTGAATTTGGCGCCGGATATACGGCGCACGACATCGATGTTTTTGTTGTTCACAGTGGTGGACAGGCGATCATCACGAAATTCTGCAAATCAGTTTTAAATAGTCTGTCTTGCATGGTGCTTCATCGCCAAAAGCAGTTCAAAGCCTTTTTTTTACGTTGGGAAATCCATCATGGATACCCAGCAGCGAAAGGGGGACGCTGTGGGTTATTCCGGACTCCTACCGGCTAAAATCCAACGACTTTAAACTCTGCTGAGCTATCAAGTTAAACTTAAAAACGTTGAAAATCATACTACGTATCACAAATTAAATTCATGACGATGTAAACACTCAATTTTTAAAATAGCGACACAATTTAAAATGAAGTGACGGTTATGAAATACTTTTTAATTAATTAATATTTTAATTTGTTCTGTACAGGTTGTGGTCGGCTCTTCAGTTCCTGTATTGTATACCTGTCGGAGACACCCAGTTCACTGTCGAGTAAGTTACTTTCAAAGTTATTGTTTTAAAAAAATTGTTTATTGACGCAGTTAATAAACAATTTTTTAATAAACAATTGTTTATCGTTAGTAGACGATCATGTGATACAAATAGAACAAATAGAAACTGGCATTTGGATGAAGTCGTGAAATTTGTAGAAAACAATCTTCACTTGATGTCCAACCAGTTGTTTGCTTTATTTCAGACCTCGAATACTAATAGTTTGTTTGTTTTGTCAGAGAGCTGTTCGGTGAAGGCCTGCACTGGGCCGGATGCACTATAATAGCTCTGCTCGGTCAGCAAAGGCGGTTCGAGGCATTGGACTTCTGCTACCACATTCTGAGGGTGCAGCGGGTGGACGGAAAAGACGAACTGGTCAAGGGAATTGTGAGTATTTGTTAGAAAGTATTTTTCAACTAGTTTCGCAAGGAAAATACAGGAGAAACGTAGCAAAGGCAGACCCTGCCGGGAATCGTACCCGGGAACCCCAGAACAGAGCGTTAAGGCAAGCACCCTAACCACTCATCCAATGTCACTTATCCATTGTTATTAACTAATATATTCCCTATTATTTAATAACGGTGCCTTGATTTCGGATAATTTCTTTGGTTTCCAGCCCCTGAAGAGAATGGTGGATCGCATAAGGCGCTTCCAAGTACTCAATTCTCAGATATTTGGCGTGCTTTCGCGCCATCTAGCGGCGGACGACGAACGCGCCGGTGTTGAGCACGTGCGCTGTTTCCCACCACCCCAACAGCAGATCAACTAGGTGTTGTTCGACTAGTTAACGCTTGGGTTATACCGCAGCAACCAGATAACATTTATTCTATATATTTTTTTTGTCGCGTTTTCACTAGGGGACATTTGTAACGCGACCCTGTCGCCCGACACTAAGTATGCCTTTCCAGCGACGCCGCGTGACATGTCGCCATACTATCCTGTGGCCCTATGATGGCCGTTTTGACTATTTATAACTCTAGTAACTTTTTAATAGCTCTCTACTAATTGCCATTATGCTTATAAATGCGATTCTCATTTGACTATATTTTTTTCACATATTTCACGTGTAATGTGTCAAAACGCCCATCATAGCGTGCCCGACAAGCTTTGAATAGTGAGGGAGGATGTGTTTCGCGAGTGGTCTTCTTCCTTCGAAATACTGTACTTCGTCCAACGATTTATTTTACTTTTGACAGCTCGAGTTAGTGACGTCCTAATGTGTCACTCAAAATCGATTTTTTTATTACAATCGACTTCTTTTTAATCGATTTAAAACATTGACATTTTTTACCTTAACCATTACTCGGGCCTTATCTGTTATACTTATTTAACGATAACTATATTTGACTAGCTGAAGTCGGCCACGCTTCGCTGCGGCATATATAATACTATTTATCGTAGCGTGATGTTATATAGTCTATAGTCTTCCTCGATAAATGGACTATTCAAAACAACAGTAGTTCCTGAGATTAGCGCGTTCAAACAAACAAACTCTTCAGCTTTATAATATTAGTATAGATATAATATCAATAGTTATGTTACTGAGGATTCCAGTTAATATGGAGAAGTATTCGACTATTCATTATTTAATTAGTATTAAAATGAATAAAAAGTGTTTCAGTTGTTTTATTTGTTATATAGATTTTTTTCTGCATATTGTTACGTGTGGGGTGAGATGGGCTGACTCACTATCGCAGATGTCTTCGCAAAATCTCTCAACTGTCGTTTCCGTATCTCGTACCATAGCACACCATACCATAGCTCCTCAAACGTCCATACTCGTTTATATGAACCGTAAAGACCAATTTACTTTTGCAACCGTAAAGACCAATTTACTTTTGCACTTTTTTAAAGGGGCGTGGTCACCGTGTATTGGTAAACATTACCCATTCTTCCTGAATGTTCTATGCCCCTATTGCCAACCATAACAATATTTTCTTTATCAATGTGGTATCAGTAACTTATACTCTGTGCATTAGATGATCCACAGGGCGTCACTATTTGTTTTTTTTTTCTTGTGGCCTTTACTGTTAAGAAGAAATTCATAACTGGATAGGTAAATGTCAAAAGTAAAATAATTGTTGGACCGAGTATAACATGCCAAATGTCGAACGATATTGTCCGGTAAAGTCTGCCACATGGTCCCTAGTGAAAACGCGCCCTTAGTTCTTAGTTAATAATAATAATAGTTAATAATTAGTTCTTTGTATTAATAAGATTAAGTATTTCTTACTATATTCTTTAGTTAAGATTAAATTTAAGGTAACATTAAATTAGATCAAAAAATATTGATTAGATTAATCTGAATAATTCTGTAAACCTCCGATTCGAGAGCTACGTATAAATTTGTATAATGGACCTAGTCTATTAAAGAAAGGAATTGAAAATGGCGGTGCGTAGCACGTAAATTGGTTTTTTATTTGTATTTTTTTTTTTATGATCGCCAGACAGGCTGACGGTCCACTTGATGGTATTTGACTACCGTCGCCTATAACACAAGCAATGCCAAAGCTGCTGCAAGTGCGCTGCCGACTACAGTAGGATTAAGGATAAGGGATTAGGAGGGGATAGGGAAATGGGTTCTATATTTTATTGTTATATATATTTTTTATTGTTAAGGCCGTTCCCTCTAGCCACCAAAACTCAGAATTGTCTGTCACACACCCCACTAGCAGCACAGGTTCTTCTAGCACCGTCGCTCAGCTGTCACTGTCAGATTTTGCGAGTGTCAAATGAGAACGCATAAACGTATCGCTTTGAATCGTCCAATTGTGGCAAACTTTTATGGTTTTTGATTTATTTATAACTAGCGACCCGCCCCCGGCTTCGTCCGGGGTGCAATTTTTATATATAAGAACATCCCCGTTTATCCCTCTTTCCATTAGTGAAAACCGAATTAAAATCGGTCTACCCGTTCACGCGTGATGCCGTGACCAAGTGAAGTGGGGATTCATTTTTATATAAAGACTAGCGACCCGCTAGTCGTCAACTTTATCAACTTAGTTGATAGATTCAGAGTCTCTCTGAATCTATTAACTTAAGTTTGGAAAGAGAATCAAAAATATTAGATATTGTACAAAATATAGTAAAAAAAGCCTAGCAAGTCAAAATAGATTAATATTTTTTTTACTAATCATACCGACACGTGCGAATAGAGACAGCAATATTGTGTGAGCGAGAAGCAAATAGAAGCGGTGACATTTTCAATCCCTTTCTTTTATCGACTGTGGTATATAAATAATTATTATCTATCCTACTTTTAATATGATTAATTGTATTTAAACTGTTTCATTTTATTATATAACTAGTAAATAGTAAGGGAATGTAGTTTTTTTTTAAATACCCGTATCATACTGGATTATACAAATGTACCTACTGGCGATATCATACGAACACGTATCTAATATATAAAATTCTCGTGTCACAGTGTTTGTAACAAAACTCCTCCGAAACGGCTGGACCGACTTTTTTTTAATTTTTGTCGTATATTTGGTAGGTATGAGAATAGGTCCTAAAGTATTTTTCGCCCTCCTACCCCCACCGCCCATTTTTTAATCACAATTTTAGTATTTTTGTATGAACAATATCCAATTTTTAACAGTTGGGATATGTTGTCCAACAAAAAAGTTGTAGGTAATCTGGTGCTTCAAAATTTTTGAAATTACTAAGGCTGAGGTTACGAAAATAGCGGGGCGGCTAATAGCGATCATACAAATGTAAGGAACTTAAGCTTGATGGTTTCGAACACGGCGGAGCGAGGCGATCATACATTTGTACGATCGCAGCCGCGATTACGCTGGTTTCGTTTTCGCAGCCTAAGAGTCATTAAGAGGGAACGCGGGTCTTTTGGTATGGTATGATATGGTATGCGAGTACGCGCCTAACACTGGTGGTCAATTGGTTAGCGTAGTGTGGTCGCTATGGTAGTCGAACGCGCACTGGTGTTAAAGCGTGCATTTAAATGGCCGCAAATTATAAAATGCAAAAAAAGCATAAAAATGGTAGCGCGACGCTGTCCGGTTGCGTAGCTCCGAACAGTTACAAAATATTTATTTAAAACTATTAAATATTTGATTGGCAAATGGGCTATCAAATCATTTTATTGGCGTAAATAAAATTTAGTTGTGAGAAGAGATTTTTTTCTCAGTGTAGGGTAGATGCAATGATGCTAGATTCTAGGACCGAGGCTACAGCCTAATTACCCTAAGTGTTAATCAGGCCCAGCAGATGACATGTTCTTCGATTCTTACTTCGGACCGTACTCTTAACTCAATAGGGGATCGGACAAATTTTCAGAAAGTGTTTTAAATTAATAATCTTCATGGATATTTATTCCCATAAAAAATACTATTTTATTTATTTATAGCCTTTTAGGTACTCAAAATCATGTTTTAATATTGTTTGTTTGAAAATGCCGCCAAAACGCCACGATAGTTCATCTGAGAGCGCGTAACGTCATTTGTAGTCATATCATAACAAAACAGCTGCATTGGCATAAGACAATGATTGCCCACAAATGACGTCACGCACTGTGATTGGTGTTTCAGTATAGATTAAAAATATTGTAAATAATAAAATTTTATTTCTTCATTTAAAAATATTTAAATGAATTATATTAAATTATTATTCGATAAATAATCGTAAAAAATTATATATTTTCTTTCTAAGTACATTTTAGATTTTAATCTGATTACTGTCCGATCCCCTATTATTTTGGTTTACAGTTCCGCTTCTACGAACCGCGTGCGACCGTCATAGCGTGCTATCTTCGCGGAACCACTTCTCTTGTAGATTTATCTGTGGCATTTTCTATGGTAACAATTTTTATTCTGTGGCTATAAAAAAGAGATACTAACGATGAGAAGGTTTGTGTATTTGTTGTTGTCTGTTGTTGCCTCCTGTTCGGTTCTTTTTTTAAAAGATAATCTTCGGCGGCCGAGGCGTGAAGGTCGAGCGCCACACATTTTTTACCTCTATGTTCCTTTCCATTATTGTCTATGGACGTTCCTACTTTGTGTTTGGTTAGAAAAGAAAAAAACAAGTTATTCAAGAATAAAAGGAGTTTATTATAAAAAGGAGGACCTACACTACTGTATCAATTACAACTTCTATGGCTGCGATTACGAAACCAGCGAGGCGGGCGTATGACGGCGATCAAACAAATGTATGGAACTTAAACTTGGTGGTTTCGAACACGGCGGAGCGGGACACCGTGAGCGAATGTGCCTCGAGCCCGCTCCATTCGTTTCGTAACCGTAGCGTATTGGCCGCGTACAGCGTTGAACGCTGCGAACACGCTGTTTATTATGCAAACGCTAAAAATATCCTTTGTTTAATGAAGATGTTACAAGAAATAAACAACACAATTGCTTTGAAAAAAAAAAATTATACTTAAACATGTGAAGAACCAATTGTATTAATTAGAATTTTCGTTAAAGTAATAGAAACTCCACAAAAAAAGTTAGAACACAAGAAGAATTTGACTTTTATTGAAAATTTTTAATGCGCTTATTGCGCAATAAAGGTTTATTGCGCGCATATGAATCCTGTACCTATTAATAAGTTAATGTCAGTTTAAAAAATTGTATAAATAATTTTTATTTTGTGTATTCTAATGGTAAAAAAAAAAAACACAATTTCTAGGCCTGTCGAATGTAAATGTTATTTGCCCAAGTGAAGTTGTTTAATAACTTGGATTTTTGAAGTGAAACTTCTTTACGCACGCTTGACTTGGGGAGTAAGCTGGCGAACGCGTGACGTAAGCGTTACGAAAAGTGTGATCGGGCAAGGCGAACGGAAGTTATGTGGGGGATATAAGCAAGAGACAGCAGTGCGCGCGCACATTTTCTTTCTCTCTTCCTCTCATAGCCAAATACGTTCCGTATATCTAAGCACACTTTTACCAATGAAAACATGAAATAAATTTAAATATTTGTAGAAAATTAATATATGTATATGTGTATACATGTATATATTGTACACACATATATATACATACAGATGGAGCGAAAGAAGTTTCACTTCAGTCGTGTGGTCATAAGCACACTCGTTTTTTTGTGAATCTGGTTTAATGCCCTCTTTTGACAATTCAAATTACTCCTTAAAATAATATGGCACTGCGATAATTGATTTTATAATACATACTGGAAAGGTTATAAATATTTAATATATCTAACATTCTTGAAGTTTTATAGGATATGATGATGACATCATCTTTGTAGACCACAGCAGTAACAATGTGTGATTCGTTAAAATACCGCTGGAGTTTAAAAAGTCCGAATAGCTATCAATTTTATTCACACTAACCTTTCAAGAGTAACGACAATTGTGTTTTTGTTTACTTTTCTCCTTAACTGATACCTGATAATAACCTAATGCTGGGTCGAGGGAAATATAGAAATATGAACACTTATAAACAAAAGGAATTGGACTGGTTAATGTTCTTTGAATTTTCTTCTGCTTATGCTTTATAAATTTAAGGGTAAAATAAAAGCAGTAGATATATTACAGAAACTTATTATTGTTGCAAGGAAAATAGACATTAGGTACATTCTCCAATACATCAAACAAACTTCATTCCAATTTTTCTACATTTTGACATTCAAAACAAGATTTGAATCTAGAACGAAACAGTTGTGGCCAGGACGTCTGATTACCACATGATATGTAACCTACAACATTAAGACTCGAGAATTTGAAGAAAGACGTTTGTTACTCTTATGTAGAATTTACTTACACTTTTTTGTCCAATTTGTTCTATCGTAGAACAAATAGAAGAACTAGTTGGACTAACCCTAAATAATATTAATATTGTATTAGTTTAGATAATTATGTAGTCTTATCTGTAGATAAGAACCAACTGAAAGAATATATTCTTTAAAATAAACTATCACAGTTTCAAACAAGTTCTGCAGCCAAAACTTAGGAAGTAATCCTATGTCGTCTCTGAGGAGCGCTATCATAATTTTTTTTAAAGCACCTAAAACGTGCTTCACCAGTATTTACATTTTGAACATTAAACAAAGCTAATGGTGTTATTATTATTATACAATCAAGTAATTGTTTTCAGACAGCACTGTTATTATGTTGACAACTCTTTTCCCGGGCTCATGAGTCTTACACGTCGTCCTTTACACACCAAACATTTCTCTAAAATTAAAATGCGAAACATTTACTGCTAATATCAACAGCAGATTCAAACTTCTAGTGCTTCCTTTAATCAAGGTACTTGAACTACCATCACTAAGTACAATATAGACGGTCATGCAAGAGTACTCCCTTCTCCCAATTTAAAATATATATACTGTCAATTATTATATATTATATTCCACATGCAACAAAGACGGGTAAGAATATCGCGCTGATATGGACGAAAAATGCATGATCGGTATTAAGGGGGAGACAAAAGCTAAATACTAAAAATATCCATTATTTAATGAAAATGTTACAAGAAATAGACAAGACAATTGCTTTGAAAAAAATATATATTATACTTAAACATGTGAAGAACCAATTGTATTAATTAGAATTTTCGTTAAAGTAATAGAAACTCCACAAAAAAAGTTAGAACACAAGAAGAATTTGACCTTTATTGAAAATTCTCTCGAAAACGGCTTATTGCACGCATATGAATCCTGTACTAAGTTGATATCAGATTAAAAAATTGTATTTATAAAAAAAATAATTTTGTGTAATGTTCTAATGGTAAAAACAAAAAAACACCATTTCTAGGCCTGTTGAATTGGATCCGCCGCCAGCGAGTTCTATAGTAAATGTCATTTGCCTCAGTGAATCCCTTAACCGAAGTTTTTTCGTACATGCCCCGATGTCCAAGTACATCGGCTTCGGCGCCGCTCGAAAGAGTCGAAAGATAGATCGTGTTCGGACTTCGTATGTGACGGACCGCGTTTTCGTGCAAAACGGTCGATCGACGGAGATAAAAGAAAGAAAAGAGCCGAGCTCGCTTTGGTTAAAACTAAAGGTATAAGTTTCTGGTTCGAGCTACCATCCCCGTCCCGTTGATAACGCGAGGATTGAAGTGATACTTTCAATTTCCGCGTGCAATCGAACAATTTTACTTTTTGGAGTTAATTTTAATTTTCCTGAGTTTCTTTCGGGGTTTCTTCTCAGGATCGTCATCTTGGCTTTTTTCCGAAACCCTGGTAAATTTAAATTTAACTGGTAAATCTAAATGACGATCATAAGAGTTTCTTGGAGAAACCTAATTGATAAATAAATATTTTGATTGATTATCTCATTTATCTCACCCAATAGCGGAAATGGCACCTAGCCAGTCAAAACATAAAGAAACAAGTTTATAAGAGTCTATATCTTTATTACATAGAACCTTATATTGTTATAACGACAAATAAAGTTGGGCTAGGTGATTGAAATAAAAAGCGAAATTGACAATGTTCAGAGGTTCTAGTATGAGTTTACGATACTACACCATTTCTACACTCGCTAGCGAGAACGTAAAACTTTTGTATGGAAAATCGTGAACATTGACAGTCAAATTATCAATTTTCCATATAAATGTTTTACGCTCTCGCTAGCGAGTGTAGTATCGTAAACTCATGCTAGAGCCACTGAAGTAATGAATTAACCAATATATTTTTATATAGACAACAAACTAATATAACATTGTATGGCCACAAAAAACAAAGTTTGAGCTGTTACTAAAAAATGTTGGGTTCTAATTAATAAGACCACGTACTTGTAATAGATTAACTGATTTTGAAAGAATATTGTTTTAGATTTTTCATTCATTTGAAACAATTGACCCTTATCCGGTCTCCAACAGTTCTGTTTTTAAATACCGTAACTGCTTTAATTTTATTTAATTGTAAGTGGCCAACTTTCGGTTCCAAGACATAAATTTTCTGTTCAAGAAATATCAGAATACCCTCAAGTATAAGCTTATTTATCCCAGTAATTAGTATCCGTGGTGTTATATCTCGATATAATTCTCAAATAAAATAACGACGACACAAATGGAGTTCCAATATTAAAAATCAAATTAAACAACAAAAAAAAATTAAACTAAATCAAAATAACCTTTCAATGGCGAGGTTCTAAATTAAAATACTCTTGCTTATTCCAATTCAAGATTATAACTAAAAAAGATTATAAAATTATAAAAGAAGATAAAATTTAATTACCGATAACTACATAGTACAAATCAGTCGAGAAAATTAAAGCATACTATGATTCCCGAATGTATGGGTATTTTTAACTACACGCTCGAAGGATTAAGGGCTAGTTTCAGTGGCTCTAGCATGAGTTTACGATACTACACTCGCTAGCGAGAGCGTAAAACATTTATATGGAAAATTGATAATTTGACATTGACAGTTCACGATTTCCCATACAAAAGTTTTACGTTCTCGCTAGCGAGTGTAGAATTAGTGTAGTATCGTAAACTCATACTAGAGCCTCTGGAGTCGACAATGATGAAACCATTTTAACCAATTATGTACATCATTGTCAGTCGAAGTTGTTATTTTGTAATAAAAAATAAAATGCTCAAGTGTACGCTGCGATCAAAAATAATGATCGCAGCGTACTAGGTTTATATAACATAGACAAGTGAAAATTATCAAATTTCAAATATGTAAAATTTGGGTCATAACTCTATAAATTTTACGACAATGTAAAACTCGATACATTATAGTCGCCGTCACGAGAAGCTGTAAATCAGTAAAGAAACAAACTTGCCAGACGGGCAATTAGCAAAGAACGTATCTGTATAGCGCATACTTCGACGCTCGCAACGAACTTAATTTGACTGGGTTATAAAGAAGCGAAAGTAAACATTTGGTCCTTCGAGTTTAAAATGCCTATGGGGTTTTTTTGCGGATTAGGTTACATATTGGACGTTATTACTAATTTTGGTTTTGGTTTTTGTTTCATTTTTTTTTGTTAGAAATCAGTGTCGTTTTAGTCAATTATTGTGTTGCATTTATTATTCGATCAAAATGTTGTGAACCCCTAAATGGTTGTTTACGTAATTTACAGCTTCTCGCGGCGGCGACTATAGTTAATGATTCTTAAGATAAACAATCTGCGGATTCTTATGAACAACAGTTCAAACAACATTCCATTTTTTTTTTTTTTTGAAAAATTTGATTCTAGTTTGAATAAAGATCATTATGTATATTTTGTCTTGATAAAAGCGCAACACAAACTTTTTTAATACTGAGCAGCATCAACGATTAGAGCCTAAGCACATGGCGTATTTTAAACGCGCAGACGACGCGCAGGTTACGCGCGTAAACTCGCTTCAAACGAGATTCGAATCCAACTATGTCATGTAAGCATATAGTATACGCGCAGATACAGCGATACAGACGCGCGGTAGTCGCTCCTAGCTTCCGCGTTTTGATCATGTTTCATGTAGTTAGACGATTGTTTATTTCCGTTATAAAGCGCGCGGTGTCGAAAGGTTCAATTTTAAACCAAAATACACGCGCAATACACGGTAAAATATTATTGCAACTGCGGCGCGGGTGATGCGGTAGCGTGAGCGCACGCGCCTTTGTGCGCGCGTTTGTATCGATTCAAATGCGCGCGCATCAAACGAGTTTCGAACGTGTTTCACGTGCGCGTTAGTATCTCGTTTTAAGCGCGTTTGAATCAATACAATCGGCATCTACGGCGACAAAAACGCGCGTCGTCTGCGCGTTTAAAATACGCCATGTGCTTAGACTCTTATATATATGCGCGTATACGCGCTTCAAACGAATTTCGAACGCGCTTCACGCGCGCGTTAGTATCGCGTTTTAAGCGCGTTTGAATCGATACAAACACTACAATCGGCATCTACGGCGCCAAAAACGCACGTCGTCTGCGCGTTTAAAATACGCCGTGTGCTTAGACTCTTATTACTTCAAATATTCGAAATAAACTCGACATTTAAATACATTAGTGTGAACAAAATGCAGTTTTTTACTTGTAACTTTGACTTCAATAAACATAAATTTCTGCAAATTATTAAATTTACTTAGCTGTTTATTTTCTTATATAGATACAACATATTTCAACATTTTAACTTATTTAATTAATTTAAAATTATTTAATGACTGTACGCCGTTTTCATACCATTAAAACCCTGAAGTGTCCATAAAGATAAGCGTGACACAAAAACTAACCAGCTTGAATAAATAAAAAAGAATAATCAATATACTTAACTATGTATGTACATATTAATGTCGATAACCACCTAATAACCATATATAATTGTTGCTAAACAGTCATAGGATAAAGTAATCGTCAAACAAATATTTATAATTTGCATGGCAATTACGAGGATAGGAGGAAGAGCATTGGCACTCACAGCATCAAATTCCTGTACTCAGAAAACTACGCTCCCGAGAGGTTTTCTGAATTCCTCGTATACCAGATTCGTCGTACAATCGTTTTAAAGCTACGATCAACAATACACCTAGATTAAAGGTCTCATACAAAATCAAAGCGAAAAACAGTCCGTGTTGATCTTGTGTTGATTATACTTAAAGCTATATCTGTTTATATCTGTTAAATTAACTTAAAATATACCTTAAGTCTAAACGCTTTTTAACAGTTTTTAAACGCACACTGTGGCATTTTAACGCGTCCGAACGTTGGCTTTGGTTGAACCGTACTGTCGCAAATAAGAGCACACGCTTATTTTGTGCTCTTATTTCTCGGGCCGTTTTCAGAGCTATCACCTTTAACCTAGTTGTATTGTTGATCGAAGTTTTAAACAATCAAATCTTTCTAAACAAGACAACAGACTACAGATAAAGGGGTTCGAACTTTTTTGTGTGGAAGCTGGCATATCGACCAGCTTTTTTTTTAAATCGGCAGCGCGATCGGCGACACGTTGCAGAGTCTGGCAGTGCTGAGTATTATTTTGTAATAATATCCACTTCTTATATAGCAAAATTTGTGGACCGGGGTGGTCAGGTGGACTCCATTTACACTGATTTTTCCAGCGACTTTGATAAGGTAAATCATAATTTTCTTATTCGAAAACTACAAAATTATGGTGTGCATGGCAGTCTTCTGAATTGGTTCCGGTCATACCTCCGAAACAGGTCACAGAGGGTTACAGCTCATGGTTTTGCTTCCAAACCGTATGTCGCCACTTCCGGAGTACCTCAGGGCTCCCATCTGGGTCCGGCGCTCTTTCTGGTGTTTATTAACGACCTTACAGATTGTTTGCAACATACTCACTGTGCATTATTCGCTGATGACTGTAAATTATATAGAGTAGTTGAGAGTATTGATGACTCCAGACTGATTCAGGAAGATCTGGATTCAGTTCTCCTTTGGTGTACTAGAAATGGGATGGAACTTAGTGTTGGTAAATGCAGTCATATTAAATTTACTAGAAAATCGAATAAAGTGCTATCATCATATTTTATCGGTAACACCCCCCTTTCTGAAGTCCATACGGTGCGTGACCTAGGCGTAATATTGGATACTAAACTTACATTCTTTCTCATATAGATGCATTAGCAAAAAAAGCTTCTCAATTATCGGGCTTCGTAAAACGTAACAGCAGAAAGTTTAAGAACGTAAATACGTTGATATGTCTATATAAAACATTAGTTAGGAGTATTATAGAATACGCTTCTCCAATTTGGAATCCTTCGTATCAAGTTCACATAGCGAGGTTGGAACGTATTCAACGAAGTTTCACAAGATATCTCACCCACAAAGGCAAAAAATGCTCACCTTCTCTGGATTATAATTCAAGATTGTTACACTTTAAACTTCAGTCATTGGAGACTCGACGCAGGATCGCAGATGCAATGACTGTGTACAAAATAGTGAATGGAACTGTTTCGGCACCCGATGTCTTGAGTCTCTTTTCCGTGGCGGTGCCCCGTGTTATACCCAGATGTCCTACAAGTAAGGTATTCTCTTGTGACATAGCACGTACTAACTTAGGCAAATTTTCCCCGGTCAACCGTATGATTTCCCATTTCCATTCGCTCCAAACTGACATAGAAGTGGATATTTTCCATGACAGATTAAGTAGTTTTAAGAGAAAGCTCTCAAAGTTGCAAAATAATGATGAATCGATTAATTGACTTTGACGATATATTTAATTCATAATAATAACAATAATAACGTAATTGTGAGGTGTTATTTTTTGATGTGATTGACATTGTTTTGACTTTTTGGATTCTTAGTTTGATTTTATTGTTGTTTGGTGTAATTTATATTGTTTGATATTGCTTGACTTTTGTGATTGATTAGATTTTAAGTGCACACCCTTCTCTTCCAAAATGTTTTTAATATTAATATGTATCTTTAATTGGTATTTGTATGAAATGGTTGACAATTGTAATTTTTTTTTTAAACTCTTAACATAGATAATATGCAACATATACAGCTGTAGATACCTGTAATTGGCAAGTAAATGTAAATGTGTCTATATATATTTTTCTGTGTGACTTGATGAATTTTTGCTGTGCTGTTGGTATTTCTATCGAATAAAATAAAATAAAACATGTATAAAAATCAGCCTTTAGAAAATAAGTGAAATTAGTCCTATTTTTACCCTCTACCCAGCTTAAATTGACCCTCTATCCAACTTAGCAGATACGCATAGGTAGATATGTTCAAAGTAAGGGATCTGTCCCCGCCAGTATTAGTAATAATAATAATAATAATAGCGAAGAGCCTCGACCAACATCTCAAGAGGATCCCTCTATATGATGGCTGGGTCAAGGGACAGATACAGAAGGCGGTACTTCTTGACACGGCACGAATTGTCAGGAGGTTCCTCACTCTGCAGCCCTACCTAACCACCGGTAGCTTGGGCCCTGCCCCGCTACCTGCGGAAGACTAGTTTTAAGTTTTTTTGTAATATATATATATATTGATAGATACATATTATAAAAAACTTAGAACTAAGAATTAAAATGAATCACGGGGAAGATGTGCCGTCAAAATACGTGGCCCGGGATCGGTGTTGCCGAGAGTTGGGGGAGCCGCTGGTGACAGCGTCTTTCC
Organism: Bembecia ichneumoniformis; assembly: GCA_910589475.2. NCBI lineage: Eukaryota > Metazoa > Arthropoda > Insecta > Lepidoptera > Sesiidae > Bembecia > Bembecia ichneumoniformis. Next base: position 2,821,532 of record OU342547.1, read on the forward strand.
CCTCCCCGAGGGGAAGCAAACAACGCATCTCCGGGAGGCGTCCCACCGTAAGTAACGGGGAGCACAACGGAGGTGGGCCCTGGTGCGCTAATGCGATCCCAGGACCCTCCCTCGACCGCTGAGGAAGACCGCCGCGGGGTTTTAGGGGGTATACCTCTCTCATCAAGAGGGAAGGGAGTCCCACATAACCGCACCGTCTCCCCCGACGGTGTGTGTATGCGTGACGCATTTTTTCCCCCGCGTCAAAAAAAAAGTATGTTCAAAGTACAAAGGAACACTACTCGATGCCCCAAATTTTGTCCTTTAGAAAATAAGTTATGTCTGTGGCACACTAACCTAAATTTAAGATTTAAAGGTTTTCACTTTAATGTGTTGTTGTTGCTGTACTTATTAATAAAGAAATATTTTAAAAAAATACATCCGGTTTATTATGAGTGTGGAGTACTTTTTTATTTTATTTTGCGGATTATGATTGTACCGTGTCGAGTTCAATATAGCGAATCTGGAATTTGGACGAATTCAAAAAAGTTTCAAAATTAAATTTGGTTAAAATCTGACACACCGAGGCTGCGGTTACGAAGCGAGCTGAGCGAGGCGGGGCGATCATTCTATAAAATTGTTTGATCGCGGTCGATCGCTCCGCTACGCTGATTTCGTAATCGGAGTCTCAATTCAATCTACCACACTTCAAGTATAGGGATTTCCACTGTCCTCAAAGGGAATGGCCTCTTCAGTTCTCACGAGAACTTCAAAGATTGCTAACCTAAATATACAACAAATGAAATAAAAAAAAAAAAGACTGGAGTTTACTCCATAAGTACGATACGGTATTTGACTATAATGAAAATATGAAACAAATTGTTACTAGACTAACTGAAAATATTTTTTTAAGCCAAATTAACTAACACGGTATTTAAAAATATGTACGATTTTCATAAGAAATCATTATTAAAATAATTAAATTTTCACGTTTGACCACGTGATTAAAAACGCACGCGATTGGTGGCATATAGAGTTGCGTCATTTGCTTTGTTTACAGTCGAAGCTTAGTACAGTACATGAGCGTACTACGATTTGACAGCTAAATGTTTGTTTGCAAGCAAGTGACGTGCGAGTATTGATATCACGTGACTTAGCGTTTTGGCGGTCTTATTTATAATTTAAACTTTGATTGTAATTTTCATAGAAAATAAAGCAATTCCCAAAGAATGAATCAAATTGCAAGTGTATAATAGTGTAATTAACAATTTGAGATATTTTCCTAAAATCTGTCAAATACCCTATTGTCTTTGACTATGCAGTAGGAAAAGAAACGCGTAAAATTTTTAACAAAGCCTGGACGTAAAGCAAAAAATCAGTTTATATAAGCAGTGTAATATTTTTTTTTAATATTGCGATCAATTTTAATATACATACTTACAATTATGATGAGATTCATTCTTTCCTTAAAGCCAATAAAATACTACCTGATCGCGACTTCATACGCTTTGAAAAATAAATATAACACTATTGATGGCGCCATCTATTTTACTAACAATAGAATCAGGTGAAGCGGTGACATCTATCGGATTCGGGCAGAACTGCTTGATGAACTCCATAAATATAACATTATTGGGCGCTTCTTCATTGAGACGACATAGCACCGGCACTGCACCGACACGGCTCTAGTATATGCAAATTTCTATGAAGTTGTATGGCACGCGGTCTCACTGGCCTGGTACGACACCGGCATGCCGGCGTCGGCGACGACATGCCGATGCTGCCGGCGGGAGCAAGGCTCCCACTCGTGTCGTGCCGACATAGTTATGCATGTGTTGTGTACAGATGGAAGTTTCTTTGTGTGCGTGCGAAGTGGCGTCATCCCGTTAACCCCTCCCACTTCCCCGCGGCTCGCACAGAGCTCTTGCTTGCCCACGATACTGTAAATATAGCCGCCGTGTCGTTGCCGGCGAGCTGTCGTGTCGGTGCGGTGCCGATGCTGTGTCGTCTCAATGAAGAAGCGCCCATTGATGGCACAATCTATAATATTATAGTACAACAGAATTAGGTGAAGCGGCGACATCTACCGGATTCAGGCAGAAATGCTTGGTGAACTCCAAAAATATAACACTATTGATGGCACCATTTATATTATAGTACAACAGAATTAGGTGAAGCGGTGAAATCTATCGGATTTGGGTAGAACTGCTTAGAAGAACATAACGCTTTTTAGTTAACGCTTGTCTCATAAAATTTCCATACCGGGGGCCTTATATGAAAACCGATTCTTAAGGAGTAAACTCCAAAAAATGATCATAGGAAAATTTCTATAGCACTTGCCTATTTATACATTTATACGAGTATTATTCGTTCTTATCCGAAATGAACTAACTATGTACAAATTTACCCATAAATTTTATTTATGAGTACATAAATTACCATAAATACTCATAAATTGGTTACCTAACTTTTTGAGTAAGCAGTTTCACGCCTTCGTGGTGAGATTTTAATCGCCATTTATCGACAGAAAATATAATTATATCGTTAATTTAATATATTCATACAATTTTTATTTAGCAATAAAGATCAAATGGTGCCTTGTCCGTTTGTTGGTTTTCTCGATAATTTTGAAATGTCAAATATATAATCTAGTTAACGCTTATAACTGTGTACCTCTACCATGAGTTTACAATTACCGCACTCGCTAGCGAGAGCGTAAAATATTTAAATGGAAAATTGTCAATTTGACATTGACAGTTGACAGTTTTCCATATAAATTTGACATTGATAGTTGACAGTTTTCCATATAAATGTTTTACGCTCTCGCTATCGAGTGCGGTCATTGTAAACTCATGGAAGGTACTGCTTCATCTAACGCTTCACTTATGCATCAATCAATCTTGACAATTAGCTTAATATGTGTGAACCATTTATAAATACTAAGCCATTTATATTCTGACGATGAAAAAATAAAACTGCACACTCAAAATGCACTGATTACAATGTAATGTAATGTAATGATTACAATGCATTTTTACCTTAACACCCAGAGGGGTGTTAAGGTAAAAATGCATTTGCGCTGCGCTGCGTAAATCTGCCAAATATAGTTTATATACTAGCTGAGCCCGCAACTTCGTACGTTTCTGAGATTAGCGTGCACAAACGCACAGACAAAAACCCTTATAGGATCACTCGTGTGTCCGTCTGTGCGACCATCCCCCCCCCCCCCCCCCCCATCTCCAAAACTACTGAACCTAATATTTTGAAAAAAATACAGAAATAAGTTTTCTACTTATAGATTATAGGAAAACCTATAAGAAGTCCATGATATTAAAATAACATGGTAAATCACTCAACATTGTGCAGATAGGTAACATCGTACGGAACCCTCTTCACGCGCGAGTTCAACTCGCAGTTGTCTCTTTTTTTTTTAAATACAATTTAATGTACATACGGATTTTATTATATGTAGAATAGAAAAAGTACGTCTTGCTCCATACAACTCATATAAACCAAAAAGACTAAATATATAGAAGGGGCACTGGCAAAATATTTTCTAATCGCCGTAATCAGGATGGCTATGGCGTAGCTAAATAGCCTTGTAAAGTTGGCGATGGACTGAGCGATTTTGTACCACGTGGTTCTAAATGTCACATCACGGATTCTTTCGTCTTGCCCGATCTATACAGTTGAAATTCTTTAATATATCTATACTAATTTTATAAAGCTGAAGAGTTTGTTTGTTTGTACGCGCTAATCTCAGGAACTACTGGTTCGAATTGAAAAATTCTTTTTGTATTGAATAGTCCATTTATCGAGGAAGGCTATAGAGTATATAACATCACTCTACGATCAATAGTATTATATATAAGCAGTGTCCAGTACCGCACGCCCGAGTTCAGCTAGTAAACTATATTTGCCGCGCTGTGCAACGCAAATGCGTTCGTACCTTTAAAATTTAAAATGCCGATTCGAATCTAAAATTCAATCGGCAGCTCCTGAACTATTTTGTAGTCTACCCCGTGCGGCGTCGTAAAGAGCATGGGCTCACTTACCACAACGCTATTGCGAGACGTATCAATCTCCTCTAACTCCACAATCGGTTCGGGTATTTCGAAGTCCACATGAGTGTAATCGTCACAGTCAATGTTCAGATTGTCGATTCCGTTCGGCGTTATCTCGTTGAGATTGTCGAAGTATACCTCCGGTCTGGCGTCGTCGAATGGCATTTCGAGGGTGTGCAGGCGGATGCATTTGTGCGTTTTCAGAAGAGACGGCCACACGAACGTTTCCTCGCACACTTTGCACTTCAAATTCTCGTAGTCACTGTGCATAGTTTCCACGTGACGATTGAGACAGTAGTTCGACGAATAATACTTTCCGCATGTCTGAAAAATTAAATACATTCATCAACTTCATACACGTACATTTACCTTTTTTAAAGTAGGAAAATCGTAAAAGATGCAAACGCTTGCTTTGCGTACTTACGAAACGAAAGAAATAAAGCCCGGTGATTGGTTGTTGTAATAGTTGTAACTTCAACAACCAATCACCGGGCCCAGAAATAAAGCCCGGTGATTGGTTGTTGTAAAGTCACAACAACGCTTTGACTTTACAACAACCAATCACCGGGCTTTTTTCTTTCGTTTCGTAAGTACGCAAAGAAAGCGTACTTACGAAACGATTAAGAACAACTTACGAAAAGAAGAAGAAAGTAAGCAAAGAAGGCGCAGCGCCCCTACGAGATTTATATTACATCGGGCCGGGACCCGGTCAAGATAATCATAGAATGCCTTTGTATGAATGAAAAAATGTATGAATGCCTTGAAAAAATGTTCAGCGCCAAAAAACAGAAATTTGGTAACAAAAAAAAAGTTAAAATTAACTAACAGCTACGGGCCTAAAAATTACGTCAAAGTCTACAATACAATCAAATGTTAAAAATCACAAACATCTACACGGTTGTTGACATTTCATAGACGTTGACGTCACATTCGATCTGACCGTTTCAAGCAAAGATAATTGTATTAGTGTAAATACAACATCTTTGGTTTCAAGTATTTTGAATTTCCCACATTTTTAATAATTATTTTCTCAACGAAAAAGAAATAAAATTAAAAAATATTTACATAGACATAATTCTAAAGCAAAAATGTTGATAAAAATATATTTAAGCCTTTTTTGAATTAGACGCATATTCCCTATTCACACTTCACTGGGTCGGCCGTAGCACGGTGAGCTCCATGTTTGTTTTCACCGTGCGCTCGGAAACAGCCTCGCGAGGCTTGCTGGGGGTATTAGTATTTACCCGAGGCTGCCGCGGGAGCCATGGCTCGCGAGTCAAACAGCGAGGCTGCCTCGGCTTATTAGAATTTAACCGAGGCTGCCGCGCGAGCCATGGTTCGCGAGCCCCGCTCGGGGTATTTAATCGCGAGTCAAAACCGCGAGGCTGCCTCGCGAGGTATAATAGTAATATAGTAAGTACTATATCTTATCTATATATATAAAAATCTCGTGTTAGGATGTATGTTCGCGATAAACTCTGAAACTACTGAACCGACTTTGACCAAACTTCGTAAGTATCTGTTATTTGGTCCAACTTAAAAGATAGGATAGTTTTTATCTTAATTATTGACCTCAATATATTTTATTGCAAATTAAATATTTATTATACAACAGTAGTGTCTATTTATAGGTTAGTTCGATGAATTATTAATAGATGGCTCTGCCTCGCTACCATCATCCGAAGTTTACCCTCTGTGTCTCAATTGCAACTTCTTACATAAGTACGATAGAGAGAGAAAACTTCGAATGACATTCACAGTAGGCCTGCTGTAGATTAATTTATCGATACAACATTCGGATACAGTAAAATAGAAATAATTTCTTTTTTTTGTATAGTAAGACAAGATTAACGATGATGATGAGCATCAGTTTTCGTTCCTGTGATTGAACGAAAACTGAACGCCATATTGAACATGGCAACATTATTTCATAAAAATAAATAAAATAAAATAAATCTTTATTTGCGCGAACACATGTTTACAGGACATAGATTTTTTGTATATTTGGTAGATACCTATGAGAATAGGTCTTCACTTTAGGTTTGAAAATAAAATTGGACCCGATAGGTGGCGCCACAATCGGTTTACGGAATTATTTTCGGGTTCTGGCAGGACAACGTCTGCTGGGTCAGCTAGTAAGTATATATAGTAATAGTAATACAAAATAGTATAATAGTACACGGCAATGACAAGGCACGGTGATGAATGACAGATACGGCCGGAGCACGTTGAGAAAAACACGGCTCGCGCACCGCACGGCTCGTTGTAATATGAATCATCCTTTAAACACAACGACTTTCGCGAACTGCCGTAGATAAGCGGGGTTACGGGATCGTTATGACGAGCCATCTGCGACCCGCCACGGCTGTCCAGCGCGAGGACCTACACCTGCATAGCTAACGCGTCTGCCTAGGTCCACGGCAAAAATAAACAGTAGTGTAGTTACTGAAGTGACTTACGTAACCAATGGCACCCGTGATGCGGACCGAATTAACGTCCTCTACCACGCGAATGACCTTGGGCAACTCTACAACCGGTCCTCGCTAGTCAAAAATATCAAAAAAACCTTTGTTTTTGAAACGATTGAATTAAATGAAAAACTGTTCCTGTCATTTATAGTATAAATTACTTCTTGAAACAACTAAGTTGAATCGATTTTTGTAACAAATACATTAAAATTTTATTTAATAACTTCTCAGTTTATACGAAAACTGTTATGAAAAATATTTATCAAAATTAAATTAGTTACGTTTCGCTTCGCCGATCTCCGCTTAAATACTTTAAAAGTTATGGAAGTCCATAACAAGTTTAATAGGCCGGTTTATGGATTGCATACATAATCAAAAACCTAAAACTAAATATTCCACATTTTTCAAACCCAGGTGGAATATATAGTCCGCGCTGGACAACCGTGACGGGTGACGGATGGCGTGTCACAACGCTCCCGCGACCCCGCCTAGGACCGATTTTTTTTTTAGGGGGAAGATACCTTAAAATGCCCAAACAGGTATGTGGGATTTTTACCCACTAAAACACCCCTCGAGAGATGGGTGTGGTTCTAGTACATAGGGGACTTTGGAACCGTCGTTGGGTTTCAGTCGGTAAGAGTCCGGCATAAGCCACAGCGGCCCGTAAGCTGCCGGGAAATCAAAATGTCCTCACCCTACATAAATAAAAAGAATCTAGGTAGGTACATGTTGCTATCTTTAATAAATTGGAAAAGGATAGGAACCATAGGAAAAATCATAAAACCTTTTTACAAAATAAGGAGGTCTAACTAAAAAAGAAAAGATGACATTCCTTGTAGTTATTTCTACATAACCAAACTAACGAAACAACGAAATCGCTATAATAACCGTTGATTCCCTTATTTAAACAATTTTTGTGTTCTATATCAAAGAAATTTAGAATCTTATAATGTTACATATATACTCTAAAAAGAGATAGGTAGGTAAACATAAATTTTTAGACTTTCAAAATTACAAAAATAAGGAATTCCTACATCCCTCTCAATATTCTCCCATTGAGGTTTCATTTAAAGAAATTTAGCAATGACAAATTAATTTACACTGACAAGACTGATTGCATATATCAATTTCCATATAATATGTAACATGAGAACTGTATGGGGCAACATAATAATTTTTATCCCATATTATTAATTAATAATTCATTAATGTAGATAGTCTCAAAGTACAAATTATATATGTATATACACATATTACCCACATTGGGTAATTTATTTGTACTCAAAAGACTAATTACATTGTATCAATTTTCATATTTTTATCATGAAATACTATGAAAACTGTATGGGGCCAATAATAATTTTTATCCCATATTATTAATTAATTAATAATTCATAAGGTAATGTAAATAGTCTCAAAATACTAATTACAAATATATGTATACACATATTACCCACATTGGGTAATTAATTTGTACTCAAAAGACTAATTACATTGTGTCAAGTTTCATATTTTTATCATGAAATACTATGAAAACTGTATGGGGTCAATAAGAATTTTTATCCCATATTATTCATTAATGTAAATAGTCTCAAAATACAAATTAAAAATATATGTATACACATATTACCCACATTGAGTAATTTATTTGTACTCAAAAGACTAATACATTGTATCAATTTTCATATTTTTATCTGTATGGGGCCATATAATCATTTTTATCCCATATTATTAATTAATTAATAATTCATAAGGTAATGTAAATAGTCTCAAAATACTAATTACAAATATATGTATACACATATTACCCACATTGGGTAATTAATTTGTACTCAAAAGACTAATACATTTTCATATTTTTATCTGTATGGGGCCATATAATCATTTTTATCCCATATTATTAATTAATTAATAATTCATAAGGTAATGTAAATAGTCTCAAAATACTAATTACAAATATATGTATACAAATATTACCCACATTGGGCAATAATTTGTACTCAAAAGACTAATACATCGTATCAATTTTCATATTTTTATCATGAAATACAATGAAAACTGTATGGGGCCATATAGTAATTTTTATCCCATATTATTAATTAATTAATGTAAATAGTCTTAATATAATGTCTCAGTCTTAATCTTCGTCTAGTCTTAGTCTTAGAGAGTCTTAGTCTTAGTTTTATGTATAGTGTGACATGTAAAGTATTTGTATATAAGTGGTATAATATAATGTAATTATATTACATCAAATATCACAATCTATAACATTATATCGTTGCAGTTATGATCACCACAGAATTTTAAAAAACATAACACACATCCATGACAACTTAAAATTTACCTATTGTACGATTTATTTTCAACTAATAATCAGCAAAGACCTCGTGAAATCTTTTTCAATGTTTTTCTCCAGACATACCAAGCCTGGGCCATGACTACGGCCCAGGCTTGACCCATATGTGAAACAGGGTTCTCCTTTTTACCTATACATAAGTGGTATTTATTTATTTGTCATATACATGACAAATGCATAAGAATAATTAATAAGTGATGCTGACAGTTAATGTCATATGAGTGAGTGTATAGTACAAATATGGAGTGTATTGTATGATTATGGAGTGTACGTTAAAGTGTAAATGCACACACCTCACATTTGAATTTAGAGTTGAGAGTTTTTTTGCTTTTCTTGTCGACAACTGGTTTCTTAAGATCCAAGCTATTTTCATCAAAACTTTTCACATTCATAAAATCGACATCCTCTAGAGGTTTCCGTTGGTCTTTTAAATATTCTAACATTACCCTCGGCCTCATAAAATCAGGAACTTCGTCTTTTGCGTTAAAAGGTAATTTTATTGGATATTTCTTAAGGGACGATTTTACTATTTTGTTATTTTCAGAGTTTTCAGCGGTTTTTAAATAGTGCGTCCACTTGTGTGACATCATCTCTTTTTCGGTATCAAATTTAAGAAGACACTCATCACAAATAAAATAATCTTTCAGACCTCTTATTACTCTATTAGTCAAGTCGGGTAGTTTTTCAATGTGTTTCACGATTAAGTCTCTATCGACTGAACTCTCGTTGCAAAAATTGCACAAGTACAATCTCTCGCTGCCCAAATTTTTCATTTTATATAATGTTTTGGGACGTCTTCTTTTCTTTGTGTGTAAAAACGAAATGTGGTGGGCCAACGAGCATTTCGTCGTGAACTTGTGCTTGCATTTGTTGCAAACGTAACTTGTTCCCAAATGCTCGTGGCTATGGTCTTGTAAATCTATTGTTTTAAAAAAAGAACCATCACAATCTTTACATTTGTGCGTTTCGAATTCAACAATGCCACATCCGTTGCCTCTGTGGGTCTGGATCTCTCTTCTGGTATTACATAAATGGCCGCAAATATCGCAATGCATTTTTATATGAACTTTAAAAAACATTCTATCCAAAAACATTTTTGAGCAGTAACTGCAAATGTAGCACTTGCGCTTTTTATGCGTTTCCTTCATATGGGACTTCAATGTTTTGTAATCGTCAAAAATTTTTGTACACTTTCTGCATTTGTGGAATTCTTTTAGTTCGTGTACAATAATATGATCAGAGAATGACACACGCTTACCAGTCTTTCCATTTGGAGTCTTATATATTATTTCGTGCTTGTTTCTCTGATGGGTGAGAAGTCGCTTCTCGTTTGTGTAGGCTTTTTTACAAATTTTACATTTTACTTTATTCATTTTACTGCTATCGTGATCATGGTTACTATTACTAAATTCGGCAGTTAATGAGTTTTTCATTTTGTCAAAATCCATACGCACAAGCCTTACAGAGCATTTCTTTGATAATTTTTCATATCCCATACCTCCCGAGCCGACACTGGAACGGGGATTTACCTTATTCGTATATTGACTCTCATCGATACGATTCAATATAATTATCGGCAATTTCTTAAAGCCACGGAAGATCGTATTTTCTTCTTCATCAGACGAGGAACATGTTGTTTTATTTTTGCCGAGTGGGTCACCAAGTTTAGGAATTCTATGACATCCATCGTAACCAGTAGACATGAAAAAGGAGGGACTTTTTTACAAAAAAAAATAATAACCTACTTAAAACAAAAATAAAAATGTTACATGTCAATTGTGCACTACTCAAGTAGTCAAAATTTCAAAAAACTACAAAAATAAAAAATAAGAATCAAACTCGTATGTAAACACGGTAAAAATTATTTATCTATGGTAAAAATGTTTGCTAATATTGTTATAGACTAAATAAATAAATAGAAAGTATTATATAAGGTCACGTACACACTAATGGGTGATTTAGGGTGAGCGTTTAGATAGCGCACCTATCTATACGCGCCGAAAGAAACTAATTTTAGAATTCTTTGTATGAATCCGCCCTATCCGCGCTGAATCGTCAGAAAAATACGGAAGGCTACCAATTTTTAAAATAATTTGTGACATCATGACATCATTAAAAGAATTCGTGAATTTCGAGACATGCCAGTTGCATTCAGTGTTCTAGTATCTAAATCTAGCTTTTGTGGGGTTTCGCCAATTAAATATAATAAAAATTAATATCGAAAATGACAACGAATTCAATTTCAGGACTTCGCTGTTTTTTTAACTTTTAGGTAAGTAAAAATTAGTTTGTTTTCAATAATATAGTTACGTAGATTATGCTTGGTTTCATTTTTATATAATGCAGCTCCTAAAATTCCAAATATTAAGCTCTTTTTAGCTCTATTTTTGAGATACACCGGCTCATTTTTCTACATAGTGGAATGGCAACACTGTGACCTTCGGCGTGGTCGATTCGATTCTTTCGGCGCGGATAGGTGCGCTAGTCCCGTTGAGATTTTTTTACCCTTTTGTTCAAGGGCCAGCAAAGAGGAATATTCAAATTTAGACAATATGGTCGCAGTACATGCGGGTGTAGCCGTGTTATCTTTGCGCTCCAGCCCCACGGGAAGACAAGAATGAAACAGTCCCGTGCGAGCATTTAATATATTTAACACAGAAATAGTTTAACAATAAAATTAACATAAGGTATTATAAACGCTTTGAGATAATTTAGAAACGAGCTACCGGCTAATTTTGGGCGTAGGTGGAGGAGTCGCGAATGGGGGCGTCGACCACTAAACCCATAGCGTGTGACCGACCGCGTTGAATGCGCGTCGTGCCCGCGGCGTACTGGCCATTTCAAATAGCTTGGGGGATTGCCACGGATTAAACGTGAGGGCAACACTGTGTCGTACGCTCTAATGCTAAAAATTATAATAAATTAAAAGTGTTAATATGAATTTTTAACACATTCGACATTCGTAAATAAATATACAATACGACTAGGCAAACGTATATACAACTGCTTGATTCTTAAGTTTCAATTAAAGCAACCGATAAAAATTCCCCATGTAAGAAAAGCACCCACCCGCAAGTGAGCATACACATTAAAATTCAAAAGATTAAGGTTAACGTTGAAATGCAGAAAATTTCTAGTGCTTCCGTGATCTTATATTAGATTTTCATGTCTATAGCAAAGAGTATTGTTATTGACATCAAAAGTATTTTATTTATTCTGTGATAAGACAAGGCAATTTTACTTACACTGTCCCTCTACGACTTACTGACTTGACTTGACTACTTTGGACTTTGGAATTGACGGACCAGTTTTGAAAAATTAAAAAAAAAAATTGTACTTAACTGACTAGTTTCGGGATCTGCTACTTTTGATTTTAATTTGAATTTTGAGTTTTTTATATTGATATTTTTACTAGTGACACTGGCAAAATCATCGGAGAAGATCTCATGGAGCCATTACCAAAATAAGAATTAGAAGTACACTGGAACTCTTGCGTACTGGAATCCTTATAGGGCGATCATCTTGCTCTTGTCATTATATGCCGATGATTTAAAACTATAGGTACTCTGTTATAAACAGTCCTACTGCTGACGCATATTGCTCCAGTCTGACCTAGAACGTGTCGATCGTTGGTGTATTGAAAACAGAATTCTTCTGAATGTTGAAAAGTGCTTTACTATTTCTTTTTCTAAGAAAGCCCAAAAAATCTTACATAACTACAAACTTAAAGGACATAATTTAAAGAAAAATCAGTAAGGGATCTGGGCGTTCTTTTATAAATTAAATTTCCGTGACCACTATGATAGTATAATCAGTAGAAGTACTCAGATATTGAGTTTTTTGACTAGAACTACTAAAGATTTAAAGAACCCTAAAACATTTTTATATTTATACAATACGTTAGTCCGCAGTATTCTTGAATACCTACAATTCTTGTGTTTGGTCCCCTTATTACGCGTTGTTAGTAGATTAAACGGCTTATTCTTTTTAATAAATGACTTATTGTATACCATTGGAATAACAAAATTCCAATGGTATACAATATGATAGAACCTTAGGCTTATGCCTACATACGCAAAAGCCTAAGGTTTTCGTAACAAAGTAATACTTACATTAAAATTTTCTACTACTCTAACCTCAAATGGTCCCATAGGGTCAATTGATCGTTATAATTAGGCATCGAACTATATAATAATAGTTTATTATATTTCGATGTCATCAGGGTTCGGGCTGGCCCCGGCCACATCCTCCAAGTCTTGGCTTGGCTGGGAAATTAAATGGGCAGTAGGTAGTTGAACCATTGCTTCATGATTCATGTATTGACCACCAAGTCATAATTTGTTTATTGTTTAGTGTGTAAGATTTTATTTTATTGTTAAGTATATATTTTATTTAATTATCTTAATTTTAAATTTTATTATGATTATAATGACCTTCGATGGTTGATATAAATTAAATATATAAATAAGTAACAGAATTGATTGGCGCTATAAAAGCAAAACATGAAAATTGACGATTTTCCCGCTCACTGTACCATTTTTCCAAAACCTTTGAATGCTGATGGGATAATCTTTAATGCTGATGATCTTTTAATGCTATTAAAATTATGGATAGTCTCCTAAGTGGTGTTTTATTCTAGCTATAATAGTTTAGGTTATGTTACTGCCCTTACGTTTTAAATTACCACCTGTATATTACTTTCATGGTATTAGTATATTATATATACTATGTTTAAATTATATATATATAATACTGTGTCTCATTTTTCTGCTGACAGTTTTCACTTTTCAGTTATTGCATTTCATTGATCTATGACACGTCATTTTATGATATCATATAACCTTGCCTTTGTTGTGAATGTTATGATTCATTTTCTTGCTCTGTGATTAATTCAAACTAAATCTAATTTGGTACGTAATTTGTAATCAATCATAATCAATTCGCGAAATAATTGCGAGAGATTTATTTTCGTACACAACGGAAGGCACCCAAGCGTGAAATGTTCCCGCCGACGCGATTACGGGGCTGCCTTCCACTCATGAATCCGGTGTTTCGACAACGTTTACGACCTCACAGACCGTTCAGACAGACCTCCACCCTTAACAACTCTATTCAAACAAAGGCCACCAATTCGCAGCTACAAAAGAACAAATGGATGAGTTTGCGCGCTATAATAACGCGATGGATGCCTCTAGGGAGCGTTATTTACGTCGGATGGTGCTACATACGCGCCACTGTTAACTATGAATTGTCTAAAGTGGAGATAAAGTTTTATGAAATGTTTCCATTTCGGATTACAAGTCGACTGTGGGGCCGTATCGCTGCAGTGGAACTCCCTATTTCATTGAGAAATCTCATTTACGGTACGTATGTGAGGATGTTTAATGTACAAATGAATGATGCGGAAGTCACAGACCTTAAGTATTATAAAAGTCTTTCAGCATTCTTCACTAGACCTTTAAGAGACGGGGCGAGGTTAATTTCTCCGGCACAATGCGTGTCGCCTTGTGACGGTGTAGTACTTAATTGTGGCCCAGCGGACTCTGAGAAAATAGATCAAGTCAAGGGAGTCACTTATAGTCTAGAGGAATTCCTCGGCGATATTAAATGGTCAGACAAGGTCGACACGGACTATTATAAGTCTTTGTTGAAAGATGAAAGGAATATTTTACACCAGTGCATTATATATTTAGCTCCGGGCGATTATCATAGGTTTCATTCGCCCTGCGACTGGATAGCAACATTCCGTCGTCACTTCTCTGGTAAACTTCTCTCCGTGAATCCCTGGATGGCGGGATTAATACCTGGGTTGTTCACGATGAACGAACGAGCTGTGTACGTTGGAGAATGGAGATATGGATTTTTTAGTATGACGGCCGTTGGAGCTACGAACGTTGGCTCAATTGAAATTTACAAGGACCCAGAGCTCAGAACTAATACTAAAGGCAAAAGGACACGTGTTGAGGAAACACATCTTCGGGTGCCAATCAAAAAAGGCGAATTGTTTGGCCAATTTAATATGGGCAGTACAATTATTCTGCTGTTCGAAGCTCCGAAAGATTTTAAATTCGATTTGAAGTCCGGCGACAGGGTATTAGTCGGACAGGCTCTGACTGAAGCAGCTAAGCATCAATCGAGATGACCTGTCCAGGATTTAGTGCAAATTGTTCAGCTGGCTTTGTTTTTGTATATGTTCAGTTTATTATTGTAGGTAGTAATACTTTATAGTTAGCGGTCAGCATGGTAAAGAAATCAAGGTCTGGCGTTCCACTTGTGACACAAGCTTACGTCACTGTCAAATTGCCACTTGCCATCACTCACACAAAAGATTATATTTATGCCATGCTTTGTGTTAGCAAATAAAATAGGTAATTTTACACATTAATTAAATTAATCACATAGTAAAACACTTAGGGCTTTATATTAATTGGCTATATTTAAAGCACATAAACTGGCAACACAGCAGTAACGATGCAAGCTTGTGTCTGGCTGTCTCGGAGTGCCATATCTGGAGAAGTAATATTATAATACCATGGCAGTCAGTTTGTTACTACATTAGATCAATACTTGAGATATGTGTATTGCTTAACTTGTCACAGACTTGCTAGCACCCGCCGTTTATAAAAGAAATCAGCTAGACGATCAAATTGACAAGCCCATTGGTTGAGTGGTTAGGTTAGACTTCTTTCTAACGTCGTCACTGGTGGAGGCTGGGATTTTTTTTCTCAGCCTCCCTACTTTTATTTTTATTCACTTGGACTAAGTACATTCAAGAAATAAAGTGCTGACGATATTCGAAAGAATCTAATCATATTATGTATTACAACATACTTAGTTTGAATTTATTTAGTTTGTATAGTGATTTTTAATTACATAGTTATACCACAGTAATCTATACTAATATAAAGAGAAAAGATTTGTATGTATGTATTTTGTATATATCAAAAACTACTGGACTGATTTAACATAGGCTATTCACCCTCCCCCTTTGCACCCCTCCATACAAATATGTTTGTAATGAATAAACTCAAGGACTACTGGACCGATTTAAAAAATTATTTCACCCATAGAAAGCTACATTATCAGCGAGTAACATACGCTACTCACCCTGCCCCCCTCCCCCCTTTACAACCTCCATACAAAATAATATTTTATAGAGACTTATGACTTGAGAAGCGAGGATGTTAAGAAAAAAAAATCCCAGCCTCCACTGGTGGTGGCGCTGGGAGTAAACTGACATTTTTCATATGAGGCATTTGAATATGAGTCCTTTCTTTGTGTTTAGTGGCGACTAACATACGTAATAGACAATATACTCCTGCTAGGCTTAGTAAAGATATTAATTAATGTGCAATAAAATTGTAAATCCTCTAAAATAAATTAAAACACAATAGATGTACAAAAAAGCCCTGTGATCTTAATTAATTAAAAAATATATTTAATTTTGAAACAAATTATAAATTTTAAAGATTGCTCTGAGGAAAAGAAAAAAAATTTTGGTTAAGGTTCTAAGTTTTATGACTTAGTCAATTGAAGAAAGGGATTGAAAATGGCGACTCCGTTGCACATGTAATTTACTGTTAGCATGTAAATTCGTTTTTTAACTGTACATTGGCTCTGGTCTGGATCTGGAAAGTAGTGGCAGGGCACACTGCGTTTCGTAGTCATTTGGGCAGCCATCTGGTGGCAGTAACCACCCCCTTACAAAAAGAAGACTAACTACCGTGAAATTACAGCACTTGTGCTGTTGTGTATCGGTGAGCGAGTAAGGGATGCCAGAAATGGGCTATCCCTATTCCCTTATCCTTAATCCTACTGTAGTCGGCAGTGCTTTAAAGATATCTTTCTTCAGAAAAGCATTTGTCACTTAGGCACTTGTTTATCAACGCACAGCCAATATTACCAAGTTTAGAAAGAGAATTAATAATATTAAGAGTAAATAAAAAAACGTTGCCAGTCAAAATAAATGAAATTGCTTTATACTGACCATACCAACATGTGCAAATAAGACAGCAATATTTTGTGAGTGAGAGGCAAATAGAAGCGTCACCATTTTCAATACCTTCCTTTAATTGACTGAGTTCGATATTTTATTGGGTTATATCTAAGTTTTATTTTACCTTATTACAATAATCTTTGTAATAATGTGAGATTACAGATTCTTTGTTTGTTTTTTTTTTTTTTTTTTTTTTTAATAAAATAAATTGAATAATTCAACATTATTCAACATTATTCAACTGAAACAGTGATGTAGTATCCCTATATATGTATTATGTATCTCGTATTACTGGATACATAATTAAATTAATAAGTATATGAATTACTTAGTAATAATTCGCCTTGTCTTATACAAACCATGTATAACTGTGTGCAATTCCATTGTGTTGTATATTTGTGTATATTATATTTTGTAAGCAAATGAGAAATTTTATTATATCAATAAAAAAAAATTGTTTTATTTTTACGGGATGGGACAATTCATCACCAGCCATTTCAAGTCCGTTCGTTGTGGTATTTTATCATACAAAAAAAAGGGGGGGGGGTATCCTCGAGCTAATTGCTATTTATTTTCTCATAGATAACAATAATTGTTATCTATTGATTTTTTTTTTTCATAATTTCAACTTTTTTGTAATTATAAAATTATAAATACAAATTAATAATAGTACAAGTTAATAAATTTTACAGAATAATATATTTAATAACTAATACTACATATGTACAGAATAATATATTTACAAATTATATACTAAATTAAGCTTTGGTCCCCTAGGCAGGGTGCCAAGCATGCTGGCATATAATATAATATAATATATATTGATATAATATACTTTTCGTCTGGTAAACAGATGGGTGAAGGATGACCTTTCTTCGGATCCTATACTCCGGCCATTATAAGAGCGCTGTTCTGACAGGTGTCAATTCCATACATTTTCTGTTTCGTTTATTCGGAAATGAACTTTATGCAATGGACATAAAGAAATGTCAAAAACGCATTCATAGAATGACCAGAAGGTTCCCTTTGAGTAAAATTTGCTATCTCCAGTATTTAAGAGTACCTTCCCTCCAGGTGCCTCTAAAAAAATTCCACCCTGTTAATCAAATATTAATGTTGGGGCGATTGTTCGGTAGGGTGGTCCAAAAAAAAGTTTCGAATGTTAGTGCTCCACAAGTCTCTTGTTTCATATTGCTCCCTGCAAAATTTGAGCCAAAACAAATAATATTTAGAGGTCGCCATGATTTGATATTTTTTTATATGGGATTTATAAGGAAACAATTTCTTTCTAATGATTTTTTATTTATTTAATGTATTATAATTATATATTAGGTCATGATATTAAGTACTTGGCATTTTTATTTCCCAAAAACATGTTCAAAATGTTGGATTTGGAAGCCACAAGGAATTTTTTTCTGTGTAGATCTACCACATGGAGGAAATACTGCTTCTGCTGTTCGTTTTTTGTGACGAGCCCGTTGGATGAGTGGTTAGGGTGCGTGCCTTAACGCTCTGTTCTAGGGTTCCCGGGTTCGATTCCCGGCAGGGTCAACTTTGAAAAATAAACTTTTCAAATTTGACTGGTCTGGATTTGGAAAGTTTCGAAGCACGGCACACTGCGTTTCGAGATCATTTGGGCAGCCCGTCTGGCGGCAGTAACCACCCCCTTACAAAAGACCACCGTGAAATAACAGCACGTGTGCTGTTGTGTTTCGGTGAGTGAGTAAGGGATGCCAGGGCCCATTTCCCTATCCACTCCTAATCCCCTATCCTTAATCCTACTGCAGTTGGCAGCGCACTTGCAGCAGCTTTGGCGTTGCTTGTGTTATAGGCGACGGTAGCCACCTACCATCAAGTGGACCGTCAGCCTGTCTGCCGACCTGACATAAAAAAAAAAAAAAAAAAAATTGCATTGAATTTCTGGATTAATGCAATTCAACTCTCTGCACAGTCATTTACTAATTTCATTTGGCGAGCTTTCTCTCTCATTTTGATGTAGACTTCATCGGTAGGCTATTCTGAGGGATTTTTAGCCAAAAATGCTGTTGATTTTTCTCGTCCATTATTAATTAATAAGTCAAATAATGTCTGCGTCCGTTATGTGAAAAAAGACTGCAACGGTTAAGGATCACAAGTTTTGCCATGTAGTTTCTTTAAAGCATATCTTGTTTAGCTGGTTTCTGCATATTTTGTGCCATTCTTAGACTTTGGAATCGAACAAAGAAAGTCCAATCAAATGTTCAGAAAAACACCAAAGGTGGGCGACGTAATGCTTGCAATGCAGTGTTACATTCTTGTTGTGGTAATTGCATTTTTAGTGTTGCTAAGCAATCGCGCGAAACTCAATAGAAATTCAGCATTAGCTAAATAATTGGTAATGTCGCTATATTAATTTTTTCGTTCAATTCATCGCGACTTCTAAATGTGCTTCTATTAATCTGATTTCTGGTACACATACTCTTTTTTGATAAAGGAATAAAAAGAAGGGTATTGTTCGGTTCGTAAGTACCAAAAATGATTTCTAAACCTGATAGCCCAGATGGGAATGGATTCAGAGGAGCGTTCTGTGTGCTCTGTGCTCTGAAGTGTTCTCTGAAAAATTGTTAAATGAAAGACATTTTTAATGATTTTTTTTTTAATTTCACCAACGCACATGCGGTCTGTACTGTTCACTGAGAGACACCCGTTTTATGCTTTCGTAGCCGAGGATTATGCTGAAAGAGAAGCAGGCCGATTGCACCAATCGCGCCGACAATCCCTTGCAATACACACCCATTATACCCTCTTCACGCCACAGATCCAGGAAAACTTTCTTCATTGTACCCACACCTTCCACCTGAAAAGAAAAAAAATCATCGTAAGCCAAATTGACCGGTTAAACGATACACATAAAAATTACTGAATCTCAAATCTTATCCTCTCACGGAAGGCCAATAGGGGATTCATAGTACTGGGGCCTTAGACAAAATAACATTTTAAAAACGATAACGAAGTTCGCAAGAATAAAATGTAAGGGATGAATGTATCACGTGAATTTGCGACGACATATGTCAACATTTTATTGTTCTCAAACTTCGTTACTTTGTCTAAGGCCCCTGGAGTTTTATCGTGAGTTAAGGTGTCAGAATGGAGTAAGTGAAGTTGGCCCCCCAATATCGGGATAACTTCCTTATCCCCTCCTAATCCCTTATCCTTAATCCTACTGTAGTCGGCAGCGCACTTGCAGCACCTGTAGCGTTGTTTGTGTTATAGGCGACGGTAGCCACCTACCATCAAGTGGACCGTCAGCCTGTCTGTCGACTTAACATTAAAAAAAAAGAATGGTCTGATTTTCATGCGATCCTTCACCCTTCACTTCTAATGTTGCTGGTTGCCAACAGACTGGTCGCCTATAACAACCAACGCCAAAGCTGCTGTAAGTGCGCTGCCGACTACAGTAGGATTATGGATAACTTGTCATAACTAAGCAACTAACTATTACTTGCCATAACTTTTACTTGTTGCTTCTTTCTTTTTTATGTATTATAGTACAAATAAAGAGTTTATAATAATAACCCACATAGAGAGAAGCATGATCACAGTTTTAATCATTTCAGCTGTGAAACGCCTTTGATGTCTGGCGACGACGCCGTCCGTTTACGTATTTACGCTGTCGCACGCAGATATGCAAAGGTTATGGAAAATAAAATAAATATTTATTGGTGTTTACTTTTTTATGAAATTTTATGAGCAATAAAATTAATACAAGCGTTACGTTAGCGTTATGTTACATAAATATATGTTGATGCATGTATATGTTTCCTAATTCTATTCTGTGGACTTATAAAAGCAAACGCCGAAATCTTGTACGAAAAGCGTAGTCCACACGTTGAGGGACGAAACGATATAACCTGTCGGCGGAGCGATATCTGTCGTCAAAAACAAGGAACTATTTGAACTTATAAAACGTAAAAAATAAAATAAATCTTTATTTGCGCGAACACATGTTTACAGGATTTTAATTTGTATACAGCAGTTATAGTACAAAGTATGTTCTACCCGCCAGGAGCATGCAAATATTTGTGTTTAATTGTTGGTAAACTAATATATTAATAAAGGAATTAATGTCTCTTATTATAAAATTCTTTAACATCATAATAACAACAATCTAATAACCATTTTGTTAATGTTCTTGTAAATTTAGGATCCGGCAATTCTTTTATATTATTAGGTAGTTTATTGTATGTTTTAATTGCCATAACATAAACATTTCTATTAAATAGTTCTAATCTACATTTTGGTCTTTGCAATAAATTACCTTGTCTAGTTATTTTGGTTCCTATTTCGTTATTTTCGACAAAACAGTTCGGATATTTTCTAACAAATATACACAACGTCTTTATATACAAGCAAGGTAAGGGAAGTATAGGTACTTGTAACTTTTTAAATAGTGGCACACAACTCTCCATAAAGCCCACGCCACATATTGCTCTGATGCATTTTTTTTGGGCCCTAAAAGCTCTTATTATTTCGACAGAGTTACCCCATACCAATAATCCGTAGTGACATCTGTGAATACAGAACGTAACTAACATAACTTTTGTTGGAACACGTGACTTGTAGAATGTAACTAAATAATATAAAGTGATTAGGTATCCAGTTATCTATTGACACAAGGAAATTTTTATTTTTATACCTACATTTAAATGTATAAAAATATATTTTTTTAAATGTATATAAATTTTCATTTTTATACACTCCAGTCTTACGTCGGAGCTGACATCTTTATGTAATCATTTAGGTATTTACAAGACCTACCTATCTAATATACATTTACAAGTGTCGAACTGCCTGATATTTATGTGACACTTTATTTTTGGATGTTTTAAGTTTTTCATTATTGGCCTTCTCTGGTCCTAAGGCAAATTTTCTATATTTTTATGTACAAACATATTAATTAGTATAATCCGCGCGCAATGAGAATGGGATAAAACCTTGTCAAAGTAAATCGAAAATGACAGTTCGCAAGTAGCGTTAGCAAAAAAGTTCAGAATATTAATTATAAATTAGTTATTTCTACGATCTATCATAGGTTCATGAAAATACACAAAAATGTTTCATGGTTGAAATCCTTTTAATAATAATGTTTAGGTATATTATTTTACAGTTATTCCAAGTTTTACCCCTTTTTCCACTCATTATTAATTATCACTAAAATAATTACACAATAATATAAAACAAAATTCAATAATAACAACTACACAACGAAAACACAACTAGCAACTATACGAGCTTCGACGCGACTTTGCCGACGCTACGGCTGGCCGGCGGACCGCGCGCGCCTCAGTTCCAAAAGGTCGCATCCCATTCTCATCGCGCGCGGATTATACAAAATATTACTAGACGACATCAGTCCATTATAGACTGTATAGTATTCACTCGTAAAAAAAAACACGCTCGCGTCTGCCCTCAATGTTATTATTTTTCATGTTAAGATCGATAGACAGGCTGACGGTCCACTTGATGGTAGGTACCTATAACACAAGCAACGCCAAAGCAAGTGCAAGTGCGCCGCTGACTACAGTAGGTTTAAGGATAAGGGATTGGGAGGGGATAGGGAAATGGGCTCTGGCATCCCTTACTCACTCATCGCAAGACAACAGCACACGTGCTGTTATTTCACAGTGGCATAACAGCAATTTAAGGCAAGCACCCTAACCACTTATCCAAACTCCACTCACGTAAACTAAGAGAGCCCCTTAGTTGCTCTACGCAAGTAAATTCGTTTCACAACTGTATGTATCGTAAAACTGTGGCATGATAGAGTGAACTTGAAACTCAAAACTTCCAGACGTAAGTTCCAGCTTGCAAAACCTTCTGTTTACTAAGACTTCAAGGGCATTACCTACCATATGACTGTGGGATTAGCAGAATCGTGGCCACAAACTCTTACCTGCAACCTGGCTCTGACTATGTCCAAAGGATTCGTCAGTATCGTGGTGGTGAATCCTCCGAGAGTGCCTGCGACACACTGTATCAGCAGATGGGACATCCAGGTCGGACATATCCGGAGGAGTTCGTCTGTTCAGAAAGAAAATACGGTGTGAATAAGAGACAACGTCTTCTTACTGAACACATACAGGACGTGGCAAGTAGATGTGATTATTCACTCTGACTAGTGAATGACTATTCACAAAACAAGAATTACAAATTAATAATGATAATAATTAATTAATCTAATTTTTTTTAAATTAAAAATTGGAGAAAATTGTATGCAATCTATTATTTATATTATTTAACTTTGTATGTATGATAACGCATTGTCTAGACCAGAGGTTCCCAGACTTTTTTTCTCATAGACCACTTTCAAAATTTAACTGGTTCCGGTGGAACATTTCTACCATATTCCCAAAACTCGACAAAAAAATGCGAAGATTAGATCTAACTGTGGAAATTTGCGTTGCGGCTGAGTTCCAACCGCGAATGGGGAGTTTTCTAAATTAAATAAGTGAGAATTGATTGGTTTTATTGTCACGCCAACGTAGATCCCCGGTCCATCTGGACCACTTTGGGAACTAAGGGTCTAGACAACCCTATCAAGGGTTTAAGACATTACCCACCATCTTATTATAATGTAACCCTTTGTATATGTATAAATAGTACTGTAGGTAAGGTACTAGGTACGTATAGACAGTACTGAAACGGTATCTAAGAGAGACCAACCTTGGTAAGCGGTGTAGAGTCCCCACCACAAGGCCGAATTAGGTACGTAGGCGGCCAGTGACGCAGCGTAGCCACGGTAGTAACCAATGGGGCCATGCTTCTGGTATACGCGTACCGCCACCTCCCTGGCTAACGCCGCTTTTGACATGTGCTTGTCGAGGTTTAGCCCCAGAGGATTGATGGTCTGAAAGGATATTTTGCTCGTTCGTACAAATATATTTAGCACCTGAGTAAAGGATGCCAGAGCCCATTTCCATATCCCCTCCCAATCCTTAATCGGCCTATGTTCTATAGCTGAAAGAATTTTTAAAATCGGTCCAGTACTTTTTGAGTTTATTCATACATACTTACATTCAAATCTTTTCTCTTTATAATATTTATAGAAATATGTAGATAACGGGTAAAAGTGGGTTGACGCAGAATCGATTCTGCGTCTTTAATTTTAGGCACTGAAGTATGTCGGACGAGATTTGAATCATTTTAAGCGAACTCACCAAATTTTTGCCACACTCCGTCCTCCCTTTGACCAAGCCTAACACCATGAGATGTTGACTCAGTACGTCGAATGGGACGATGATTGTTTGACCGACGAGAGACGCACAACCGCCCCCTATGAACGACTGAAACAGAACCATTCAGCGCTTATTATTTGTGCGAGAGAGATAGAGATAATATAAGGGTGTAAATAGAAACATTATAGCTTAGATAAAATCACTGCATACATTAACCGTACGTGCGCGCCAGCCCGAGGCATCCAAAAAAACTTTTAAAGTCACCTTCGGTCTGTCTGGATCTGACAAGTCTAGGCAGCGCACCTGCAGCACCTGTGGCGTTGCTTGTGTTACAGGCGACGGTAGCCACCTACCATCAAGTGGACTGTCAGCCTGTCTGACAACTTTAACATTAAAAAAAAGGGACAAGTGCGAGTTGAACTCGCGTGAAGAGGGTTCCGAAGGATTTTGAGTGATTTACCATGTTATTTTAATATCATGGACTTCTTATAAGTTTTCCTATAATCTATAAGTAGAAAACTAATTTCTGTATTATTTTTTTTCAAAATTTTAGGTTCAGTAGTTTCGGAGAGGGGGGGGGATGGTCAATTTTCGTCTATTTTCTTGAATAACTTGGAAACTATTTATTTTAAAATTACAAAAAAATACATTTAATATCTTCACAACAAGACCTTCCATTTGATATGTCACACGATGCAGTTCTCAATTATTATTTTTTTAATTTTCCACCTTCGCCCCAAAAATGACCTCCCATATACAGATTTCATCTATTCACGTCACACCTCTGCATTTGGGTCACAGAAATTGATATGTGTACCCAATTTCAACTTAATCGGTCCAGTAGATTCCGAGATAATGGGGACTATCGTTTTTTTGCTCACCAGTTGGCGCCACTGATGAAGGTCCAGAGGTATAGCTGTCAAAGGCGAATTTATAAGATCGGCGCCGAAACAAAGTTTTGAATCTTAAATCTCATTAATTAATTATAAATAATATCTGGTTTATCTTATATATAAAAATGAATCCCCATTTCTCCTGGTCACGGCATCACGCGTGAACGGGTAGACCGATTTTAATTCGGTTTTCGCTAATGGAAAGAGGGATAAACGGGGAATGTTTTAGGGTATATAAAAATTGCACGCCGGGCGAAGCCGGGGGCGAGCCACTAGTTAATTATAAATAACTTTTATCATATCGACTAGCTATGCTGCAATGCTGTGCAGTTCCGTTTTGTTCAAAAGATAAAACTGTTCTAAAAACAGTGGGTTGTGGCGATTCGTAGGAATAACTATACTCCGACAAAACATTCTCGTGTTTGTAAAAAACATTTTAACCTCGAGGATTATGTGTTACCCAAAGAATCCATTCTTCTGTTCACTGTAACATAGCTGTTCCTTCGGCAAACAAGCATACTTTCGGCAAAAAAGAAGTTTGTAAACAGTAAAACAAACCAACCTCTACATTAGCTGCTCTTTGAGGCCGCTTATTTTTACGCCTTTTTTTCTTAATTCCGCTTTCAAAGCGTTCACATTCATCGCCAAATAATCCATATTTGCGATAATTTCACGAAGGAGACAACTTTTAAACAGGTAAATTAAAAAAATATAATTTATGTCACGAAGCCCGCTAAAATCAGTGAAAATTGATTTTTTTGGACTTCACGCGACACAAGCGCCTCTAGTGGCAAATTTACACGCGATAGCCCCCATTGACTATGACGTACGGACAGACGGACAAACGAATGATCCTATAAGGGTTCCGTATTTTTATTCGGACGTACGGAACCCTAAAAAAATAGGATACACGTCATAGAATAGTTTCTTCATAATTATTTTGAACCACGTACCTTCAATCGTGGACTGATTTCATAATTCCCTAATTCATGCCGGACACCCTCATATGTTGAGATGTAAAACACGCCAGATATTATCTGAAACTAATAATAATAATTATTATTATTTGCTGAACATCATCAACGGCCTATTATATGTCCCCACTGCAGGGGCACAGGCCTACCCTCTCAACAAGGGCGTATGGGCATATGGTCCACTACGCTGGCCCAGTGCGGTGGACTTTGCATGCGCCTTGGAGTTTCTTCTTTAGCGTATGAAGGTTTCCTCCCGAAGTTTTTCTTCATCGTTTGAGAGAGTAGTCAGTAAATATATTTAAGTTTTTAGAAAAATACATGGCACGAACGTGGATCGAACTCGGACCTCTCGAGATGATAGATCGCGTCTTTGCCACTGCGCCACCGAAATTTTACTTTGCAGAATATGGTTAGGTTATAATGGTTTTACAATAAATGAAGCTTGTTACAATCTACTCCCAAATCTCTGACGAGCCCGTTGGATGAGTGGTTAGGGTGCTTGCCTTAACGCTCTGGTCTAGAGTTCCCGGGTTCGATTCCCGGCAGGGTCAACTTTGAGAAATCAACTTTTCCAATTTGGCTCTGGTCTGGATTTGGAAAGTAGTGCCAGGACACACTGCGTTTCGCAGTCATTTTGGCAGCCCGTCTGACGGCAGTAACCACTCCCTTACAGAAGACCACCGTGAAATAACAGCACGTGTGCTATTGTGTAGGGTCAACTTTGAAAAATGAACTTTTCAAATTTGGATCTGGAAGATAGTGGCAGTGTACACTGCGTTTCGCAGTCATTTGGGCAGCCCATCTCGCGGCAGTAACACTCCCTTACAGAAGACCACTGTGAAATAACAGCACTTGTGCTGTTGTGTTTCGGTGAGTGAGTAAGGGATGTCAAAGCCCATTTCCCTATCCACACCTAATCCCTTATCCTTAATCCTACTGCATTCGGCAGCGCACTTGGAGCAGCTTTTGGCGTTGCTTGTGTTATAGGCGACCTACCATTAGTGGATCGTCAGCCTGTCAGCCGATCTTCACATAAAAATAAAACAGAATAAAGGTGAATTTACCTGTTTCTCAGCTAACTTCCAAACCACCCAATGGAATTTGATACGGTTTTCACTAATGAAAAGAGCGAAAAAACGAAAAAGGTTTGCGTATAGTACAATTTACAGAAAGAAATCACTACTTTACGAAGCCGAGCACCGGTTACTAGAATTAAAAGAAGGATGAAAAAGTACAGACGAGAGAAAAGAGTACTCACGCTAGACAACCAGAAACCTCGGTACAGACCCGAGACGCCTTCGTTTCTATAAATTTTCCTGATAGCGTCCGTCACGCCGTTGTACGCCTCCTTCTTGCGTTGAACTTGTATCTGAGTTTTAACGAGCGTGAGAGGATATAGTGCACAACGTACTGAAAATCAAAAGAAATTTTGGAGTGAAAACTTCTTTAGCGGCGCTGTGCGTTTTTGCGATGAGGAAAAAATGTTAAACTCGCGATCGAAAATTCGGACCCAGATATACGCCCGCCGCGGCGTATATCTGGGTCCGGGGTCTAGTTGAGTTGGCTGGACGTAATGTAGTAAAATAATGTGGGTATATAAAAATATGGGGACGACATAATGTGGGTGTAGATAAATGCAGTATACGGAGTAATGTCTCCGCAAGGTTGAAGTTTTGTGTTGCTAGGAGTGTTGGCGAGCGTCGCCAGAGTGGCGTCCGGTAGCCATACAAGTGGTGACGTAGGTGGACGGTCGCCACTGAGTGAAGGTCAGTCGCTATACTGATAATTAAAGCGATTCGTGCAAAATTATTCCCTAACCATTCCAAAATATCAAAAATGCACAACGTTAATATACAAGTTTTCACTTCTGCCGGCACTCCCCCAGTGCAACCCCTATTTTTTTTCAAAAATTTAAATATTGTTAGTTCTAAAACGATAGTTTGGTCTCATCATCAGCCCATGTCCCTCCACTGCTGTGGGCCTCTCCTAAAGTTTGCCACAACGCACGGTCTTCTGTACTTCGGATTCAGCTACTTAAGCCTTTCGGGTCCTCTGTCCACCTCAGGCCCCTCTTTTCCAATGGGCACTCTAGGCAAAGGTCCAGGACCACGTCATAAGCGGAACAAACAAACTCTATTTCGCATTGGTGCCAACTTGCCGCACTCGACTCGGTGAATCGAAGAGCTAGGAGGCTCATTGGCGACGATACGCTAATAAGAACTAAGCTGCAGAGCCTGGCACATAGACGCAAAATTGCCTGTCTGTGTGTATTCTATAAGATGTACTTCGTAGAGTGTGCTCGACAGCTGCATGAGATCATACCGCCTGCCCCTTTTTTCTATCGGACATGCAGACGTACGGCTGGTCACCATCCTCACCTTGTCGAAATCCCTCTAATTCGGACCAAGCGCTTTAAAACATCATTTATAATGCGCACTGCTAAGGATTATCTATCCGCACAATATTGAGTGATTTACCATGTTATTTTAATATCATGGACTTCTTATAGGTTTCCTATAATCTATAAGTAGAAAACTAATTTCTGTATTAGTTTTCAAAATTTTAGGTTCAATAGTTTCGGAGATAAGGGATGGTCGGAAAGACGGACACATGAGTGATCCTATAAGGGTTCCGTTTTTTTATTCTGATGTACGGAACCCTAAAAAACACTATTGATGGCGCCATCTATTATATTACAATAGAATTAGGTGAAGCGGCGACATCTATCGGATTTGGGTAGCACTGCCTGGTGATACACATGTGCAATGTATGCTCCAATTCGCAAACCCTCGGGAACCTAAGGACGAAACTCCAGAAATCACTCTGTTGATAGATGAAAACCGCATGAAATTCAGTAGTTTTTCGAGATTATCGCGAAAATACACACAAACAGACGCGGCGAGGGATTTTGTTTTATAATATGTAAAGATCTGCCTTCTCACCTGTAAAACTGCTCAGTGTGTATAGAGGAAAGAATTTGGTCTTGTCCATCATACTCCATTCGATTGTGGTTATCAGCTGTGGCGGCGGAGTCTCGACCATGGTGGCCGCCATTATCGCTGTATCCCTATTGCTAGTCTTATCCTTGCCGTCTACCTTAGCTACGTTCCATAGGCTCAACAGCATTTAACTATCTATTTTTTCATCTACACACTAAACTCTGTACTCCTACCTATAGATAGGCAAACTCTTTGGTGTTTAAAAATAAACTGTCAACAATTAAAAACTATACAACATAGTGTACTAGAAACTAATTTGAATAAATTCAAAAATGGAATTATTTGAATAGTAAATAACAAATAAATAAATATCAACTTTCTTTTTTTTTTTAAATAACAACACAGACTAGAGATCTATTAATGTGATATATGTTCATATTATATTAAATAAAATTTAAATATTTCTTGTATATTATACACATATTGACTTTTTTTCTTGAAGGTTCTTCCATTTTTCTTGGTTTAATGCATGTCATGCGGTTTTCTGCTATACCTGGAATGCAAATACATAAAGATGAGCACTTTTATACAACGCCATCTAACTACTTTCCTTGGAACTTGGAAGTAAGCAGCCGTGATGTGTTGAGGCTTGCGTATAAAAGAGGGCACCTCTCCACATCGATACTTTAAAAAGGACCATGGACGAGCATTCTAGAGAGAACATTCGAAGACGTCGTCGTCTTCGTCACCAGCGCAAGTGACGCGAGCCGTGGTGGAGCCTTCAGCTTTAGTCGCGACTAGGCTGAACTGAAGGCGAGGCGACTTCACTTTTCACAATACCGTGCGTGCTAGGCGGTTGCGCGAAGTAATTTTGAAGTGTCGCCTCTTGGTGTAATAAAAAGAAAAAAAAACTCACGTGAAGAGGGTTCCGTACGATGTTACCTATCCGCACAATATTGACTGATTTACCATGTTATTTTAATATCATGGACTTCTTATAGGTTTTCCTATAATCTATAAGTAGAAAACTAAATTCTGTACTTTTTCGAAATTTTATGTTCAGTAGTTTCGGAGATAGGGGGGGGGGGGGGGTGAATTGTCGGAAAGACGGACACACGAGTGATCCTATAAGGGTTCCGTTTTTTTATTTGGACGTACGGAACCCTACACTGGCCCCACGTTGGGCGCCAGTGTCGCCTCTTGGGGGTTTTTGTTATTCTGTTTCATTTTGTATCGACAATATTACACATTACAAACTGGTGGCGCCATCTACTTTAGAATATTAATACTGTATGTTTTGTAAAATAAACTTAGTTCTTCTGTGTGAAGCAACGCGTTTAATTATTATAGTTTTTTTCTTTTTATTACACCCAGAGGCGACAATGCATATAATTCGAGCTTAAGGGCCAGCTCACACCGGAAAGCGTTGCGCCGCCGCGTACTTTTATAAAATAGCAATAGAATATAGAACTTATTTACTACATTAAAAGGTACAGTTCAGGGAGTACGCGAGTGGTGTCGACGGCTTAGCGCTGCGCCGCGCGTGGCCACGCACCATTTCACATGAATTATTGAATTGTGTACCTTTTAGTGTAGTAAATAAGTTCTATATTCTATTGCTATTTTATAAAAGCGAGTGCCGCGCTGCTTATCAGTGTGAGCTAGTCCTAAGGTTCAAATTTATATGCATCCGCGCGACCAAGCCGTTCGGGCCGCTCCTCTGTTGAAATTCTATGAAACTGTTCATGTCGAATTATATGAGCAGCTGCGCGGCCACTCGGCGCGACACGTACAGCTTCATACAAATTCACAGCGGACCGGCTCGACATCTCGTTCGCGAGGATGCAAATAATTCGTGCACAGACGTAGATAGTATAGATACCGAAAGCCGTTCGCTACTACGTGCCCTCAATTTGAGCAATGCTCAAATACGGCCTCAGTTCGGCTTGTATGTTAGCGGAAAGTCTACTTTCCAAAAACAAAAAATGTCCAATTGTGCTGTTGTTAATTGTAAAAATAGGTCAAAAGTTGTTTGTCGAGTCAGGAGAGACGTTTAGTATCATCGGTAAGTAGTTTTTTTTATTTATAATATGTGCTGTAATGTAATTAAAACCAATATTTGGAACATGTCGTAGCCAGCTGCGTGCGCGCGTCCTCTCACGTTGAACGTAGGTGGTATACTAAATCATGCTGTGTTCACTTCATACATTATTACATGGTCACAAAAAACTAGCGACATCTAGTGGTGATAGCCAAAACTATGAAAGTGAAAAATCCAAATAACAAAATTATTTATTTTATTTTTTGTGAATTGAAATTTTTTTTCTACATTTTTTAAGATTTTTAAATATTTCAATTTACTTTTAGTAAAAAATACCTAGACATGATCATAAATGCTATGTCCATTAATAAACATAGAGTAAGTTAACTCAATTTGAAATGTTGCTAAGGTCATGGTGTATTGTCATTGTGTCAATTGTGTATATTTTTTTTTGTAAATTAATTTTCCCCCCCCTAGGTGTGCTAGGACCTTGTCGTGGTGGGGGGGGCTTAACCCTCGACAATCCGGGCGGTTGCAGGGGTCGGTGGGGTCACCGGCCTTCGCCTGGCTGACCGGATTGTCGCTGGGGAACTAAGAAAGCACACACGAGAGTGCTCCGAGCGGGCTCCGAACACCGGAGCTCGTGGCGGAGCAAACGGTTTTTTTTTTGACTTGACACTGGCAGATAATGGCCATCTTCAAGATGTGCCCAATTGCCATTTTTTATAAAAAGAAGAAGAAGAAGAAGAAATTAATTTTCGTTTATGGTTTTTTCTGTTTACTTCGTACCTTTTATCATTACAAATTTACCTGTGAATTCTGTGATCTACTAAAAAAGTGCTGTGCAAACTCATTTTCCGCCAAATATGTTGATTTACTCTCAATATACTTATATTAGTGTTTATTCTCTTCGTTGTTTTTAAAACTTGTACTGATTCAAACTTAATTTTCTTGTATTTTCCATAAAAGGAACATTTACGCAAAATATTCGCTTTTTAAATACAAAGGTTTGCTGCATATTCATTTAATTGGTGTACATAAGGTATATATTTTCAAGATTAACTTATTTTGTTGTGATAATACCGGTTTTACAGTGTAATGAAAATATTACTTGTTATTTTGTTTGAAATAAAATTTATCATTAAGGATTTGTTTTCTTTAAATAATATTTAAAAACAAAAAGTTAAAAGAAATTTTCATAATATCGTAAAGGTACCGGGTACCTACCGGTAATGTATACACACACAAATGCAAAACGTGTATACACATTACACACAGATGCATTAAGATTTAGCTATGAACACTAGGTGGCGTATTTGGGACATAAATTGATGTGAAGTTACCCATCTATTTCCTAATATACACATACTTATCTATGTACTAAATTGGCGCGCGTAGAGTTGGGCGTTGAACATTCGATAGACTAGTCGTGCGTCGTTACATTACGGGGTGAGGGGAAATGATTTAGTTTGTGTTTTAACATCACTAAATTGTACTCGTGACGTCATGGTAGGCACAAAAATGTGGCTCGCTTGGTTTTCATAGAGTGTTGCGAACTCCTTTATATTTTTTAAATTTATATTTTTTAAAGGAATTGGTTGTTTTTGTTTTTTTTTAAAAAAAAAAGAAAATGTGTCATTGATAAGTCAATATATACCTAGATATATATTTTTGTAAAATTCGCCATGTATATTTTAGTTAGAAATAGATATTAAATTCATTTTTGTTATACAGTCCATTTGTCTCATTGTCATCATAGAGTTTGATGAACTTGCGTCATCTATACTATCTATGTCTGTGAATTTGTGCCCAAGAGAAAACGAAGCGCGTGCGGAGACGGTGAGATGCGACGCGTTGGGTCAGAGGCCGAGAGCAACGGCCCGACGATAAACGAGCTTTACCGAGAATAGTCGAGATGTCTATTTGTCAATTTAAATTAAACGGCGGATGAAACCGAGGGACACAGCCGATAAATAAACAAAAGTTATTTTATACGTCACATCATAAACGATATGGTGGTGTAACATATCATAAAGTATATGTATTTATGTAACATATCATAAAAAATATGTGGTGAATTAAAGACATAATTGGAGATAAAAGTAATACTTCTCTGTCTATAGAAAGGTGATTATTTTAGTCTATTATCTTAACGTACGCGTCAGTGCGTCTGGAGATAATTGTGTGATAAGAAATTAGTTCGTGAGTTTTCCGCGAGGCAATATATTACATATTAGTTGAGCCCGCAACTTCGTACGCGTAGATAAGCCATAGCGCGTAACTTTTTTGTTTGTAAACCGATTCGAATGAAACAAACACTAAATGTTACGGGAAGCTTGCTACAATACATCAGTGAAAACCGCATTCAAATCGGTTAAGCCGTTTCTGAGATTCGCGTGCACAAACGCACAGACAAATGGACTACAATTCTAAAAACTATTTTTTGACCTTGGTAACATGTATAAATATTTTTTTTGAAAAAATCTATACTTTACTAATATTATAAAGCCAAAGAGTTTGTTTGTTTGAGCGCGCTAATCTCTGGAACTACTGGTTCGAATTGAAAAATTCTTTTTGTTTTGAATAGTCCATTTATCGAGGTAGGCTATAGGCTATATAACATCTCGCTACGACAAATAGCATATATAAGCAGTCTCCAGTACCGTGCGCCCCATGCGCACGCCGCCGCCGTATAGGTCGCAGCAAAGCGTGGCCGAGTTCAGCTAGATTTAATATACAGACACGGCTCGTTTACGATTTTATTATATGTATAGATGTTACTATAAGTCAAGAACAAGACTCCTTTCCAACACCAAACTGACTGACTGAATAACTATGCTTTTAACACTGTAAAATAACCCATTGTTAAGTATCCCCACTACCATCAGTTACGGGTCATCACATTGATCAAATATTTACAGACTAATTGATCATCATTAGTCAACAAAATCAATCAATAAGATATATAAGTAGTCTTACTTATTCAAGGCTATGTAGGTTTGTAAATAATAATTAGGTACAGATTTTTTTAAATGTGTTAGCTACACCTAAAGATGTTATTGAAAATGTATTCTTTCTTTCTTTCTAAACATTAAATGTTACTGTAAGGTTGCTACAATACATCACTGAAATATGTATTGAAATGCACAAATGCACAGACAAAAATAGTAAAAACTATTTTTTTGACCTCGGTAATATAAGTAAATGTGTACAAATTATTTTGTTTATTTTATTTTGAACATTTACAATTATAAAAAAATACAGGGTTGCTTCCCTATGGTGTTCAAACACCTGTTTCTCTAACAAAGTAGATTATTAAAATAACAAAAAAATGGTCT
The DNA here is from genome assembly GCA_910589475.2 of Bembecia ichneumoniformis. Lineage (NCBI taxonomy): Eukaryota > Metazoa > Arthropoda > Insecta > Lepidoptera > Sesiidae > Bembecia > Bembecia ichneumoniformis. The sequence goes on from OU342547.1 coordinate 2,855,794, forward strand.
TTTTTTTTACAAAGTCTTGTTTTTATGATAAGTACCTAACCTAGCTAGTACTCAATAACATTGTACATTGTTGAAGCCACATAATCTAATAAAATTGTTAAGAGGCAAAGAATCACAAGGAATTTAAATTGTCGTCAAGTCAAGGTATGTCAATAGAAGTACTTACTATAGAATAATTGGAAACGTATCGAGAAATTAAATTAAATTAACTCACTTCATAATAAAAAACCGTCCATTGGAGTGTATATGTGAAACAACAAGATAATTATAAATTATACGACACGTATTAGTTAGAAAAAAACGATTTATGTAATATTTTTTCACAATTTTGTTAATTACACCATGGAAAAATAAGTACCTTGAATTTTTGATAGCTGTCAGTGGCTGTCAGCTGATCATGGCCACAGATTACACCAACGAGTAATGTCACAGAATATATAAATATGGACATCAAATTCTAATGTGTTTAATAGGGACATAGACCTATTCAAAAACCCACTCTCGATTTGATTTCAATTTCGGTCCATCATTCTTCAGCTGTTATACTGATATATGTATATAGTTATTTCTTAGAGCACTTAACCGTCTTAGGGCCGGGCGTGTCGGCAACTTTGGCCGAAAATCCCTATACGTACTAGAACCACATCCATCTCGAGGAGTGTTTGTAAAAGTTCCACATAACCCTATGCGCATTTGTTCATAGGGTATCTTTTCAAAATTTCTCTCCCCATAAAAAAAATAACCATCGGGAGACCCCATCAGCAGGCGTACCCCTCGCCGAAAGTAAAATACCTGCGGCGGGTTATACCAGTTCACGTGCAGTTCAAGCTAGTGTTTGATAATATCGCAGTTTGCATGTTAATTTGCATATTAACGTGATAGAAAAATGCATTAGTATGAACATTGTTTTGTGTGCGTTGCCTCGTTCCACCCCAAAAGCGACTCTTCTCTTTCGTATCAAATAGTGCGTGTGGCGTCTCCATTTGGATAAATGCTTTAAGAGTTGGTTCCATTGGTGTAAATTTATATCTAATCTTTAGTAGGATTTTACAACTTGAATCACCGAGTAATATTATTAAGTCAGTCGAGTTAACTGTTTACTCATTTTTGCCACTGTCACATTATGTTTTGATGGGATCTAAATGCAGGAATAGTGAGAAGAAAATTAAGAATATTCCTACCGATAGAAATTCTTAATATAGAAAGAGTTGTAGGCATATTCATTAAATTAAACAAAAAGGAAAATAAAAGAAAAATTACTGGAATAAATTTTATAGATATTATAAAATAACATAAAGTCTCTGTCCGCCTTTACCTGTTTATCGGGAATATTTTTATACATAAGGTTAATTTTTTCGCAACCATCTATCACAGAATTCAACAAACTATTGAAAATCACAGGTGCTATCTATGTTTTATTGTCATTTTCAATAGAAATGTGTCATTTAAATACCTACATAATATATTAGTCTATGTGAAAATTTGTTGCAAAATAAAATTTTGACTTTTTGACAGATTTCTTTTCACTTTTACAAGTTTTACAACCTTTTACTTACAAATTTGACTCCTAAATTTTTTAAAATGGTATGTAATGTAATATTTTAATTGTTAAATTATTTTAAAAAATATTTTAAAATTAAATATATTTTTAACAATTGTCTATAATTGATTGCAGGCACGATACTTTAAAGAACAAGATATTGACGGTGAGTTACTTACCATTATCAGATAACGGGATACATATCCGTGGGATACATTCATTTTGTTATGTATTTTTAAAATTGTTACCTCTAGGAAATTTCCATAATTTGGATGGTATTTTTACATGAAATTGACAGGGCAATAGCTATATAAATAAAAATGAACCGCTAAATATGTTGCTAAGCTTAAAACTTTAGAATGGCTGGTCCAATTTGATCTTTATTCTGTTTCAAATGTTAGGAAAATGAACATTTTCAAATTTTTGATTCCCGGCAGGGTCAACTTTGAAAAATGAACTTTTCAAATTTGGCTCTGGTCTGGATCTATCTGCGAAGTAGTGGCAAGGCACACTGCGTTTCGCAGTCATTTGGGCAGCCCCTCTGGTGGCAGTAACTACCACCTTACAGAGTCTGTCGTGTTTCTGTGGGTGAGTAAGGGATGCCAGAGCCCATTTCCTACTGTAGTCTACACCGTACTTGCAGCCGCTTTGGCATTGCTTGTGTTATAGGCGGTGGTAGCCACCTACCATCAAGTGGACTGTCAGCCTGTCTGTCGATCTTAACATAAGAAAAAAAAAAAAAAACTACTAAGTCCAGAAAGCTGAAATTTGGAACACAGTTTAATTCTATAACATAAGCATCTGCTAAGAAAGGATTTTCACTTAAATTTTAACTCTGCAAAGCCAGGGGTGGGTCTCTATTATGGTAAGATAAAAATTTAAATATATTTTATTACTTATAAAATATACAGGATTTTTGTTACAAATCCATTGCTTTTAATTTCAGAGTTCCGTGAATGTTTCTATTTGTTTGCAAGATCTGGACAGATTACTTCGCTGGACGAGCTCACTGTGGTGATGAGGTCTCTGGGTATGAGTCCAACCATTCAGGAGTTAACAGGTAATTATTAAATCCAATATGAAGACAAGTTTGAATGGAAACAAACCTTGTAAGGCTATATTCTCCAATTAAATGCTAAATGTGAGGTGCTACTTCAGTATAAATCTTTCACTCGACATTTGAAGGCCAGGCATAGCATCAGAGGTCAATGTATATAAATAAAATAAAATAGCCCTTATTTGCTGATATATATGTTTAAAATAAATAATGCACATCAGTCCGGTTCCATATCAGCGTGTCCTGACGACACATAGACCTCCTCTAACTTTTTCCAGTCCATTCTTTCCGAGCCAATCTCATCCATAGAGGTCCGGCAGTCCTTTTTATGTCATCTGACCATCTCTTAAGTTGCCGGCCTCTCTTCCTTTCGGCGTTGTATCTTGGAGTCCGCTCGGTTAGCTTTTTCGTCCATTTTTCTGTTGCTTGCCTGATCACATGTCCTGTCTAGCACCACTTCAGTTGTTTTATTTGTATGCATACATCCACAAATTTTGTTAATTTCCTCTTATCAGCAGCTCGTTTTTTTATCTTATCTTATCTTCTTAGTGGCAATCTTAGTGGCAATTCGGCTCATCCTGAAGACGGCCATTGTCTGCCAGTGTCATGTACAACGATTCATTCAAAACTGCAGCTCCGCCACGAGCTCCGCTGGGCGGAGCCCGCTCGGAGCCCTCCACGGTGTGGGCCTTCTTTGTCCCCAAAAACAATCCGTTCGGGTTTTTTATTTTTTCTACGATATCTTAAGTTACTCCTTTCCATATATTTCTGACAGGTTCTCAATCTGTGCTGTAGTTTTTGTGTCATAACCCATGTTTGACAACCATAAGTTAGTATAGGCAAAATGCATGTATTGAAGAGTTTTCTTTTTATTTCCAAACCGTATTGCTTATTCTTCATTATGTCCTTAAGAGACCAGTATTTTTTCCATTCATTTATTATCCTTCTGTCGATTTCTTGTGTCATTTGGTCAATGTATATAAAAATATATTATAAGCAGCGAACTATGTCTCGATCCCAACAGTGATCATGTTGCAATGATTGAAATAACTAGAGAGGAAGCGCAAAGTGATTGAACACTGCCTATGACAGTCAAACAACAACCGCATTGACTATGTTCGCCATTCAGTGTCATAGAACTCATCGACGACTAGGAGTGATAAAAACTGAACACAATTTTTTCTTCTTTTTTTTTTAAATCATCAAAGGTTACCGAAGAATTCAACGATAAACTACTGATCAATGACAGGGATCGATTCGCAAGTTTATATTATTAAAACTTATATATCTTGTTGATTTTAGGTTATTTAAAAGGCAAAGGTGGAAAGATGTCCTTTGCTGATTTTCTTGAAGTAATGCATATACATTCACGCGCTGAGAATCTACCCTCCGAGGTGAGAAAACTTTTTTATTTTAACTGCAATTTTTTTAAATATATACCTTTTCGCAGTTTGCAGATGAAAAAATAAAACCTTTTCGGTTGGAGAAATTTATTTTATAACCAACTAACTGGTGCCCGCGATTTTGTCCTGAAAAATACGTAAAGCAATACAGGGTGTTCCAGAAGCGGACGTCAAGCCAAAAACCCCGATAGACCACACCATAAGACCTATAAAAAAATCTAAGTTACGTGGTTTAAAAACTATAGGCATTTTAATAGAATTTAAAAAATGGCCATGTTGTGGTGCCATCCACAAGATTTTAGTTGTATTATTAAGATACAGCGAAAGCAAAAAATCCGAAGAAAGTACGCATTTGTACCAAAAGAAGCACCACAAGATGCCCATTTTTTAATTCTGTATTTAAATACAGTTTATAATCACGTAACTTAGATTTTTTTGATAGATCTTATGGTTTGGTCTATCCGGGCTTTTCGGCTTGATATCGACTTTTGGGAGACCCTGTATAACGCATAACGTTATACTTTTGACATGCGTTGGATCTTTATTTTTAGATATCTGGTGCTTCAATGTGAATTCTGAAATTTTTAAATCGGATGAGTAGTTTGGAAGATTACCATCTACATATAAATAAATATGGGTTAGGCTATATGGTCCACCACGCTGGCCCAGTACTGATTGGTGGACTTCATGTGCGCCTTAGAATTTCTTTTTTAGCGTATACAGATTTACTTGCGATGTTTTTGTAGCAAAATTGTTATAAAACAACACTGACTAATCCTTACGTACTATTAATTGAAGTTGCTGACCACATCTATTTATTGCATCCAACTATTTTTTTTAAACTATTTATTTGGATACTGTTCATACAAAATACTAAAATTGCGATTAAAAAATGGGGGGTGGGGGGTAGGAGGGTGAAAAATACTTTACGACCTATTATCATACCTACCAAATGTACAAAAAAAATCATGAAAATCGGTTCAGCCAGTCGTTTAGAAGGAATTCAGTCATACACACGGACAGAATAAATCTTAATATATAAAAATGAATCCCTATTTCTCTTGGTCACGGCATCACGCGTGAACGGGTAGACCGATTTTAATTCGATTTTGACTAATGGAAAGAGGGATAAACGGGGAATGTTCATATATATAAAAACTGCACCACGGGCAAAGCCGGGGGCGGGCCGCTAGTAAATATATAAAAGCAGATTATATGTATATGTATGAATTCAGAGATTGTTGAAGTCAAATTCCGACTCTTTTAATTTGAACTTTTTGAATGGAAAATAACTTTCTATGACAAATTTTGAATTATATTGTACAATTTCAGGTAGTAAACGCATTCAAGGCCGGCGATAACGATAAGAAGAGTGTAATTCCAGCACGGCAACTGCGCAATTTATTGCAGAACTGGGGCGAAGGGCTGTCCTCGAGGGAGGTGAGTTGAAAGGTAGATCAGATCAGCAAAACGCGCTGGTGCGTCTACATGCCGAGGGTGAACTACATCATATATCACATTTTTGAACATATTGACAGTTTGAAGTGAAAACTTCTTTAGAAAAATCAACTTTTCAAATTTGGCTCTGGTCTGGATTTGGAAAGTAGTGGCAGGGCACACTGCGTTTCGCAGTCATTTGGGCAGCCCGTCTGACGGCAGTAACCACCCCCTTACAGAAGACCACCGTGAAATAACAGCACGTGTGCTGTTGTGTTTCGGTGAGTGAGTAAGGGATGCCAGAGCCCATTTCCCTATCCACTCCTAATGCCTTATCCTTAATCCTACAGCATTCAGCAGCGCACTTGCATATGTTATAGGCGGCGGTAGCCACCTACCATCAAGTGGACCGTCAGCCTGTCTGCCGACCTAAGGTGCGTTTATTGCTGAAGAATGATGCACTGAATCGTATATACATATATATACATATATAGCAGATTATACACGATATACAGTATATATATTTATTTAAAAAAGTTCCAAAAAGAGGAAATTTCTGATGAAAAACTCCCAACTCCCGGAACTCTAGCTCTAATATTTATAATATTCTGCCTCTGTAGAGAGTACAGCACATACATATAATATTTTTTTTTATAGTATTAAATATCAATTCAAAAATTTGAAAAAAATTACGTGTTATCTAGACACTTCGAAGAAAGTAGTCCCATTGCAAAAAAATCGTTCTCAATTTTTCAAAAAGTTGTGCAATAGGGTATTTGACAGGTTTTTCATTCTTTGTGAATTGCTTTATTTTCTATGAAAAATACAATCAAAGTTTAAATGATAAATAAGACGCCATACATGTGGGTCACGTGATATCAATACGTCACTTGCTTGCAAACAAACATTTAGCTGTCAAATCGTATACTAAGCATCGACTGTAAACAAAGCAAATGACGCAACTCTATGTGCCACCAATCGCGTGCGTTTTTAATCACGTGATCAAACATGAAAATTTAATTATTTTAGTAATGATTTCTTATGAAAATCGTACATATTTTTAAATACTGTGTTAGTTAATTTGCTTTAAAAAAATATTTACAGTTAGTCTAGTGACAATTTGTTTCATATTTTCATTATAGTCAAATACCGTATTGTTAACTACCTGCTGTTTTCAGGTCTTCGGTGTCACAAATGGCGACATAAAAGTTTAAATAATTGACCTGAGTATAAATTTTATTCTTCTTGGATCCCTTTTTATAGACATACGGAACAAAATTACATAAGTTTTTTTTTATTTTGTTATTAATTTTTAAACTTCCCAACAATTAAAAATCAAAATATTGTTAAAACCTTGGGAAAGGTCTATATCGAACAATGAAGAGACACAGGCTGATGTGTGAGAAGGGACTTTGCACTGACGTTGCTTGTGTATAGCATCTTATACTTATATTAAAAAATTGTTAAAAGTGTAAATCTCTTGTTTTCAGGTGGACAATATATTTCGAGAGGCAAATGTGTCTAACAGCGGTACAGTTCGTTATGAAGACTTTGTTAAGATAGCTTGTGCCCCTGTGCCAGATTATTATTGAAAAAGTATTTATTTATTTTATAAAATTTTGAGTTTTATTTCTATGTTACAAAAGTTCGTATTTGTAGGAGTAAATGAATCCGCACGGTTTGCCTCCTCTGGTGGAGACTTGTCCACTTTTTAGTGCACTTGTCTCAACTAGTAGAAACTTGTTCACTTTTTAGTACACTTGTCTCAAGTTGTCTCAACCATTGTCTCCCCTGAGAGATATGTCTACTTTTTAGTGCACTTGTCTCTATCATTGTCTAACCTAGTAGAGACTTGTCTCCTTTTTAGTGCACTTGTCTCAACTAGTAGAAACTTGTTCACTTTTTAGTACACTTGTCTCAACCATTGTCTCCCCTGAGAGATATGTTAGGGTTAGGGTGCTTGCCTTAACGCTCTGTTCTTCCCGAGTTCGATTCCCGGCAGGGTCAACTTTGAAATTTATCTCTGGTCTGGATCTGGAAAATAGTGGCAGGGCACACTGCGTTTCGCAATCATTTGGGCAGCCCTTCTGGCGGCAGTAACCACCCCTTTACAGAAGACCACTGTGAAATAACAGCACGTGTGCTGTTGTGTTTCGGAATCCCTTATCCTGAATCCTACTGTAGTCGGCAGCGCAATTGCAGCAGCTTTTGGCGTTGCTTGTGTTATAGGCGACGATAGCCACCTACCATCAAGTGGTCCGTCAGCCTGTCTGTCTGTTATCTTAACATAAAAAAAATTGAAATGTTTTTGTCTTTTATTTCTTTTCTGATTACATGTACTTTGTCTTTTTGAGAGTCTATTCTTTTGAGAACAAACCAAAAAAAGGCGCTATCCGCCTTTGCATGTATCTCCGTTAACTTCTAAACCGGATTTTAATACGATTTTCACTAATTGAAAGAGAGATAAAATAAAATAATTAAAACATTAATTATTTGTTTTAAAAGTAATTTTATTTTTAAAACTCAACAATCACTATGCATAATGATATGGCACTATTGGGCATGGTCCGTTTTAAGGTCCGTTTATATCTTCAGACAAGTAACGTCTCAGACACTGTCTGATACAGTTTATTTACATCTAGCTTACCAGAAACCTATCAGATAAAAACAGACAAGTGCACGGTTCCGATTCTGGCACACAGGCCCTCAGACCTTTTCGGCTCAGACAAATATTCTCTCCGCGAATGCCGTCCATGCGCGGACAGTGTCTGATGGCGTCTGAGCGGTCACGTTACGCTAGATATGAGTTCTTATATATCATATGAAAAAATTTTACTTTATCTGACACGCTACGTTTCTGATACGTTCTTTGTCTGAAGATATAAACGGACCAAGATACAATACATATAAACTATATCATAGGACATACATGGGGAGCTTTATCCCAGTTCTCTTTTGCAGTAGAAGAAGTAACTAACTATGCACGCATATCTAGTAAGGCTTAGGTAGACAGTTTGATACATGATAATCCATTTTGGTACCCATAGAGCCTTTGCTATCGATCAGCATCACGACACGATTTTACGACGAACTACTCGTCGTTTGTAGGGGTGTGTTCCAGCACTCCTTCGACCAAGGCTCATTTTGATTTACTGTCACTTGATCAAGCCGTTCGAGCAGGCAGAGCATAATTAGCTCTCACTAGTCGCCCGGAAGGGGTAGATCAAATCTTGTCCAGATCAAATTATGCTCAAATGGAGTGCTATTAGAGCAAAATTAGCCTCGGCCGAAGGAGTGCTGGAACACACCCCAGGAGATCTTCTCTCAACGTATGTTTCGGATCAATACTTATTTGGGAATTTGCTACTCTGAAATAATTCGTTCGGGTTCAATCGGACCGAAGTTAAAGTGACATTTTGTATATGAAAGCGTACACAGAACGCACGAAATCATAGTCCCAGAGCTGAGGGACCAAAAGTGCAACAGTATAAAGGCTGATATTTTAATATTGGGTCATAAATAGGTTGAATATCAATATCCCGCCGTCAGTCAGCCAGTTTTTGGGACATCTGGCGCGGGGGTGGTTCCGAACTTGTAAAAAAAACACGTACGTCGCAACTGTTTTATAAAATCTGATAATTGGTCTGTGGATAGTAAGACAACTAACAAACTTTGCGGACATAGTCAGTCTGCAGAATATTGGAACAGTACGTGTCAGCAGCCCGTTAAACCCGTTAAAAAATTTGGTTGGTGAAAGTGTTTTATAAAATCTAAAAAATTTCGTGCAATTAGTTTAAAGTACCTAAAACAAGACTAACATAGTCAGCCCGAAGTTTTATGGAACAAACACCGTCAGCAGTCAATAGAAGGGCCCGCCCTCCCCTTAATTCATATAGCGCTTTAGACCGCAAAATGGTTTTATATTCAGAAATATTTGTAATTCAATACTTTATATAAGATATTAAGATATGCTGCTATTAAAAAGTCTGATTTCATGCGATGATGGCGTTTTTCAAAGCCATAGGGAAATTCAAATACAACTGCGGTTTATCAAATATTATGATTGATACTGAATTACTAGCGAGCTTTATCGATGGTAAACACTTCAACAGGTGCAAGCGGCTTCATCCCATTATCAGTCTAGCATTTTCTACTTTACATTTTCCAAAAAATTGAAACCGAATAGTATTGAAATAACAACAGAAATGAAAAATAATATCACAAAGTTTAACAATACAAAATCATCATCTACCGTTACTGAGAATGAGGCGCTTTTGGACATTATTGTAAATACGAGAATTATTTAACGCAGAAAATCAACGGTAAACACGGATTTCAAGGCTTCTTGCCGAAAATCAGTAATTTATTTTTTGCTCAAAATCAACCGAATTATGCCCATTGGCTTGTTCGGAACCACAATAATCTGTGCGAAGTTGACGAGACACATCCATGTGTCTGATCCCTATTCGAAAAATGGTTCGTTTGGAATCAAGAGGACCGATAAATATTTCTCTAGACAGCCTATCGATTTAACTTTACAGCAAACGATAAACTCGGATTCAGAGAGAACTTTTTACTGAACGTAGAGAACAGTGATAAGAATTTACGAGAAAGTTTCATACGACAATGTGAGAAAAGACGGGGATAGATTTGAAAAACCGATAAAAAGAAATAAAATATGAATATTCACAGACTCACTGAAAAAGAAAGAAGTGCTTTAATTGGCAAAGAACAAGAGATACGTATGCAACGAGACCCCTTTGGATGGCTGGTTGCTGTTTATTTGAATCAAAAATCGATCTTGAGAAGGTATTGTCTTTTCCGCTAACGCACGGACGTTGTTTCTATGTTATTTTGACGAATCGGCTTTGCCGAAAAGCTTAGAAAATAAAGTAATCGACGCTGATAATGAACTTCCTTCTCATATCGATTTTATGTGAAAGTAAACGAAGTTCATCTGGCAATGTTTTCAAAAAGCGATTTTCAAAAAACATTCAAAGATAACGACGACACTTTCAAAATTGATACGAAGAATTACAATGCGTCAAATGTTCCTCCATGCAGAACTGAGCTCATTAAACAAGTCCATTGCAGTGCATATATGTCTAATATTTGGGCCAACGTAAACCATAAGATACCAACCACAAAGTTAGCTGTCGAAAATTAAAAGTGCGATACGAATTAGATTGTCACGAAGGGGAGAAACTTCCTACATTCGTTAAAGACGTCGTACGTCAACTAAATAAGTGCAAGCATATTTGTCACCCTTTTTTTCATGAACAAATTAATCAAATATTATAGGTTTACTAATTTACAAATGCTATGTCCGAGGTAACTGATATAAAAAAAAATTGCGAAGAATCACATAACGCCTATGTGATTCTTCGCAATTTCTTCGAAGAATCACATATTACATAAGCAGCGATTCTGATTAGAAAATTTGTTTTAATTTTTTAAGCATTGAATTAAAAATAATACTAATATAAGATGTTTTTTTAAGAAAGGTTACGCCTTTCATTGAATACAAATTCAGACGGTTTTTTTTTTCATATTTTAAATCCTATAAACTATTATAAAACCTTTCACAAACCACATTTATTCCCATTGTTTTATTTGAATATGTTGCATGTTAAATGTTTTGTATTAAAACCATTAATTTTACTATTGAATATTTATTTATTGTATTTTGTTATTAAATATCTTTTCATTTTTGTATTGTAATATTAAAGAACTCAGTCCGCACCATAAAGCACACTATATATAAATTAAGCGCACGGCGCGCTCTTCTATTGCCTGCTGACGGCGTTTGTTCCAATATTCTGCAGACTGACTATGTCCGCAAAGTTTGTTAGTTGTCTTACTATCCACAGACCAATTTTCAGATTTTATAAAACAGTTGCGACGTACGTGTTTTTTTTACAAGTTCGGAACCACCCCCGCGCCAGATGTCCCAAAAACTAGCTGACTGACGGCGGGCTATTGATATTCAACCTATTTATGACCTAATATTAAAATATCAGCCTTTATAAAACTGTTGCACTTTTGGTCCCTCATCTCTCCGACTATCAGTGGCTCTAGCATGAGTTTACGATACTACACTCGCTAGCGAGAGCGTAAAACATTTATATGGAAAATTGATAATTCAAGATTTCCCATACAAATGTTTTACGTTCTCGCTAGCGAGTGTAGTATTGGTGTAGTATCGTAAACTCATACTAGAGCCTCTGTTCGAATGATTGACTTTGACAGAACAAATCGCGGAAGTTTAATGTCAAAATACAATTCGCGTTGAGAGTGCTGAGTAGAGAAGAATACAAAGCTTTGGAAAAAGACTCAAGCCACGAAGAATCCCGCGCGTCACAACAGTGAGTAAATAGGTTTTTTTTAAATTACAATTTACCATCTCCCGCGCAACATACCACATATCATGACCTACATACAGTCCGCACCCGCCGTTTTGGGCTCAAACCCGAATATTTCCTATCGGCAGCCCTTCCGACAACAATCTTTAAAAAAAATCAAAACGACATCTAACTGTAGTGTCGCTGTTGTGTTGTTGTCGCGCGTTTTATACGTTGTTCATACGTGTTCCGATTAGCGGCTATGTCGTCACAAACTAGCTATTTGTCATTTGTAGAGGGTGTGAGGTGTCGTTGCGTGAGAAAACGGTTCATACAAATTTTTCGCTCAGGGATCTACTGATTCTGTTCTGTTATCGTATCGTACAGTAGAAGTCTGTAACAATTACACCAACTCATCAACAGATTGAGCTGTTATTGCAAATTTTACAAAACGCAATTTATTTATCAAGAGTGGTGTATGGCAATTATAATTTTGCCTTTCAAGACCGTCGAAGAATGCTTGAAATAAATTATATTAAATTCGTTCACAGCTGATATAAGTTATATTATTTTTGTCTAAGGGTCAAATCACACCGAAACGCGGCGCGGCGCACACGTTTTGAAATAATACAATATAGAACTTATTTACTACACAAAAAGGTACGTAGTTCAGTGAGTACGCGAAACTGGAACTGGTGTCTGGTTTCACGCTGAGTTTCTCAGCGCAGCATAGCAACTCTAAGAGGCTAAGCACACGGCGTATTTTAAACGCGCAGACGACGCGCGTTTTCGGCGCCGTAGATGTTTCGATTCAAACGCGCTTAAAACGCGACACTAACGCGCGCGCGAATAAAATTCTGAATAAAATATCACAATCTAGATGATATTTTATTCAGAATATAGTTAAATGTTGTCACCGACATTCGAGTGTACTCAAAGAATCTTGTAGGGTATAATTTCAATTCTTCGAGTAAAGTAAAAAATTCGCCATAACTCTCTCTGGTTTTATTTATTTCGTGTATACTGTCAAGTAGTAACATCAAATCCATGATTTGCGACACCTGCACACACGTCTAAATGTTCGAACAGCTCGCGCTTTACTGTGGCGCCCCGCCTAGCACGTCGCCCCCGCCTTAGCTCTTAGTCACCGCTTGTTCAATGTGGACGACGCCTTTGAAGGGCGTATACGCGTTTCAATCATGGAAACTACATGGAATATGATCAAAACGCGGAAGCTACGAGCGACTACAGCGCGTCTGTATCGCTGTATCTGCGCGTATACGCGCAGTAGACGCGTGTTTCACGATCGCCCCGTGTGCTTATGTTACAAGGTTGCATTCGAATCTCGTTTGAAGCGCGTATACGCGCGTTGTCTGCGCGTTTAAAATACGCCCTGTGCTTACGCTCTTCACGATGCGCCTTCAACTGACATCTTCAAGCATCGTCGCGTCTCGTTTCGGTGTGATTTGACCCTAATTCTGTTTTTGGAAAATTGCTCAGTGACATATCAACTTATATTACACATAAATACTGTGAAATTTATAATTTGAAAATTTCATTTACATTTGATCGAGTGGTTAAGGTTCTTGGATTAACGCTCTTTCTCGAGGGTCCCAGATTTTATTGCCGACCGGGTAATCTTTGGAAATGGTCTTTTAATAGTTGGTTCTGGTCTGGTTCCGGCTAGTAGGGGCAGGGCACACTGCGTTTCGCAGTTACCTGGATAGCCCGCCTATCGGCAGTAACCACCGTCTTACTGAAGACCACCGTGGTATTGTTTCGGTGAGTGCGTAAGGAATGCCAGAGCTCATTTTCTAGCGGACACAATTTTAGGTTTTTTTTTCTTATAAAAAACCTTTTCATTTGTTCTTTCTCTAAGCTTTGAAGAATTTAAACACATGAATAAACTGTGTGTAGCATGAATAGTTTAGTATTTACTACAAGCAATGCAAAATAGTAACTTATCAACTCACAAGTGTCCAATAGACAGAGCAATATTTTGTCGGACTCAAGTATGGAGTAGGTAGGTTGTTTATTTACATTTAATAAGAATTATATCGTGATGTGTCAGTAGAGAGGTCGTTAGTAACACTAGTGAAAATTGCATGAAGAAGACAAAAAATATGTATTATAATTTATATAATGTTTAATTTATATTTAAATTTTAATCAAACCAACCAAATATCTTAAGTGTAATCATATTAAATTGTATGTACGAGCCACTGCTCGCACAGGCTTTCTTGTCAGCACTTTTTGTTTTGCGTCAAAATCATTCACTTTCGAGTCAGGGCTCTAGCATGAGTTTACGATACTACACTCGCTAGCGAGAGCGTAAAACATTTGTATGGAAAATCGTGAACTGTCATTGTCAAAATGTCAATTTTCCGTATAATGTTTTACGCTCTCGCTAGCGAGTGTAGTAGGTATCGTAAACTCATCGCGCGTACTCATTTCGCCCCATATCATTTTACAATATCATTAGTTTATATCAATATGTCAGTTTATATTTTACTATCAGAGACTTTCATTCTCATCATTTATGACAACAGATTGTACAAACGTGTACATTGTAAAGGGTGTTTTTTTTAGAGGTTTGGTTTTTAAATTGGCAACACTGTTTCTAGTGATTGTCAATTTGACAGTTGGCGGTATATTTAAAGCATGGAAGTAATAAGTACTATATACTTCCATGATTTAAAGTCAGTATGTTTTGCCATTTCACAATGAATAAACTCACTTCGGAACAACGCTTGCAAATTGTACAAATTTATTTTGAAAATCATGGTTCAGTTCGCCAAACTTATCGTGCGCTACGTCCATTTTACGGTCGACATAATCGTCCATCGGAGCAAGTTATTCGGAAAACCATGGATCGTTTTCGTACCACGCACACTCTAGTTGATAATACGCATCCACAAAGACGCCATACAGTACGCACAGAAGAAGTTATTGCTGCTGTGGAGCGTAGTGTTGAAGAGGACCCGAATGAGTCGATTCGCCATCGTGCGCAACAATTGGAGCTGTGCCCATCCACTTTGTGGAAGATTTTGCGGAAAGATCTTGGCTTGCGAGCTTACAAGATCCAACTTGTGCAAGAGTTGAAACCGCGTGACCATTATGCGCGCCGTACGTTTGGTGAATGGGCCGAAAACAATATTCAGCTTGACCCTCTTTTTCAATGCAAAATTTTGTTCAGCGATGAGGCTAACTTTTGGTTGAACGGCTACGTCAATAAACAAAATTGCCGAATTTGGAGTGGAGAAAACCCAGAAGCCTTTGTTGAGACGCCCTTACATCCGTTAAAAGTCACCGTTTGGTGCTCTTTATGGGCAGGTGGAATCATTGGCCCATATTTTTTTAAAGATGATACCGGCCAGAATGTTACCATCAATGGAGAGCGCTATAGAGAAATGATTACAGGCTTTTTCGTTCCTCAGTTGAGTGGTATTGATGTGACAGAGCTGTGGTTTCAACAAGATGGTGCAACATGTCACACAGCGCGCGACACCATCAATTTATTGCGGGAAACATTCGATGAGCGCATAATTTCGCGTAATGGACCTGTGAACTGGCCTCCACGATCGTGTGATCTCACACCTATGGATTACTTTCTTTGGGGATTTGTGAAGTCACACGTCTACGCAGATAAACCACAGACGTTGGACCACTTGGAAGCCAACATTCGCCGCGTTATTGCCGATATACCGCCCCAGATGCTCGAAAAAGTGGTCGAAAATTGGACCTCCCGATTACGCTTCATTCGAGCCAGCCGTGGTGCCCATATGCCCGGAATCATTTTTAAGCACTAATGGCATAAGAACATCTTTTAAATAAAACCAATACCATGACAATTAAATTTATTTTTACGTGTTTTATTTCATCTTGAATTTGTATACCTCTAAAAAAAACACCCTTTAGCTTTTTTTATGTTTCTAAGGAATAAACAAGGCGATAGACGTGATTTGTGGGTACCGTCAACTCATAGAATATTGTTTATGTTGCAGTTGTGTTCTTTGTGCTCATAGCATTGATTATTTCGTTTTAGTACTGTTGTTCAAAGAAATGGCTAAACTTTAACTAACAGTAGGTATGTGAAATTCAAAGTGCCCTTTGTGACAGTGACGACGAAACCATTTTTGTTGGTCAGTTCGATAGTGACGATGAGAATATTGCTGTTGACAGTTGTTCTGAATGTGAAAGAATCTACTGAAGGTGAAGATGAACAAGCTGAAATTAAATCATACTACTATTATTATAACTAATAATTGTGAAAATGTGTTTGTTTCTTTGATTGTTCCGCTTTCACGCCTGACCCGCTGAACGGATTGAGATGAAATTTGGCACCCAGATAGAATATGTTCCGGATTAATACATAGGATACCTTTTATATACTTGCGGAACGATTCTGTACTTCACCCGGGCGGAGCCGGGTACGACAGCTAGTATAGTGTAATACTTTCGTTATAATTATTCAGTTTCGTACCTGATTGTGACATGTGATAACAACTTCCTGTAATTTCAGCTACCCTGTTGAGCCTTTGTGTAAAGAAAAATGGATAGAAGCAACTGGGAGTAAAGATTGGTTTCCAACAAAATTAATCACCATATGCTCAAAGCATTTTGCCGAAGAAAACAAAATAATCAAAAAGTCTGACATGAAATATAAAGTAAATTCTATTATTATTGGTTGTAGCCTTCATCCACTTCAAATCGAAAAGATCAAGTAGAAGTTGAAAACCTGGAACTGAGCCCACGTAAACGTAAACTTCATGCCACGATTAATCACAAAGTGATAATAAAAAATTAATAAAAAAAATTTAAACACAGAAAAGAAACTTCAGGCCCAAAATCGAAAATTTCGTAAAAAAATTTATTACGAAACTCAGAGAAATTCTTAACGCATACCAAGAAAAAGGCTCCGTAAGTGAGGAGAATACGTCACTTTTGAAAAATTCAAATATCCAAGTACATGAGCTTGTGTCCCGACAAATCAAAAATATAGAATCAGAGTATACATACAAGCAAGTAAAAGTATTCACCTCAGCTTAGAAGTTTTGTCCTGACTTTTTTTTTTATTAAAGATGGGTTTACTCTTGACCAGCATCTATCCATATAGGAAGGATGAGGCCGACGATGGAGCGAGCTCACTCGAACCTTGATTTGGGTTATATGAGCTCGGAAATTCAGACGCCAGCAGAGAGTTCCAATCCTTAGCATTATTATTCTCTGAAAGCGTACGATTTTGTAAAAACAACATTTGACACATGTATCTCGCATCCACGTACATTAAAAAAGTGTTATAAAACAGTAGGTGATCACCACTGGATCATTAGAAACCCTTAAATTTAAAGCCAATAAAAGAGAATATCAAATTTATACCAATCTTGTGGTTGATGAAATGTCCATCCATAAACGAATTGAATGGGACGGCAAACAGTTTCATGGATATGTTGAGATAGGTAGTAATGTGAATAACGATATTTTGGCATAAGCTAAAGAAGCTATAGTTTTTTTTAATAACTGCGATTAATGCAAAATGGAAAATACCAGTTGGGTATTTTCTAGTACATTGATTTTCAAAGTGGGGGGCGCGCCCCACTAGGGAGGCGCGAAGACATGTACAAGGGGGCGCGGGCGCGGGCGGGGTTATCACTCCAGCACTCCGGTCGCCCGAGCATACCTACCGGTACCAAACGCACCTCACTCCCCGCGCAGCACGCGCCTTGCGAACACGTGTACTTTTGTTGCAAAAACAAACAAGCGACCTGCTATTGTGTGTCAGAATAGTGACAGTGACCGGTTATTTCTTTTGTTTCGCCATGAGCTCGGCGAAAAAACGCAAATATAATGATGATTATATTAAATACGGTTTTGTTTCTATGAATAAAAGTGGTATCGACCACCCGCAGTGTGTTATTTGTTATGAAGTATTGAGTAATGATGCCATGAGACCTTCGCGTCTGGAACGACATTTGTCAACAAAACATAGCGCTTTTAAAGACAAGCCGAAGGTGTTTTTTGCTTCAAAATCTGCAAGTTTGAAGTGCATGAAATTAGATAGTACTGGATCCTTTGCTCAGTCATCTGACAAAGTACTCGAAGCTTCATATGAATTGTCGCTACTCATTGCAAAGGCCAAAAAAAGCCATACTATCGGAGAAACACTCGTCAAACCCTGCTTATTGAAAGCAGCTGATATCGTTCTTGGACCAGAAAGTAAACAAAAATTTTCACAAATACCTCTTTCTGACAACACTGTGAAACGTCGCATTGATGATATGGCTGAAGACATAAAAAATCAGGTAGTGGAGGCCGTGAAAGAATCAAGTTTTTTTGCAATACAGTTGGATGAGAGTACGGATGTTGCGCAATGTTGTCAACTGCTAGTTTTCGTTCGATACATACAAAACGAAACAATCAAAGACGAGTTGCTGTTTTCAACTGAGTTAACGACAACTTCGAAAGCAATTGATATAATGACAGCAATCTCTGAATTCTTTGATAAACATGAATTGTCATGGAAAAAGTTGATAGGCGTATGCACAGACGGCGCTCCGGCAATGCTTGGATCTCGTTCAGGATTCCTACAGTTGGTAAAAGAAAAAAATCCCAACGTAATTACTATTCACTGTTTTATACACCGTCAAGCCTTGGCAGCTAAGACACTTTCTAACGAACTCTATGACGTCTTAAAATTATGCATTAAAGTTGTAAATTATGTTAAAAAGAGTGCATTAAACACGCGGCTTTTTACGGCCCTCTGTGAAGATTTGGGCACAGAACACAAGACATTGATATTTCATACAGAAGTGCGCTGGCTCTCGAAAGGAAATATGTTGACAAGATTATTTGAACTGCGAGATGAAGTAATTCAGTTTTTGGAAATTCAAAAACAAAGTGAATTGTTTGTGGAATTTAAGAAACCATGGGTCCAAATAATATTTGCTTATCTATCAGATATTTTCGATTCATTGAACACTTTGAACTTGAAATTACAAGGCGGAGACTCGAACATAATTTATCATCGGGATGCTATCACGGCATATACCGAGAAGTTGCAACTGTGGAAACGCAAAATTTTAGCGTCCAACTACTCCTGCTTTCCTAAACTATTTGCGATCACAGAAGAAGCATGCTTTAAGGAAATTTTGGATGAAATTGATACCAAGAATAAAATATCAAACCATTTGCAGCACCTCACAGACGAATTCAAGCGCTACTTTCCCGACTCGTGCAATAATATTATTTATCGATTAGCAACCGATCCTTTTCACGTCGACATAGACATGCTGCCAGATACATTACAAGAGCAAGCTTTGGAAATCAAAAATGATTCTGCTGCCCAATATGATTTTGAGAAGATGGATAAGGCACAATTTTGGGTTAAATATCTCAAAGTTTATCCCAGCACAGCAGAGCAAGCACTAAAAATTTTTTTACCTTTTTCAAGTACTTATTTGTGCGAAAAAGCGTTTTCAGCAGTTGTAGCAATAAAAACTAAGTGCAGAAGCAAACTAAATATTGCTAGTGATCTACGTTGTGCACTTTCTTCTGTTGAACCCAGAATTGGAAATCTTGTTAAAAACATGATAGCTCATCCGTCACATTGACTCAAGTGTGTAAAAGTAATATTTTTATAATAAAACATATGATTGTATCTTTGGACTTTATTACCCTTATTTTATTTTACAATTGCTTGGCGAGCCCACTTGCTGCTACTTGCTGGGCCCTGGGCCGAGGGGGGCGTAGGCATTTTCATTTTAAGCAGTAGGGAGGCGTGATACTCATAAATTTGGGAACCCCTGTTCTAGTAGATGGTGAATATCCGGTGAGCAACGTTCAAACTTAATTAAACAATGTCTAGAGTTGGCTCATAAAAGCAACATCAAAATTCTCAACATGACAATTCTCAAACATTTGGATTGCGCCATTGAGAAATACAAAACCACCTTTGATCATCCAATTTCCAAAGAATAAATAGCTGCTATAATTGACCCATTTCATATTATAAGGTTGGTTAGGAACGCCCTTCAATCATACCAAATTCTTGATGATTGTGATGGTAACCAAATAAAATGGACATACTTCGAAGAATTAATGAAATTACAGGAAAAAGAACACTTCCACTTGGCTAATAAATTGCGTCGCAGGCATATTTATTCTAGACACAAAAGATGAAAGTTACGCTGACGAGCCAATTATTCAGCGATAGTGTTGCTGACGCTATTTCTTTTTGTCACAGAGCTTAATTTGCCACATTTCAAAGGCGCTGAAGCAACAATCAAATTTATAAGGATAATAAAACAACCTTTTTGATATTTTTAATTCGAAAACTATATAATTTTAAAAAGCCACTTAATGCTGGTAACAAACATGAATTTTCTTTCATATTTACAAAAGAGCGTTGATTATTTGAAATCTCTTAAAATGTATCGAGACGGTTCATTTTTAATACACAGTCCTAGAAAATTGGGGTTTTTAGGGTTCATTGTATGTTATGAATCATTAAAAACATTTACTGTTTTGATAGATACAAATAAATTGGCTTATATTCCATTTTACAAAAATGCAGCCAAGATCACATAGAATTGCTGTTTTGTAATATGCGGGCTCATGGTGGATGTAACAATAATCCCACGGCGCGCCGCCAAAGTCCTATCTGAGTACAATGGTCGACTCAAAGTGCAAATGTCTTTGCACTAATGTTCGTATTTTAATAGGATGATTACCCGTGAACGTTTTCGAAGCATGAGGGATAACGGTGCGTGTGTGAATTGCCTAAGTTTAAAACACCGAGCTTCTAATTGCCCATTTAATTCTAATTGTCGCGTTTGTAATTGTTTAATATATAATAAAATAATATACTGTCATTGTTAGTTGCACACCTACAGACTACACAATTTACTCTGTACATCTTTCTTATACATATATATTAGCCTGTGGGATGTGGCAACTCGCTGTCAGGGTCGGACTCGGACGTGGTCGGTTGTTAAATTTAAAATTGGAAATATACAAAAACAATTGGTGTCGATAAAAGGTGTTTTAAAGTAAAAGGACAATTCGGTGATAAGTTTTGGTATTGTGACTGCCGCCAACGAAAAGCCATAAAAGCGGACAAGAAGCAGACAAGTGGAAACGGGTGAGTTGCCATAGGGGGATAATTGTGGTTAGGGTTTATTATTTTAATGTATGTACCAAACATTACACAGTAATCAAAGGCATCACACAATGTTACACTTCGAGCGGGAAAGGTCGAGCCGCGCGTATCTCTCCAGCTCGAGGAACGTATCAGCACTTATTTAAATGTTCGGAAACGTTTTCGATGCGTGAGGAATAACGGTGCGCAACGATATTAGGGTATGTTATTATGGATTCCGTACCTACGATAAACACGCTCGTTAATATGTTGCCTTGTTCAAGAGCCTACCGCTATTTACCCACTAGTCAGGTGTTTCTGGGAGCTCGAAGAGCTTCCTTCCGCACCGCATCATCCTACCGATGAATGCGAAGAAATTTACAAATCAACTACGACCCGCGATCCTGTTACTGGTAGATACACTGTTACTGTTACTGGTACTGGTATTGTTACTGGTACTGTTACTGGTAGATATACTGTTACTGGTACTGGTATTGTTACTGGTAGATACACTGTTAGTCTACCATTTAACGACGATGTCTTTTCTCTTGGAGATTCTTTCGAAAGCGCTCGCAAGCGTTTCTTATGCCTCAAAAGAAAGCTAGAAGCTTCACTTAAACTTAGGTCCGCATATGATGACGTTATTAACGATCACCTGGGGAAGGGTTATTCTGAATAATAATCCATCCTTCCGCGACTGACTCAGTTACGCATTACGCTAGCGATGGAAGCGGACGACTTTTTGGATCTCAGAGACAGAGGCATCGTCATTGGCCCCGCTCCGAACCCTCTTGAAAAACCTACTAGAGATCAGGAAGTTTTAAGAGTTTATCCTAAATTTAGAAGTACAGCCAGAGGTGTGGGATAGTACCTCAAATGGTACTACAAAAATGTAATCAAAAAGGAGAAGCACTGCAAAAACTACTTGAAATTTTCAAAAAAATTAAAAGTGATGCCACGATTGATGTTAAGAAAAAGATTAACATTTTAAACTCAAACTACCGGAAGGACCTCAAAAAAATACTAACCTCAAAATGTTCAGGGGCCAGCAGCGATAATGTTTATAAACCAGTCATGAGTTTTCCTTCTATTAGACTTCATAAACAAGACAGAGCAGCCAATTACTAAGCACGCAAAACAGGTAAGTTTCTATCGATACCTAGCATTTGTTTATTTACAAATATGCCATTTAAAACTTACAATGGCAGACATAACGCCATAAGGATTAAATTTACACTTTTTTTTATTATTACATACTATATATTAGACTGCTTTCTTTTAATAGTGAAAATATAATTAACAGAGTGAATGGTTTCACGCATTGTCTATGCTTCGCGTCCTTCCCCGATTCCTACTAAGCCGGGAGGCACCAATCCTGAAAGCTTCGTGATACGGATACTAAAATTTTTAATAAAAAAATAAAAGTTAACACTTGACGAACAAGATTTGCTTGGTCGGCGTGGATTTGATTGGCCGGATATATTTTTAAAATAAATTATATATTATTAAATTTCCATAATTTTTTTCCGTCATCACGGATTTTGATCAATCTCATATAGAATTGTGCGAAACATCATGTTCATCAAGAAAACATCGGGCCGACCAATGATTTTTAGCCGGAAAGGTCACGCATACCTATTTGAATGGTGTGAGAGGGGGTAAAATTTATCCATTATCACTAATTACGTTCACGTCGAGCGGTTGGCAGTTTTTAAAAAGAAAGACGTCTTTACTCTTACGAGTATTCAGTACAACTGATTTTATTATAACATATTTCTTTACAGGTGGCCCTAACCTAAATGCTTACACATACTTAAGATAAATTTAATAGGTTTGTTTGTCTTGATGTAACTCACGGGAACCTTTTTTTTTTTTCATTTCACGCGTTTCAATGTTACATTCATAATTATCTTGGTATGCATGCTACAAACTGCCGAAAGTATCCCGCATACCAGATTTTATTATTTCTTCTACCTCTGGTCTCTTCCTTAACTTTTCAGCTATTTATTATACAAATTATTATGGAAAAAAGGAAATACAAGAAATTTTTTATTTGAGTTGATCATATAATAAATTATTATCAAAATTCAAATTTCTTTTTTTCGACTCTTCGCTTTCTAACGGTTTCTATATTTCTGCAAAGAGTGAGTGAGAGAGATTTTTGGTTCAAGTTGAAACCTTGCATGAGTTCGTCTTTTTCTATTCCCTACCTGCCTCAAAGGCACGTCACACACAATACCTTATGGCCCCAGTACACAATGGCCCATGCGGGCCCACTACAGGCCATCGCCATTGTGTACAGGGGGTAATGGTATATGATGGCGGACAATTGTCAATCGTGGCGCGCAATCGGGGAGTTGTCGGTTTTTTGGGCACACTTCAAAGGAATCGTGGCGTAGCGTGGCCTGTGGTGTTTACACAATCGGCCATTGTTTAGTTCGTCACTGGCCGCTGACCGGGATAGTACACTTTTGTGTTGCGTGCTAGAACTAGAATTTTCGATCGTCCAAAATGTCAATATCGTGGAGCAATGAAGAAACTTTCAAGTTTATTGATTTATATCAATCTGAGCCCGCAATTTGGGACCCAAATAATGCACTGCACAAGGATAAGAACAAGGTATGTTTATACTATTTTTATGTTGATAGAAATTATGTATACTATCTATCTATACTTCTATAAAAGAGCCTCGTCTGAAAATAATATGTAGTATTGTGGGTACGATGTTTTCAGGTGAATGATGCATGGAATTGCATTGCAGACTCCCTGCAAATTCCTGTTTCGGAACTTAAAAAAAAGAAAGAGACATTGATATCAGCATTTCGGATGCATTTAAAAAAAAAACAAGATTCGATCCGATCTGGAATTTAAATTCCTTAAATTCCTGGTATCGGGTTTGGACGACTGCATCACTTCGGATGAAGTGGCGGCGGCTATCGCGAGGCTGGGGGGCGAGGGCGGAGGGCGATGCTCCGACTGCACGTGGTAGTGCAAGTTCCGCCGTTGAGGAGTCCGGCAGCGGACGTAGCGGTGCGGGGGATCACGAGGACAAGGCCCAGCTGTTGCCTCGGTCCCTCCTTCCACCGCTGATGATGGAACACGGAGGGGTTTTAGTGGGTAGGACCGGTGGGGCGGTTCGTTCCGCCGGGTGAGTCCCACATACCCCCTCATCGGCAGTCCTCGTCGACGAGGGGTAGTGCGTAAATGCATTTCCCCTCCCAAAAAAAAAAGTATTACTATAACATTTATTATAGTTTACAAAGCTAAAAGCAGCGTAATGTGAACCGTTCACCTATTATTGTAAACACCCACTCAAGATGTGCTGTCCTTGTCTTTTATATGGAATTGAGTGAAAGAGAAAGTGCTCTATTAGTTCGTTTCAATGAATATAGTGGTGTGCATCCAGTAGAGCATCTTAAAATTTTTTTGTTTTAGTGCATTTTTTTTGTAAATAATCAAAATTAAATAATAAATAATTAACTAATAAACTTATTGAAATTGTTTCTTTATCCATACTAATCTCCCCTTTGGATGTTTGTTGAAGATGTACTGAATTAGATGAAAACAATTAAATCCGAGAAAGATGTGACTGTGAAGTATACTTTAATGATAGAAAAAAAGAGTACACAAGTTGAAATCAAAAGCATTTTATCGACTATTACGCGAACAATAAGAGGGCATTATGTTTCGACTGCCAGAATAATCAGGTGCTACCTAAAGTACCAGACTTAGCGCACTATAGTCGGCAACTTTATTTTTACCATTGTCAAATGTCAGCAAGACAAAAAGTTAAACAGAGACACGGTTTCATTGTATTATTGGACCGAAGATGAATTCTCCATAGGAGCGAACGAAATATGTTCTGCTGTCTACAAAATAAACTTAATTGTTTAGACTTGACAGGACTGTTCTAATACGTCTCTTAGCAGACGGGTGCGGAGCGCAGAACAAAAATTCCATTATGATGGCGATGTGCTCAACATGACAGCTCAACGTCCAGTGCTGGGACATTCATTTCTTCCCGCCGACAGAGTTTTTAGAAATATTGAAAAGGTACTAAAGATAAAATAAGTTATTATAAGGCCATCGGAATATGTGGAAATATGTATCTACGATCAACAATATACCTTAAGTCTAAACGCTTTTTAACAGTTTTTAAACGCACACTGTGGCATTTTAACGTGTCTGAACGTTGGCTTTGGTTGAACCGTACTGTCGCAAATAAGAGCACACGCTTATTTTGTGCTCTTATTTCTCGGGCCGTTTTCAGAGCTATCACCTTTAATCTAGTTGTATTGTTGATCGAAGGTAAATATTTGATAATTTTGGCACAGCAATTCATTTTGATATGGATCTGAACTGGGAGTCTGCTTTGCATTCGGTTGTCAAGCCACCTGGAAGCTGTCATTTCCTATTTGCCTATTATAGTAAACGATTTTTTATAAAAATAAATTCCAACAATAAACTACTAATAACTACTGTTCGGAATTTTTTTTTATGATAAGATCGGCAGACAGGCTGTCCACTTGATGGTAGGTGGCTACCGTCGCCTACTTAAAATTAAATATTTATACAATTAATATAAAACATCAGAGAAGCTATTATGTAATGTATGTAGATTAAATGTTATGTATGTAGATTAAACTACTTGTACGCGACGGAATACGAAAATTGATTGTAAATAATAATAATAGATAGCAAAATAACTGAATAATAATAAAAAGACAAAGACAACAGGTTAGAGCGAGACGGCAACAGGGGGACCCTAAACTTTACCTTTGCCGTCTCGCTACACGTCCTTAGAACGGATATTTCTTGTAAATATGTAGAATAAGATAGGGGAAATATCCTGTAAAAGTTTCATTAGGATTAACAAGTTAAAAACTGAAATAAATAATAAATAAAGGCACAGAGCGGGCTTAGGAAGAGCGGGGATAATTCCGCGTATTGAGAGAGTCTTGGTGGGGAGACTTCTAAGAATCGATAAAATAGTGGGGATACGTTCTATATAAACACGCCTCACTTCCTCGCATCGCTCAACGAGCATCAATTCTCGTACGGGGTCCCAGTGCCTCTTGTCTCTGAGGAAGACAGGAGGCGGAGCCTTGATGGCGGGAGGCGTGGGCGCGGAGAGTATGTGAAGTTGGCCCCCCAATATCGTGATAAAAAAAATATGACGTGAGTTCTAGTTGCCCCCCACATAGTTCTGGAGTTCTCTATACTTTATATCAATAGTTCTATTTATTTTCCAAGAAAAATTGATTATTGAACTTGATGGGGGGCCAACTTCACAAATCGAAAAGTTTGCGTAGTCATACCAACTACAGCATACGTCGGATCGAAAAAAGTTATAAGGATAAATTGTAGAACTCTTTGGGGGGCAAACAGAACTCCTTGGAAAAATTTCAAATTTTGAAAAAAAAAATTTTTTCTTTTTTGAAAATTTTTTTTCTTGTTCCCATAGGCATAAAACGCGAATTCGAGTTGCCTTTCATGCAGTTCTGAAGTTATGCACACTTCTAATCAATAGTTCTGCTGATTTTTCACTCGAGATTTTTTTTTATTTAATGAGAGGTTAATTTTTACAAATCACAAACTTTGCGTCGTCGTACTAACCAAAGTATTGCTCCTATCAAAAAAAGTTATTAAGATAAATTGTAGAACTCTTCGGGGGGCGAACAGAACTCCGTGAAAAATTTTCAAATTTTGAAAAAAGAAAAAATATTCTTTGAAATTTTTTTTATCCCATATAACGCGAATTAGATTTTCCTACGATGCAGTTCTGATGTTCTGCACACTTTTCATCAATAGTTCTGCTGATTTTTCACTCGAGAATTTTATTTTAAATTAATGAGAGGTTAATATTACAAATCAAAATTTTTGCGTCGTCGTACTAACCAAAGTATTGCTCCAACCAAAAAAAGTTATTAAGATAAATTGTAGAACTCTTCGGGGGGCGAACAGAACTCCGTGAAAAACTTTCAAATTTTGAAAAAAGAAAAAATATTCTTTGAAATTTTTTTTTATCCCATATAACGCGAATTAGATTTTCCTACGATGCAGTTCTGATGTTCTGCACACTTTTCATCAATAGTTCTGCTGATTTTTCACTCTAGAATTTTTTTTTTTAATTTAATGAGTTTATTATTACAAATCACAAATTTTGCGTCGTCGTACTAACCAAAGTATTGCTCCTATCAAAAAAAGTTATTAAGATAAATTGTAGAACTCTTCGGGGGGCGAACAGAACTCCGTGAAAAATTTTCAAATTTTGAAAAAAGAAAAAATATTCTTTGAATTTTTTTTTATCCCATATAACGCGAATTAGATTTTCTTACGATGCAGTTCTGATGTTATGCACACTTTTCATCAATAGTTCTGCTGATTTTTCACTCGAGAATTTTATTTTAAATTAATGAGAGGTTAATATTACAAATCAAAAATTTTGCGTCGTCGTACTAACCAAAGTATTGCTCAACCAAAAAAAGTTATTAATATAAATTGTAGAACTCTTCGGGGGGCGAATAGAACTCCGTGAAAAATTTTCAAATTTTGAAAAAAGAAAAAATATTCTTTGATAATTTTTTTTATCCCATATAACGCGAATTAGATTTTCTTACGATGCAGTTCTGATGTTATTTACACTTTTCATCAATAGTTCTGCTGATTTTTCACTCGAGAATTTTATTTTAAATTAATGAGAGGTTAATATTACAAATCAAAAATTTTGCGTCGTCGTACTAACCAAAGTATTGCTCCAACCAAAAAAAGTTATTAAGATAAATTGTAGAACTCTTCAAGGGGCGAACAGAACTCCGTGAAAAACTTTCAAATTTTGAAAAAAGAAAAAATATTCTTTGAAATTTTTTTTTATCCCATATAACGCGAATTAGATTTTCCTACGATGCAGTTCTGATGTTCTGCACACTTTTCATCAATAGTTCTGCTGATTTTTCACTCTAGAATTTTTTTTTTTAATTTAATGAGTTTATTATTACAAATCACAAATTTTGCGTCGTCGTACTAACCAAAGTATTGCTCCTATCAAAAAAAGTTATTAAGATAAATTGTAGAACTCTTCGGGGGGCGAACAGAACTCCGTGAAAAATTTTCAAATTTTGAAAAAAGAAAAAATATTCTTTGAATTTTTTTTTATCCCATATAACGCGAATTAGATTTTCTTACGATGCAGTTCTGATGTTATGCACACTTTTCATCAATAGTTCTGCTGATTTTTCACTCGAGAATTTTATTTTAAATTAATGAGAGGTTAATATTACAAATCAAAAATTTTGCGTCGTCGTACTAACCAAAGTATTGCTCCAACCAAAAAAAGTTATTAATATAAATTGTAGAACTCTTCGGGGGGCGAATAGAACTCCGTGAAAAATTTTCAAATTTTGAAAAAAGAAAAAATATTCTTTGATAATTTTTTTTATCCCATATAACGCGAATTAGATTTTCTTACGATGCAGTTCTGATGTTATTTACACTTTTCATCAATAGTTCTGCTGATTTTTCACTCGAGAATTTTATTTTAAATTAATGAGAGGTTAATATTACAAATCAAAAATTTTGCGTCGTCGTACTAACCAAAGTATTGCTCCAACCAAAAAAAGTTATTAAGATAAATTGTAGAACTCTTCGGGGGGCGAACAGAACTCCGTGAAAAACTTTCAAATTTTGAAAAAAGAAAAAATATTCTTTGAAATTTTTTTTTATCCCATATAACGCGAATTAGATTTTCCTACGATGCAGTTCTGATGTTCTGCACACTTTTCATCAATAGTTCTGCTGATTTTTCACTCTAGAATTTTTTTTTTAATTTAATGAGTTTATTATTACAAATCACAAATTTTGCGTCGTCGTACTAACCAAAGTATTGCTCATATCAAAAAAAGTTATTAAGATAAATTGTAGAACTCTTCGGGGGGCGAACAGAACTCCGTGAAAAATTTTCAAATTTTGAAAAAAGAAAAAATATTCTTTGAAATTTTTTTTTATCCCATATAACGCGAATTAGATTTTCTTACGATGCAGTTCTGATGTTATGCACACTTTTCATCAATAGTTCTGCTGATTTTTCACTCGAGAATTTTATTTTAAATTAATGAGAGGTTAATATTACAAATCAAAAATTTTGCGTCGTCGTACTAACCAAAGTATTGCTCCAACCAAAAAAAGTTATTAAGATAAATTGTAGAACTCTTCGGGGGGCGAACAGAACTCCGTGAAAAATTTTCAAATTTTGAAAAAAGAAAAAATATTCTTTGAATTTTTTTTATCCCATATAACGCGAATTAGATTTTCTTACGATGCAGTTCTGATGTTCTGCACACTTTTCATCAATAGTTCTGCTGATTTTTCACTCGAGAATTTTTTGCGTTGTTGTATTTTGCACAAATTTTGCGTCGTTGTACTAGCCAAAGTATTGCTCTTATTAAAAAAGTTGTAAAGATCAATTTGAAAAAAAAAATTAAGGCATATTTTTTTTCAAAATTTGAAAATTTTTCACGGAGTTCTGTTCGCCCCCCGAAGAGTTCTACAATTTATCTTAATAACTTTTTTTTTTTTGGAGCAATACTTTGGTTAGTACGACGACGCAAAATTTGTGATTTGTAATAATAATCTCAATTAAATTTAAAAAAAAAATTCTAGAGTAAAAAATCAGCAGACCTATTGATGAAAAGTGTGCAAAACATCAGAACTGCATCGTAAGAAAATCTAATTCGCGTTATATGGGATAAAAAAAAATTCAAAGAATATTTTTTCTTTTTTCAAAATTTGAAAATTTTTCACGGAGTTCTGTTCGCCCCCCGAAGAGTTCTACAATTTATCTTAATAACTTTTTTGGATAGGAGCAATACTTTGGTTAGTACGACGACGCAAAATTTGTGATTTGTAATAATAATCTCATTAAATTAAAAAAAAAAATTCTAGAGTAAAAAATCAGCAGACCTATTGATGAAAAGTGTGCAGAACATCAGAACTGCAACGTAGGAAAATCTAATTCGCGTTATATGGGATAAAAAAAATTTCAAAGAATATTTTTTCATTTTTCAAAATTTGAAAGTTTTTCACGGAGTTCTGTTCGCCCCCCGAAGAGTTCTACAATTTATCTTAATAACTTTTTTTGGTTGGAGCAATACTTTGGTTAGTACGACGACGCAAAATTTGTGATTTGTAATATTAACCTCTCAATAATTTAAAAAAAAATTCTCGAGTGAAAAATCAGCAGAACTATTGATGAAAAGTGTGCAGAACATCAGAACTGCATCGTAGGAAAATCTAATTCGCGTTATATGGGATAAAAAAAATTTTCAAAGAATATTTTTTCTTTTTTCAAAATTTGAAAATTTTTCACGGAGTTCTGTTCGCCCCCCGAAGAGTTCTACAATTTATCTTAATAACTTTTTTTGGTTGGAGCAATACTTTGGTTAGTACGACGACGCAAATTTTGTGATTTGTAATATTAACCTCTCAATAATTTAAAATAAAATTCTCGAGTGAAAAATCAGCAGAACTATTGATGAAAAGTGTGCATAACATCAGAACTGCATCGTAAGAAAATCTAATTCGCGTTATATGGGATAAAAAAAATTTTCAAAGAATATTATTTCTTTTTTCAAAATTTGAAAATTTTTCACGGAGTTCTGTTCGCCCCCCGAAGAGTTCTACAATTTATCTTAATAACTTTTTTTGGTTGGAGCAATACTTTGGTTAGTACGACGACGCAAAATTTTTGATTTGTAATATTAACCTCTCATTAATTTAAAATAAAATTCTCGAGTGAAAAATCAGCAGAACTATTGATGAAAAGTGTGCAGAACATCAGAACTGCATCGTAGGAAAATCTAATTCGCGTTATATGGGATAAAAAAAAATTTCAAAGAATATTTTTTCTTTTTTCAAAATTTGAAAATTTTTCACGGAGTTCTGTTCGCCCCCCGAAGAGTTCTACAATTTATCTTAATAACTTTTTTTGATAGGAGCAATACTTTGGTTAGTACGACGACGCAAAGTTTGTGATTTGTAAAAATTAACCTCTCATTAAATAAAAAAAAATCTCGAGTGAAAAATCAGCAGAACTATTGATTAGAAGTGTGCATAACTTCAGAACTGCATGAAAGGCAACTCGAATTCGCGTTTTATGCCTATGGGATCAAGAAAAAAAAATTTTCAAAAAAGAAAAAAATTTTTTTTTCAAAATTTGAAATTTTTCCAAGGAGTTCTGTTTGCCCCCCAAAGAGTTCTACAATTTATCCTTATAACTTTTTTCGATCCGACGTATGCTGTAGTTGGTATGACTACGCAAACTTTTCGATTTGTGAAGTTGGCCCCCCATCAAGTTCAATAATCAATTTTTCTTGGAAAATAAATAGAACTATTGATATAAAGTATAGAGAACTCCAGAACTATGTGGGGGGCAACTAGAACTCACGTCATATTTTTTTTATCACGATATTGGGGGGCCAACTTCACATACTCGGGCGCGGACGCGGTAGCGGTGCGCGGCGATGACGGGCGACGGAACGCGGAGTCGGACTCGATTTTTTGTCTACGCGACGGATTTGACGAAATCGAGTTGTTAGAGGAGTTTGAATTACTCCTCTTATTTTTCCTATAGTTGACGACGGTGAAGCCGTTGTCTAACTGTGACCCAGAAGGGGTCGGAGCACGCGGGGCGGGCGAGGGGGAGCGTGAATGCGCCGAAGTGGCGTCCATCGGCGACTCAGGAGAGTCGGCGATTGGCTCGCGGGCCAGCTCTAGTACCCTATCTAGGGCATCAGGCTGCTCTCGGATGAGCAGCCGGAGTTGATGAACCAGGATGGAGAGATCCATCCTGGCGGTGAAGGCGCGGGGAGCGGCCCCGAATCGGCGCGTGTAGACGCGCCGCTAGGTGTGAGTGTGTACCTGGCGTGTGGTAAATAGTGTACCTAGCGTGTGTCCCTGAGAAGGGGGAGTGACCCTGGCGGCTTACCAACCGCAAGGGCAATGGGATGGGCACAGAACACTAGTTGCGCGAAGGCCTTATAGTAAAAACTACTGAGACCGATTTGACAACTAGAAATCGGCATCAAATCCTACCGAGGATCGAACTCGGGAATAGGCATATCGGTAAAAGTTAACTCGGTAGCCGACTACCGGGTTCTTACCGCTATTCTAAGGAAGGAGCGCATCCCCTTCCATACGTACTCTCTCCCTGAAGAGAGGCACCTCCGCGTCGTCGCACGGGGCCTTCCCCACGAACTCGGCGAACAGCCAATCCTACGAGACCTTATGGGGCAAGGCCTGCCCGTTCTAGAAGTGTATCGCATGCACTCAAGGGACCGCACTCCCTATGACATGGTTTTAATCGTGCTAGAAAACTCCCCCGAGGGAAAACGCATTTTCGGTGTCCCTACCATCTGTGGACTATCGGGCTTACGCTTCGAGCCCCCGCACAAACGCAACACCATAGGGCAATGCCACAATTGCCAACTCTACGGGCACTCGGCCCGTAACTGTTACGCGACGCCCCGGTGCGTCAAATGTCTAGGAGATCACGCCACCCGCGAGTGTGCGCGCGTAGCGGGTTGTAGTGAGCCTCCCGCGTGTGTGCTCTGTAAAGAGTACGGGCATCCCGCAAACTACCGCGGATGCCCCAAGGCACCCAAAAGGAAGCCCCGTATGGCTTCCTCCCGCCGTGTTCCCGCTCAACCGAGGCCCGCCGCCTCTCGCGCCGCGCCTGTACGTTTCGCCGCTGATTTCCCGCCGCTTTCGAAAGCTGCGTCCGCGATCGCGCTCACACCAGCATGGGCGAGGCCCGTGCCCGCCCCTGCACCCAGCGCCGCTTGGAGGAGGCCCGTGCCTCAGCCAACAGCGCCCGTTTCATCACCCAGCGCTGCCTGGGGGCGGCCCGCGCCTCCTCCGACAGTGCCGGCTCCTCACCGCGTTCGCCCCGCGCCGGACTGCGATAACAACTTAGATTTTATAGATAAACTCTCGGAGAGTATTAATCTCGACGAAATTTCGGCCCTTGTTCGCGATTTTAAAACTTGTAAAAAGGGCTCGTTAGGTATTGTTAGCGTGTTCGTCCGTCACGAACACACACTCGCCGCCCTCCGCCGGATGCGGGACTCATTTGAATAATTCCAATGGCTACCACTAGTAGAATTAAACCTTCTTCCCTGTCGTTGGCGTTCTATAACGCTAACGGCATCCGATCCCATAAAACCGAAATCCAACTTTTCCTTACATCCCATCAGGTCGACGTGATGCTAGTGCAAGAGACCTTCTTAAAACCTAGCATACGCGATCCGCGAATCGCACAATATCTTTTGGTCAGAAATGACCGCCTCAACGGTCGGGCAGGAGGCACCTTAATTTATTACAAAAGGTCTCTTCACTGCGTCCCAATTAACACTCCTCCTCTCGTCAATATGGAAGCGTCGGTTTGCCGTCTCGCAATGTCCGATCATCCACCTGTAATTTTAGCATCAATTTACCTTCCCCCCGATAAGCGCCTGTTGAAAAGAGATCTCGAATCTCTCTTCAACCTCGGCCCCTCTGTCATTCTGGCAGGGGATCTTAACTGTAAACACACCCGATGGAATTGTACTACCGTTTCGCGTAACGGAACGATACTCGACCTGCTAACAGACGAACTAGACTTTGACATTATTGCGCCCATAGCACCCACGCACTTCCCTTTCAACACGAACCACAGACCAGACGTACTTGACATCGCCCTTCTCAAGGACGTATCACTGTCTTTCATTTCAATCGAGCCCATCCATGAGCTCAATTCAGATCACCGCCCCGTAATTTTAAAACTCGGACGGCAAACCGACCGCTCTCGCGATACCACCACCATTATCGATTGGAATAAACTACAGAAGTCACTCGCGCGTCCCTCGCAACACCTAGAGCAGATCCCTGAGACACTCGACAGACCCGACGACATAAGTGAAGCAATCAGAGCGCTCAACAGCCACCTCCACGATCGCATCAGCGACTCCTCTAAGGAGATCCCGGCGGCGAACGATCGCCGTCTGGAACTCCCGGAGGACGCGAGGAGGCTGTTGAGGGCTAAGAATGCGGCTACTCGTGCATACGACTCGTTTCCCTCTCCCGAGAACCGTTCTCGCTTACGGCGACTGCAACGCCGTGTCAAATCGCGCATAGCCGAACTCCGTAGTGACCAATGGAGCCGTCTTCTATCCGATATCTCGCCTTCACATCTAGCATACTGGAGGCTGGCGAGGACGATGAAGACGGAAACTAACCTATCCCAATTACCTGTTCTAGCACGACCCAACGGCCCTCCGGCGTTTGACGACGACGAGAAGGCCGAATACCTTGCCGACTCCCTCGAGGCCCAATGCTCGCCCAGCCTTCAACCGGTCGACGCCAACCACGTCGCCAGGGTGGAGGAAGAGGTGGAGCAAAGGGCATCACAACCTCCTGATGACCCCATCGAACCTGTCTCCCCTGCTGAACTGCAGATCCTATTCAGACAACTGAACCCTAAGAAATCGCCGGGTATAGACCGAATCTCCAACAAACTACTGAAGCGATTTCCGCCGACGTTATTCTCACTCCTACTAAGCATCTTCAATGCAGCCTTGCGCGATCGCGTTTTTCCAGCCGCCTGGAAGGAAGCGATCGTTATCGGTATTGCAAAGCCGGGCAAGGATAGAACCCTCCCCGCCAGCTACAGGCCAATTAGCCTACTCAGCTCCATCGGGAAACTCTACGAGAGAATCCTGTTAACGCGTATCCTTCGTCATGTTAACTCTAACAATCTTCTCATCGACGAGCAGTTTGGCTTCAGAGCCAGACACACTCGTGCGTCCATCAAGTGCATCGACTAACTGAGCACATTCTCTCCGGGCTTACCCAAAAGCCCCCGTCCAATAAGCACCGGTGCCGTCTTCTTCGATGTGGCGAAAGCCTTCGACAAGGTGTGGCATGCCGGGTTGATATACAAGCTATATCAACTCGGTCTGCCGGAGGGCCTCGTACTTATAGTACGGGACTTTCTAGCCGATCGAAGCTTTCGCTACAGAGTTGAAGGCACTCTCTCCTCCCCCCGCCCCTTACGGGCAGGCGTTCCTCAGGGTTCAGTTCTCTCACCAACCCTCTACTCCCTATACACCAATGACATACCACGCACGGAGGGGGTCGAGTTGTCTCTTTTCGCAGACGACACGGCCCTCTACTTCTCCACCCGACACCGAGGCTTCTTAACTCGCATGCTTCAAACCGCCGTGACCGCTCTCGGCGATTGGTTTCAGAAATGGAGAATTGAGGTGAATCCCGAGAAAAGCGCAGCAATGTTCTTTTCACGCGGGAATCTACTTCAAACTCGTCGCGCTCAGAATGCCCTACAAATTGATCGAGCTTCACTCGGTCAAATCTCACTCCAGGGCCGCGTTATCCCTTGGGTCCATCAGACCAAATACCTCGGTGTTACCCTCGACCGAAGACTTACGTTCGGTCCTCACATAAAGCGTGTCAGGGACAGGGCAGCGTTCGTCCTGGGTCGCCTGACGTGCCTCATAGGCAGGCGGAGTACAATGGCCCTTAGAGATAAGGTGACATTGTACAAAGTCTGCGTCAGACCGATCATGACGTACGCTAGCGTTGTCTTTGCGCACGCTGCTCCCACCCATATCCAATCCCTTCAAGTCATTCAGAACCGATTCCTGAGGAGAGCTGTGGGCGCCCCATGGTACATCCGCAACGTCGACCTCCACCACGACCTTAACCTTCCCTCCATCGTCAAGTGCATCCAGGACTTCGCCTTGAAGTACTACGACAAACTCCCTCGCCATCCTAATCCGCTAGTGATCAGTTCTCTCATTTACACTCCTGACACTAACGATACTCTTTCTCGTTTCAGAAGACGACCTCGACACATCCTACTGGACCAGGATGACCCCATCACAGCAGCAAACGCGGCGTTTGCTGGTGATGACAACGACGTGCAGCTGCCCCGACATCGTGAAAGAAGAGGAAGACCGCCGCGCCCCTTCTCACCTCCGAGGCGCGACCTGGCAGCGCCTGCGAGGGACCTCCCGGCCCGGGGACCACTTGTACCGGTCGCGGCTGTCGCCGTGGCCGTCGCAAGTGGCCCTCCAGGGCTAGCCGGTCCCTCATAGCTTAAGCTTTAGTTAAGTTCTTATTTGTAAGGGCCGAGCGCTTCTCGCCCCCCCGACGCCCGGTGACGGTTCCAAAGTCCCCTATGGACTGAACCACACCCATCTCGAGGGTAGTTTTAGTGCGGTAAAAGTCCCACATAACCTCTATGGACACTTGCATTGCATGCGGCATGGGTTCATAAGGTATCTTTTGAAGATTTCTCCCCTCGTAAAAAAAAAAAAAAAAAAAAAAAGCATCGCTCAACACTTCCACGTCAATCGCAAAGGAGTCACCGACCTGGCCGTATGAAGAGGCTCGAAGAATAGCCGCGAAAAGGCTGAAGAAAAGGTGTGAGTGAACCCCTGGCCGTATGAAGAGGCCTGAAAAGTACAGTGTGAAGAGGTCGAACAGCGTGGCCGTATGAAGTGGCCTGAAAAACGCGGTCGTATGAAGAGACCGGGAAGAGTAGTGTAGTGCGCGTAGTAGGCAACCAGTCGGGGTATAGGACGCGAAGTGGCACGAACAACAGACCGCTCCCGCTGAGACTCTGAGCCTAAGCCCGCTCTGAACACATTGATCTAGTTACGTGATGTTTTCCTCCAATCCCAGCACACGGTGCCGGTAACGTGTCCGGTAAACTACTATTAAATTAACGTATTACTTTCTTTAGTTGGAGATTGAAGAAATAAAGAAGCGGGTTACTGAGATGGAGGAAGAACGAAACAGAAATCTGTTAGAAATATCAAAATTAGAGTTAGATGAATTTAAAAAACGATTACTTGCTTTGTTTGCCGTAGCTTCTGGAGGTGGTATACAGACAAAAACGCCTTTATGTCGACCCATAAAAGAACCGTTAAAAGCTTTTGATAATTTGCTTGATGATAATGGTGTTCCACCAACGAAACGAACATCACGAATTAGCTGTCGAAGCAGGGAAGAATTTTTTGTTGACTTATCAGAAATTAATATAATGAACCAAGACTGACACAAATAAATGAAAATAGAGAACGCTTGCGACCAATCGCAAAAACTATTATATTGTTATGACTCACCAGGGAAGGTTCTAGTTATGACTCACCATGGAACGTTCGAGAAAAGCGTCTTTTCCTGTTAACATAACTGGAAAGTTCCATAGTAGAATAGAAGTCATGCCACTCCCCGGTTATTGTCAAGGGAAATTAGTCCTAATGCACACAACATAGAGTTCACATTCAACAGAAATAGTGTTCCCGCACCTTCAATGACCTTGTTTACAATACGTGTGAATTGTTTACTTACTTGTTTACCTACTTGTATTTGTTTGTTGTTTATTTGTACTAAATTCAAGAAAGATCTAGACGATTGGCAGCGGATATAAATAGGCGAAGTGGCGAACTAGGAGACAGTTCGATTCTGCGATTCGAAAGCGAAACTTCGGAACAGTAACAGTAACATTGACGACTCTTGGCAAGTTTAACGGTTGTGTCGGACCTTTCGTTTAGCACTTTTGGAAGTCATCTTGGTTTATGGAAATAAATAGTTGATTTTCGCCCTTACACGGCAGATTGACTCACCCCACACGTAACAATATTTTGTGGCCATCAAAATATATCGTTATGTGGCCATCGCGACACGAGCCATTTCCGCCACCTATCCTTTTCCCGCACAACCTCAGCGCATGTACGCGCGAAAGAGAAAGCTGAAGGAAGCAGAGCGGATGTCTTGGTATGTTGGAAATAATGTGCAAGTTTGCAAAAGACCGCACCGTGTGAGCACGATCGCTCTGTTCAATAAATTAAAAATACAATGGAAATTGAACTATTTTGACTTTACGGGACAGCCCGCTTTTTTGTATGTACACGGGTGGTCTGAAAAGTTTCCGACCTCAACGCGAAGATGGCAGCACTAGTCAATAAAGGCATGTGCATCTTTTGACAGTTACTCACAAAAGTTTCAGCCATTTTGGACGCACAGTTGTTATTTGACAGTCGTTTGAGTGAGTAGATGTGAGTGTTTTTGTGAAAATGGAAAAAATTGAGTATCGAGCTGTAATTAAATTCTTGTTTTTGAAAAGCAATACGCCTACGCAAATCAAAGATGAGTTGGACTCTGTGTACGGGGACTCTACACCATCATTTACCACAGTGAAATTTTGGTCAGCTGAATTTAAACGTGGTCGTGAGAGCTTGGGAGACGATGAACGTTCGGGACGTCCAAAAACTGCAACATCGCTATAACGCTGACGATAACATCGCTAAAGTTCACCAAATGGTGCTAGACGACCGCCGAATTAAAGTGAGAGAGACAGCAGAGGCTTTGAAAATGTCCAAAGAACGTGTTTGTCACATATTGAATCAAGATTTAGGCATGAGAAAGCTGGCCGCGCGTTTGCTCACGTTAGACCAAAAACGTGTTCGAATGAATATTTCCAACGCTCTGTTGGCGCAGTTTAGGCGTAATAAATCCGAGTTTTGGCGCCAATTAATTACTGTAGATGAAACTTGGATACACCATTATACGCCCGAAACAAAACTACAGTCAAAACAGTGGACTGCAAAGGGGGAACCAGCTCCAAAGAAAGCAAAAACTGTTTTTTCGACTGGGAAAGTAATGGCGACTGTTTTTTGGGATAGTCATGAAGTTATCTTAATCGATTATCTTCAAAAAGGAAAAACCATTACAGGAGCATACTACGCGTCATTACTTGAAAAGCTGAAGGCAGAAATTGCGGAAAAACGACCACATTTACAGAAAAAGAAAATCCTGTTTCACCAAGACAACGCGCCGTTTCGCACCTCAGCGATCCACGAATTACGTTTTGAACTGCTTGACCACCCGCCTTACTCACCAGATCTAGCCCCAAGTGACTTCTTTTTGTTCCCTCATTTAAAAATTGCGCCTTGAGGACAGAGATTTTCGTCAAATGAAGAGGCAATCAACTTCGTGAACAATTATTTTGCCGAAAAAAACGCTGAGTACTATTTGGACGGGTTAAAGAGATGGGAGCATCGCTGGGAGAAGTGTGTGGAGTTACAAGGAGACCATGTAGAAAAATAAAAATAAATTTTAAGAAAAAATGTCTTGTATCTTTGTTAGGTCGGAAACTTTTCAGACCACCCACTATATGTTTGTATGTTGTTCCTGGAACGATAATCCAGTGACAAGGACAAGGACAGTCACATAGTCACCGAAGCCAACAGCATCTTAACTGGGATATGAGGTATTGTGCCTTCTCCGCTTTCCTATTTTCCTATTTCTCGTATGACAATAATTCTCGTATTCTCGACAATAAAATACTTTACGACCTATTCTCATACCTAACAAATATTTAAAAAAAATCATAAAAAATAGGTGGGAGGGGGTTTTGTAATTTGTTACAAACACTGTGTCACGAGAATTTTGTAATATATTTATTAACAGATAAAGTTAAAAGGGAACGAAGTGCTAATTTTCCTTGCAGGAGAGGGATACGTTAATATCACTGGTACAAAATACCAAACTGTACTAGAAAATAAACAAAGCGATCTTCTACATGGAAAAAGAAAGAAGCAACTTGGGGAAGCATCCAAAATGAGTTTAATGCTAGATCTTGAGGAATATTCAGATCAACCAAAAACATTGAACGCCAAAAATGCACGGTCAGAAAAAGTCAGCCGCAATACTCTCGCGAAAATATCGTACAAAATATAGCAAATACGCTGGATAATGTGGAAGAACGAACTAAGACTATGATCTCCTCAAGTACGAGGGTTTAGAAAGTGTCTACGACTCGGATATATTACCCCAAGCTCAAGGAAATCAAGGTAACTTGTGTTTTATTTTTTGTTCATAACGATCGTTTTACTAAAATATGAGATGCTGTTTTATCTGAAATACACATTTTTTTACAGGTGACTATGGCTATGGCTACGTAAAGTGGACAGATAATTCTTGGAGCAAGACCTTACAGAAAATACAGTTAGAATAGGTAAGGACTGCTCTCACGGCAGTTAGGAATGGCATGAGGCTGAAGAAAAGTTCAAAATTCCTCGAGCAACTTTAAAAACATCGTAACTACAACTAAAGGAAGTTGGTCATCCTAAAGTAAGTACTCAGCGAAGCCATAGAGGAAGTATATGTACAGCCAATTTTGCTATAGTTGCTGGTTGGGGTTACTCAGTAACAGGTCAAGATCTGTTTTTAATAGTTAAAAAATCGTATTTATACAGACAGAGCCTAACTGAGCCACGATTTAAAAGTAATGTGCCAGAACGATATTGGCTTAAAGGATTTCTTTAACAACACAAAAACGTTTCATCTATAAGACTCTCTGAAAGTATTAAACATCAAAGAACGGATGTCATACGCGATGCTTTAAATTTGTTGACGCCAATTTTCAATTTTGATGAATGTATAGTGGTTCGCTGTGGTATGTGCTGTCTCGCTCCCACCATATACCCATTCCCTATGTCACTTACGCACCGCAGACGAAAACAACCAGCCATAGAGTTTCCCAGAAAGAAATTCATTTTTGAGAGCGCACTAATTTCTAAACGATATAAGGGAGGGGCGCGGGAGAGGTCTCAGTGCGTAGCGCGTTACAATTTTAATAACCATGAGTCGCTACACGGGAGAACAGCCTGCGTTTTGCGTCCGTACGTAATACGAGAATCTTCGATCTTTTGTGACTGTTCGACGCCATTTCCGTGTCAAATTCGAATTACGGCGTATTAGTGAGTGTCCGAGTACTAATTTAACTAAACAGTGGGTTGAGAGATTCGAAAGAACAGGATCGACACAAAAAACGCGGCCTCAAGGTTGCAAAAGACCTATACGCACCGACGAAACCATTCAGCAAGTTTGAGAATTTTTACGCGCGAATCCAAGAATGTCGATTCGTAAACGTTACTCTGCTCTAGGTGTGTCTAAATCCACATTGCAGCGAATTTTGCATTTAGATATGAAATTTCATCCCTATAAGATTCAATTAGTGCAGAAATTAAAGCCAGCAGACTTTGAATCGAGATTAAATTTCGTAAATGAAATGTTCGACACTTTCACGGACTTCAGTAACATTTCTCCGATGAATCTCATTTTTACATAACAGTTGCGTGAATAAACAAAACTGTCGATATTGGGCTGCAGAGAATCCACGTCTAAAACACCAGAAGCCGCTTCACTGACCAAAAGTTCACTGCTTCACTGCCTGTGTGGGCTGGAATAGCAAAATGTGGTATCATTGAGGCTGTTCGCGCTCTCAACGCGAACGTGAAGTGCTCTGTGGCGTCAGTCCCATCTCAGGCTGGCGCCATACAAGTGAACGGTTGCGTAGTCTGTGGTGTTACAGTGTCTATGCTTGCATTGTGCATTTTTATCGTTGTCAAATAATACTGTCATTATCCTTTAAATTCAAATACGAAATTTTGTAACGAAACTCAAAGCTGTGTAAAGAAAAATTAAAAGGGTTGTCTTCTTCGAATGGTAGAAATTGTAGTTTCACTGAGAAACAAAAGGAATCCCTGGGGATAAAGATTCCCTGCAGTTCCCGCCATCGAGCGCGAACAGGGGCGTTTTTCTTTGAAGATAATCGCGGCCGAACAATAACCGTAAATTAAGAGCGTTACATGGCTATGCTGACGGATATTCTTGTTCCAAAGTTACAAGAATCGCAAGGTTACAATAGGAATACTTGGTTTCAGCAGGATGGAGATACGCGTCACACTTCAAATGAAAACATGCATCTG
This sequence comes from Bembecia ichneumoniformis, assembly GCA_910589475.2. NCBI lineage: Eukaryota > Metazoa > Arthropoda > Insecta > Lepidoptera > Sesiidae > Bembecia > Bembecia ichneumoniformis. Next base: position 2,897,536 of record OU342547.1, read on the forward strand.
ATAAGGAATATGTTTCCTCAGAAACTGATTTCACGGGGAGGTAACAAATCCTGGCCTCCGAGGAGCCCCGATTTAAGTCCAGCTGATTTCTTTTTATGGGGACACCTTAAAAGCAAGGTATACTCTTTCGTAAGAGAAACTCTTACGAAAGTTTTCCAAAATTTTCATGCCAGATTAGAAGAGACGTCTTCGGACGTCATCTTGATGATTTGATTTTCAAAAAATGAGATTACAGTTAATTGACTTTACATTGTAAAAAATTAAACGCTTCTAAACATAATAGTTATATTTTCTTAAATTTTTCAAAAATGAATTTCTTTCTCGGACACCTCTTATTTTATAACACCGCGCCGCGCCGGTCTGAAATAAATACGCGAAAAATCTCGATCGCGAGATTATCAATTTTTCCATCCGCATCAGTTTATATGTGTATCAGAGGTTTGTGCTGTGAATAGCTATTTGGTCACGCTTTCCGCTTCGCGACTGCAATTGAAAAAGGTGGTGAAAGTGCTGGAACATCAGGACTCTGACTTGTTTACGAAACTATTATGTCAGACGATCAGAAAGTGTTGGTAAAATTTTAGATACTTAGTAATAATTCCCTACACAGAATCTATTGGCGGTCCAGTTGTTATAATTGGTGACTACCTCTTAGTCACTTTTCAGTCGACGTAATTTATTTACCCGCTAACAGTATGGGGTTGTCAACCCGTATTTCGTCCGTTAAAAATTAAACAGAGATCAGTTTTATTTTCTTGGAAGGAGAAAATAACGAGACTTTACCCAAATATAGAAATAAAGGTCCGCGGTATGAAAACTTTGTGACGAGTAAAATTTATGCAAGCGTTACCTAGAAATCGATACGTCATCAGTCACTGTCACTTTGAAATCTGTGCGACAGTTGAAACATACAGGGTGTTTGGGTAAGTCGTACTGAATATTAAAGGACGTTATTATTCAGTTCATTTGTAATGGATTTGATCATATAATATGGTGTCCTAAACTTAACCGTTATGGAGATACTGAATTTTAAAGATTTTTTTTAAAAATCCCCTTTTTCGGCTTTGATATCGATTTTTTAGGTATTGGGGCTTCTAGGGTCCGATTTTTTTATGTTTTTAGTTAGAAGGCATGTAAATTAATAAAAACGATTAACAAAAATTGAACGTACTACTAACAGTTTAAAATAAAGACTCGACAATTTTCAGACTTTAAAATTTTTCACAAAGTGTTTTTAACTTTGAAGCCCTTTTCTAAAAAAAAAATGCATGGAAAATTTTTTGCAGATGATTTTAGAAACTTCTACGTCTATTTAGCTATTCAAAAAGGTATAACTACTACTATTAATGTTCATAAAATTTTAAAATAATGTTATTTGAATAGGCCCTAGTGGTAGTACAACATAGCGGAAATTCGATACAAAAGAAACCGGTTTACTATTTGTCACCTTTTAACAATGAAAAAAGGGTCAGGTAAGCATTTTTTGTGCTTGGGTGTGCCGTCTCATGTAAGTAGGGGTCTCGCTGTTTATAAAAACATTTTAAATCGTGGCGTTTAGTTTTTAGTTAGTCAGGGCCCTGATTCTGTATCGCAACTATGATTACACGCTAAGTCTTACTCTTGCGAAAACACGTCAATATATTAACTTGTCTTGTCAATGAATTGAAATGTCTCTATTCTGTATGCCCCAAGACAAGTTATCTTGGAACCTTACGATTTCACAGAAACCACAGTACACAATTGTATTTATTTGACAATCGGACTGCCAGCACAGGATCCATTTTATATTTTAATATTACTTTGCTCTATGACGTAATGACGTTAACCCAGCTGACAGCTGTTTACCGTTTGAATGTTTATTTACTTTTTAAAATCTTGTTAAGTAAAACGATGTTTTACATAATATAATAATCTATAAACAATTATTTCTTACCGTTGGTGTGGATTTTAATTAAATTTGCAGAAAAACACTATGCAATGCACTTGATTTAACAAATTCACACACGATTCCGCGGCGTTTTAAAGCGTGGTATTTTTGACAGTTCAAACCGCGCCGTTCCCCGTTCATTTCGTGCAACATGTCATAGAGAATAAGTTTTTAGCAGATATCGTGACAGTTTGAGTAATTGACGTGGTTTCGAAGTAAGGAATCGCTAAGTGACGTTAGAGAATTAGGGCCAAGGTTAGTCTGCTCATGCGATTCTTCCGTGGTAGATGTGTATTCTGTGCTCTTCGATAATTTTCTGTAAAAAGACGACTTGGCTTGGATTTTTGGACTGTTTGATCTTCTAACTGTGTGACGTGGCTTCTGACTGGAATTTGATTTGCATTGTAAACATGGCAACATTTACCAACGAGGAATACGCTGACATCCTAATGTGTTATGGATTTTGCAATGGAGTGTCGTTGCGTGCACGCAATGAATACATGCTACGTTATCCTACACGCCGAGTACCTGATCGTGGCGTATTTGACAGAGTTTATCGTAGACTACGAGAAACTGGTTCAGTCCTAGTACGACCTCGTATTCGTGACGACGACGAAGAAGAAAATGAAATACGACGTCTCTTTGAAGCCGACCCAACCAAATCAACACGTGTTGTCGCTCGACAGCTTGGTCTTTCTCTATGGAAAGTTGGTTCGTAATGTACACTACTGGGCAATACCCTTACCATTACACGCCAGTGCAAGTTATTGAAGAAGGGGATCCATTGAGACGATTAGATTTCTGCAGATTTATGCTCAATGCCGATATTGAAGATGTGTCCTTTTTAAAGAAAATAATGTGGACTGATGAGTCGAAATTTGATAAAGATGGTGTCACAAATTATCATAACGCTCATTATTGGGCTCCTAAAGAGCAAGGTAACCCCAATAAAAAAAGAACAAAAGGGTCACAAAGGAGATTTAGTTTGAATGTGTGGATGGGCATAATAGGAAATAAATTAATTGGGCCATACTTCCTGCCCGATAATTTGAATGGCGAGACATACGAAAACTTTTTGAGGGAGGAGTTACCCCCATTGATGGAAGACTTGCCTCTTGCATTAAGAAGAGACATGTTCTTTCATCATGATGGCTGCCCAGCTCACTACAGGAGAAGTGTTCGAGCATGGTTGGACGAAAAATACCCAAACAAATGGATTGGAAGAGGCGGACCCATACCATGGCCGGCGAGGAGCCCTGATTTAACGCCGATGGATTTTTACGTGTGGGGTCATATGAAAACCCTAGTATACGACCAAATGACGCCGATCAACAACATCGATATTTTAAGACAAAGGATTATTGAGGCTGCTGAGGAAATGAGGCGGAACCTGCGAACTACTGTCGTGAAAAGTAATTTACGAAAAAGAATGAGGATTTGTATTAGAAATAACGGCGGCCATGTTGAACATGAATTAAAATAACGAATTAAAAATATTGTTCTCATTTTTTTGTTTTATTTACGTGTTTTAGCTATTTTTACCACAAATTAAAAATGTACCCTCTGCTACCTTAACTGTTATTTCGTCAATGTCTTGCCTATTTAATAGGAAGTATTATACCTTTTTGAATAGCTAAAGAGACGTAGAAGTCTCTAAAATCAGTTGCACAACATTTTCCATACATTTTTTTTTAGAAAAGGGCTTCAAAGTTGAAAACACTTTGTGAAAAATTTTAAAGTCTGAACATTGTCGAGTCTTTATTTTAAACTGTTAGTAGTAAGTTCAATTTTTGTTAATCATTTTTATTAATTTACATGCCTTCTAACTAAAAACATAAAAAAACCGGACCCTAGAAGTCCCAATACCTAAAAAATCGATATCAAAGCCGAAAAAGCGGTTTTTTTTTTATCTTTAAAATTCAATATCTTCAGAACGGTTAAATTTAGGACACCATATTATATGATCAAATCCATTACAAATGACCTGAATGATAACGTCCTTTACTATTCAGTACGACTTACCCAAACACCCTGTATAAAAGCAAACGTTGAAGTGATAGCGCGTTATAACCTGCCGGTGCAGCGACATCTGTCGCCAAAAATTAACTATTTGATGTATCAGCCGCGTTCCCTAATTCTATTGTAGTATAATATCAATAGTGTTATACTTTTAGAGTTCACCAAGCAGTTCTACACAAATCCGATAGATGTCGACGCTTCACCTAATTATATTGTAGTGTAATAGATGGCGCGTTTACTTACCCTCTTCCTATTGCATAGTCAAAGACAATCGTACTTAAGGAGTAAACTCCAGTCGTGCATCGGAGCTCACACACACACACACCTTTTTTTTGTTTCTTTTTTTGTTGTTTAAAAAGTGGGATACCACTAGTGGAAGCAATTTAAGATCAACGAAGCATCCTGCAGTGGCAAGATTAAGTGGGATTATAAAATTGTACAGTTCTTTTTAAACATAATTACACTTTACTTTTTCATTTACAGCTAATGTGCAAACAAAGTCGCTTTTTGATAAGCTTACTCAATCGAGGTCGGATTTAGTGGAACTCCAAAAAAGACTTCAACAAGCAGAAATTCTGAAAAAAAAGAGGAGGAATGGAAGATTTGCTTGGCAAGGCCCCTGAGGCTCGAATTATATGCATCGAACGGTGGGTCGAAACTGCTATATGAGGGTCAAAGGGATTTTTTTTACAAATTCCATTTTAAAAAAATACCTATCAAACGTTTTTCTCTAAAACTGATAGTTTTCCTGTAAAAAGATATTTTCAATTTTTGTTGTATGGAATGAAACAGAAACTGCTTTTGGCCAAGTTTTGAGAGGTCTTGCTTTAAAACTACTTTAGTCTTATTATTTGGCTTGTTGGCTATCATTCTACGCTATCAGCGGCGCACCCATTTTTTTTTTTTTTTTTTTTTTTTTTGTCGAGGAGAAATCCATTTACGGATGCCCTACCGCTGGCTAGGCGATAGGGGTATGTGGGACTCACCCAGTCCTGAAGGGACTGGTCCTACCCACTAAAACTCCCCGGTGACCCCTTGAAGCCCTTTTGTGAGTTGGACCGGGTTCTGGCGGACCAACTACTCCGATCCAACTCTGGGCAGCTTAGCCCGAAGACCAAGCTAATGTCAAGAAAAGGGGGGATTGCCCGGGGCACCGAGACAATCCCCGGACGAGGGGACCTTCGAACGCGCGCACAGCGGCCAGGCCATGCGCGCAGGTCCTGGGCAGTTGAAGGGAGGGCGTCACACACCCGTCTCCGCCTGCCCACTCGTCTGCGTTAGGAGCGGGTGGAGTTCCTCCTCCCGCTCCCTCTATGCTGAAATTATTGGCCTTGGGCCAATTCCATGGGCTCCACCCGTGCTGCCGGGGAAGCCCGTTTACGATCTGCTGGAGCGGCCACGATGAGCCGACCTCTTACCGTTGGGGGGTTACAACTTAACCCCCCCATTCTATGGGTTGCTGGGAGGCTTGCGTCGGTGCAAATGGCACATTTGAAAGTCGCCTGACATCCACTAGCTTTATGCCCATCCACTCCGCAGCGGTGACACAGTCCGCTGCGGTCCTTAGTGGATGGGCATCGGACCGCTGGGTGCCCGAGCCCCATACACTTTAAGCAGCGCATGGGGCGCTGTTCCATTATCTGGATGGAGGCGAGGCTCCATCCTACTGCTAATTGTCCAGCGTTCGCCAGCTTCCTTGCAGCCTCCACCGGACAGGAGGCGAATGCCGAGTTTACTCCTTTGAGCCCAACGTGCACTTTGCCGACTTTTATCTGCTCGGGTTTGCAGCCCGAGCTTGCCACTAGCGCAGCTTTAATCTCATCAGCCGACACCGTGTCATCGAGTCCATTGACTCGGATGTCGGCTGATCTTACCGGCCGAGTGACCTTAGCCAGCTCCCCTATTGCCTTTTGGACTTCCTCCGCTAGCTTATCCGCTTGTGCGGCAGTGGTCTCCTTTGGGAGTTCCATGATGCGGGCTCCCGTGAAACTTGTTCGAAACCTTGGAGGGCCTATGCCGATAGTGTCTAAAGACACTAAGGCTTTCGCCTTGATCAGCGGCGCACCTATAGTTGCCCGTTCAAGAATTATAAGAATCCGAAATTTTTTTTAAATGATTATTTTTATTGATTTTCTAATATTGTAGATTATCAAATATTTAACCAAAATAATGTGTGATGAATAAACACATATGAATTTAACCTTAAAGCTCTAGTTCACCGAAGAGAAACTTATAAGTTAAGATCTTAAAAATGGATATTTAATAGATTGAAACTGTAAATTATACTCTTATCATATTACTTACTGTTCTATTCATTACGAATTCTACGAATTATCTTTTCTATTAGCTAATTACTATAGAAGTAATGTAATTAAATTTAATCTGGTAGATGGGAAATAGGACTCTTAGCAATTTTTTGAAGAGAAATGGAGATTGGCTGGAATCTGCCATAATCTGGCCTGAGGACCTTATCTCTCAACCAGAAAATGTCCAACCAGATGATGTCAGTAAAGATGTAGAAACTTTGGCACCATCTACACCAATAGCTTCAACGTCATCGTCACAATATACGCCGAGAAAACCCTTTGAAGAGCTGTAGAACACTTCGCCAAATCAGTGTCTCCACAAGAGTTACAGAGTACTATCATGAAAAAACTGAAAAGTTGTGGGGATTGCGAAGTAAGTAAAATAATGGAACAGTTGCTAAACCATCCTGAAGATATTGATAAGGTGAAGATTTGTATAAGTCAGAAAAAAGAGGAGAGTTTATATACATCTGAAAAAGCATAGCTCTCTCGATATCGCTTAACTTATCCAAGTGGCAATATATCAATCTACGAGGTTCTGCAATTGAACAAGGTGCAGCATCTATGTATCCCTCTTAATACAAAATAAAGCAAGCGAAATTAAGTTGTTATCCCGCAAAAGATGATATCACCATAACCGAAGATGGAGATCTATTAAACTGAACAGATGCACTATCATTTGGTCTTTCTGTGCTGCATGCTAGAATCCGATTCCTAGAAAGCATATTGCATCTATCATATAAACTTACTGTGCAAACATGGCAGCTAAGATCAGAGAAATAACAAAGCCATAGTGAAGCAACGAAAGGCAGAGATACAAGAAAAGTTTAGACATGAAACAGGTTTGATTACAAATGTTCCGAAATCAGACTTTTTTTGCAAATCCTGAACCTTGCAGCTGAAATAACTGGAGTTGACTTTAACTTGATTTACAGATTGTAAGTTATTTTAGAAAAGTGATTTCAAGTGGTCACAAGGTCGACTTAAATAAATTTGCGGAGTATGGCATCCAGACTGCAGGTCGAAAAAAAAGACTAATCCATTTTCGAAAGAGGCAATGGAAATATTGTTACCAGCTGAACCAAATTCCAATAACGATGACTCGGACTCAACGGAAAAATCTACGGAAGACGATGAGGAGTCAACGGTAGACGAGGAAGGGTCATCTGACGAATAATGATTAACACATAGGATACTTTTTGTCCCGACAATTCGGAAAATGTCGCGGAAAACAGCTACTTGGTACATAGATAAATGAACCTCTGAATTTATACAATATGTTTCGTTATATCCCGAAATTTCGAAGTTCTTTAGTGAGCGTGATATAACCGAATTTCACGCAGACGAAGTTGTGGGCAACTTCGTCTGTCATCGCGCAGTGGACTGCCGATTGGACGTCTGCGGAACTATGGACACCCAATAGGATGTATCTAAAATATCTCCAAACACTTAATGCAAATTACAAAGAAATGTTTTTTTTAAAGGAGAGACTTCTAAGTTTTAACTTAAATAATTTTTTTTTTATTGGTTGGAGTAAACCTAATTTGATTTTTTTACACAATTTTTTTTTATCGTAAAATTGTATTTCGAACAGCTGTGTCGCATAGGAGACATTGTTTGTAAGTCGTATTTAGTTGTAATTGGTAATAATATTGTGAGTCGAATTAAATAGTGGTGGCTTTAGAAGCTTTTATATTTTTTATTTTATCTTTTGAGAAGTCGCGTTTTTGTTTCATGCCGTTTTACATATCTGAAATAGTTTGCTCGATTTAAGATCGGTTTAAATAACGAAACGAGCCGTTGGATGCGAGATTATACACTTTCTTACTCTTTTTTTTTCGTAATTTAACAATATAATCGTTAATTTTTAAGAATTAAATTTTACACATTTTCTTATCTTAGCCAGGGCGATCTCCTCGAGGAAATAGCAGAGGATCAACTCAAAGATCGAGGAGGAGATCACCACGACGTTTGATCAGACCGACACGTTTGGAGGAGGCTGCACAGCAGTTCCTTAACAGTGATCGGGAGTGGAGGCAGTTTAGGATGGACCAACATCAAGATTATATGGACATGAAGAGAGAGCAACTTAGAATTAGAGAGATGGAGTTGCAGACTCAAAGGGAGTGCAAGCTGTAGCATTAAGGGATTTAGATGTATTAGAAAAAATATTAATAATTATCGTAGTGATTGATTTATTTATTTTTTAATAATAAATTGTTTTTTTATCTGTGTTTTTCTTAATCCTATTTCTTCCTATGTTATTTAGTTCGTTATTTCCTTGCAAATTTAGAGTGAAACTTATTGTGTGCATTATTTGTATAGTTTTATAGTTTTACCTAATCAGTATGTAAAATTAAAATGTGTTATGAACGATTTTGTAACATATTCAATTTAATATCTATTACTGATAAATCAAAACAGTAACTCACTAACCACAAATGGCCACAGACACAGACTTTTTGGTTCATGTAAAAATAAAGTAGTGCAACTCAAAATTTTACGTGTTCTTGACCATCACCTTGAGGAAAGGAAAATATTAATAAAACTTTTTTATGAGATATTTGTAACATCCCAATTACGGGGACAAAATAAGATATCACAGACAAGTCTTTAAGCAGGTAAAAAGACATAGCAGGACCGTTTCAAGAAGCTGTCAACAGAGAGAAACCGTGTCTCTTTTGCCCTGCGAAAATATCCAGATCTTGCCAAAGTTGCTCTAAAAGCAGGAAAAACAAATATTCTTAGGTAAGTTACCACATCACTTACCAAACAACAGTAAAACTTTCATCTACTTAAAATAACAATTAACACTGACACATGGAGTATCGTCGATTAAAAAATAAGACCAAAAATGAATCAACTGCTTTTTTTTAATGTTAAGATCGGCAGACAGGCTGACGGTCCACTTGATGGTGGCTACCGTCGCCTATAACACAAGCAACGCCAAAGCTGCTGCAAGTGCGCTGTCGACTGCAGTAGGATTAAGGATAAGGAATTAGGGAGTTTATAAGGAAATGGGCTCTGGCATCCCTTACTCACTCACCAAAACACAACAGCACTCGTGCTGTTATTTCACGGTGGTCTTCTGTAAGGGGGGTGGTTACTGCCGCCAGACGGGCTGCCCAAATGACTGCGAAAACTCAGTGTTCTTCCAAATCCAATAGTACTTTCCAAATCCAGACCAGTGCTAAATTTGAAAAGTTTTTTCAAAGTTGACCCTGCCGGGAATCGAACCTGGGAACCCTAGAACAGAGCGTTAAGGCAAGCACCCTAACCACTCATCCAACGAGCTCGTCAAACATAACAACACTTCAAATATATTAAAGCTCTTATTCATAGAAATCCCTTATAATAGGTTTATAACGTTCATTAGTTAAAACGCACATAAGACCTTAATAAGCTTTTTATAAAGATCCTATTCATAAACGTTCAATAAGGCACTCATAACTAAATATTCGCTATGGGTTAATTTAGGATTGCTATATTGCTATGTTGCAATTCTGATGAATTCATAGACAAAAATGTTAAAAGCTCCCTATCCACGCCCTAAACAATAGTATAAAATGATTGTCGTGATGCGACATTTTGACATTTCTTGTCAAAACAAAACGTGAACGTTTAATTCAAACTGTTTTGTTTTGTCCATATTTTATTTTTTAGTTAACATTGCAAACGTGTTTACCTTATATTACAATAATGGAGAAGGAGACAAAAACTATCAAAAAACGACAAAGAAGCCTAAATTGGTTTGAGGAGGATAAGGTTAGTGAAGCAGTTATTTTTATTTTTATATCTGTTAGTATTTCGCGTAACTGTATTTTCCATATGCAGTATTTTATGTTTATTGTTTATGCAGTATTTTATGTTCATTAAAGTCCCACGTTTACTTTCTTAGCATCTATTGGTGGAATTGGTGAGAGAGAGGGTTGCAGCAATAGAAAATAAAAATACTGACACCAATTGTAATTAAAAAAAAAAACAAGCAACTTGGGCGGATCTACAAATCGGATATGTATTATAGCTTAGTTTGGCAATTGCTAAGACATGAACTCTTATTTATTTAATGCGTACGTTATTGTTATTTAAATGTTTGTTAGTTATTCATTATTTCCAGTTTCAATAATATGTGCAAATACCTCACGTACCATTTGCCCAGCTGAAATCACAGTGGGGCATCTTCTTAAAGGTGACTCAAAAAAAAAAAAAATTGGAAGAACGCAAACAAACTGTTTTGACTTATTATAGACACAAACTAGTTTGATTCTGATCAAATAAATCAGGTATTTTCATGATTAGCTTTCAAATAATCCCTACCCCAAAAAAAAAAAAAATTTATTTAATTAACAAAAAACTAAAAAAATATATTTTATTAAGATAAAAATATTTGTTATAAATATATTTATTTTATTAAATATTGAAAGCATTGCTTTCATGAGGGAAGCACTTTTCTTTTTCTGTTAAAAATTTTGTAATTTAAACAATTAAAAATTTAATTGTTTTTTAACTGTTAAAAATTTTGTAGGTTGTAATTAAAAACACTGAAGAGGATGCAATTGAAAACGTCACCATAGTGAAAAGATGCACTTACTCTTTAAACTAAGTAAGAAAAAGTTTCGTCATGCAAGCTTGACAAGCTATAGCCGCCATTGAATTTGTAGAAAGGTATACCAAGAAAGATATGATCCATTTTCTTTTCCCGACGTGGAGTTCAAGAGGAGATACCGTTTTAGTAAACATACGGCTGCCTTTATTATAGATCTTGTCAGGCAAGATTTGAAACTCGACTCAAGAGGTTATGGCACGTCACCTGAGTTGCAAGTTTTCCGCCATTGCTCGTACGTACATATACCTCCTCAGTGTGATTAGCTTTCAACGAATTTTCTTTCCATTAAGGTTCAAGATGATGGGGGAAATTTACATGGGTTGTCTCAATCAACTGTAAGTCGTATTTGTGCCAGCCAGAGAAGCCCCGCGCTATTACTCGACACTTGTTCGACACTCTGCGACTTACATCAAAATGCCACAGTCCCTGGCAGAACAGCAGCAGGTTATAAGAGAATTTTTGGAAATTTTGGAAATTTCCCTTCTGTGCTGGACTGCATCGACTGTACTCATATAAAAATAAAGAAATACGGTGGTGATTTAGCTCAGTACTATATAAACAGAAAAGGATATTACAGGTAAACTTCATCATATTACCACAAATTATATTTCTTACTGTAGTTCGATGCCAGTGTTGTGTATTTATTGTTATATTTGCATTATAATGTTGCAATTTTCATGCAGGTAACTTGCGATGCAAAGCTTCGCATACGGGACATTGTGGCCAGATGGCGAGGCAGTACCCACGACAGCAGAATTTTTAATGAATCCTCTCTTAATGAACGCTTTGAAAGAGGAGAGTTTAATCTTAGGATTAAACTCTTAGGAGGTTCAGGGTACCGGTTGGAGCCACATCTTTTCACACCTATACTGAGGCCTCAAAATAGACGTGAAGAAAGATATAATCGGGCACACATATCCAACGGGAAAAGTGTTGAACGTTGCTTTGGTGTATGGAAGCAACGTGACGAATAAACCTGGAATTGATTTATCTATACCCACGACATCAAAACAACTTCCAGTGAATGGAAAAGGAATATTATTTTAAGAAGTCTAAATGTTGAAAAATATAGTCAAATGACTTCAAAAGAACAGAAAATTCACAAAATATGTTAGCAAAAAATCAGGCAAATAAACAGATTAAAGACCAAATCACCGAAATTGCTGAGGATGAGAATGTGAATAAACTATTGGAAATGAACATTAGTAATAATTTATTATTATTACTGCAAAGCCAGTTGAAAAACTGCAGAAGACCCAGAAAAGGCGTGTTAAACGAAAATTAACATGGCAACCCACCATATTTTCAATCTATGTATACTGTGCTCAAGGGTTTCTGAAATGCTTGTCTAATGGGGGACTATGGTGGTTTTTGGTTCATTATTCTGTCACAATTCGTTGTCTTTGGTTTAATCAATCAATCATTCAAACCAGGGCGGGGTTGCGAATACCGTTTTTGTCTAGCTAGAGTGCAAACAACACCTTTTAATGTATGTAAATATAAGGAAATAAACATATCGATCAACAATTCAATTCACAACATTCAATAAGTTCATCGGATTCCTAGCCTTCGGTGGAACCTTGCAAGGTTAGGTGGTGGCCCATACTTTTCCAGCCGTTCGCTGTCACATACGTGATAGCCGGCGGCACCTGTGGAACTTCAAATATCAGGATCAATCGGTATCAGGCGGTACCAATCGGTACCATAATCACAACACTTATGGTGACCCAAGAGGGGAACAATTCAAGCACATCAAGCTCACATGGTCATTGGATTCATCAAATCAACTCAACGCGGTCATCGGCTATAGGATTCAAGTCGAAACCGGCTCACACGGCAGGGTCGCAGTCATCGGATCAGTCTAAACATGTTCGTGGACGGCGCGGCGTCGTATCAAATCATATGGAAACAGTGTCGTCAATATAGTCAATTTCGGGTGTGTAGTGTTAATAAGGTGCATAAAGTGTTAGTGCAATTCAATTAAAAAAAAATAGAATTTGTATTGAGACGTAATTTTCGCATTGCATACTATTGCGTCATCATTTCAACATCGGGCGGGGTAGGGGTACCTACATCGTGTTTCATTCACTCAGGGACTCACTCGTTTAAGGACAGTACGTAAGTCGTTCGCTCAACGTCATTCATTCAATCAAGTGTCAGTCAAGTGTTGTCAGTCAGGTTAGGTTAATATTTGTAAACATTGTACACATTAGGTTAATATTAGTTACGTGTAATTATTAATTCAATTCATTTATTATTGTTCATATAACTGGTCAAAATGACATCAAAGGGTTCTCAATTTGTTTCCTTCAAGGTCAAATACCGTATGTTAAAGGATTTTGCGGAAATAATTAGTGAAGGCGCGTCGTCCATTGTAACGAGGGTTGTAAAGCGAAATTTTGACAAAACTTATTTGGAATTTATAATCATTTATGAGTCGGTCATTGGTACAGAAGGGTTGTCAGACGAAGATATAGCTTCTTATACAAGCGATGGAGTCGGAAACTACAGGTGGGAATAGCACCTTTCAAAAATCAACAAGGGCGTCATCACAGGTAACGGCCAAATTACCTTTAATAGAACTACCCCACTTCTCGGGAAAGCTTACGGATTGGGTATTAGTTCACTTCATTAATTCATTAGTTATATAAAAGTCACCAGCCACCTATAATAAGACTCATGAGACGAACCTTGCCATCTCAGTGCACATTAAATAAAGTTTTAAACAGAGTGCCTTTAAAACCAGGAATCAACTCGCAGCTTTTTGCTGGTTTGAGAAATATGACATTAAACCAAAGAGAAGAGGGAAATATTTGTATTTTGTCCTTTGATGAGATGGCTATACCGGAAACATATGTCATGCAACAAACCCTTGGACTGCATTGATGGATTTCAAGAACACGGCGACCAGGGAAGGTGTAATACAATAGCGTGTGATGCTTTGGTCTTTATGGTGGTGGCTGGAGTTCGAAAATAAGAAACAGCCAATTGCTTTCTATTTTCTATCGAAGTCGGTAACATCAGATAGACTTACAGTATTAATAAAGAAGGTGTGTTTAAAGTTGTTAAAGTTTAACATTACATTAATATTTTATTACAGTAATGAAATATTATTATTATTATTATTATTATTACAGGTCTTGGGTGAATGCTTTAAAATAGGTCTAAATGTTGTTGGCACAGTTTGTGATTTATCCAGAGTAAATATAAAGCTTTGGACAATTTGGATTCAACAGTCGATAATCCTTTTTTTTTATGTTAAGGTCGACAGACAGGCTGACGGTCCACTAGATGGTAGGTGGCTACCGTCGCCTATAACACAAGCAACGCCACAGCCGCTGCAAGTGCGCTGCCGACTACAGTAGGTTTGGATAAGGGATTAGGAGGGGATAAGGAAATGGGCTCTGGCATCCCTTACTCACTCACCGAAACACAACAGCACGTATATGCTGTTATTTCATGGATTACGCATGTTTTTTTCTGTTTTGGGCAGCAACGTCTGCTCGCTCCGCTTGTTAGTTAAATAAAATGGTGACGACTATCCACTCAACTCCGCCCAGTCTCGTCACTCAAAAACACGGTCTGTTCCCAGTAATTACACTGAAATCACACTGATATAATTAGTGAGACAATATTATTCCCATTATAGTGGAATTTTTGTCCCAATAATTACACTGGACTACTGGGATTAAGAAAAACCTAAAATATGTCATCAAGACGAACATAAAGAAATTGCCAGCTATCAGTATCATCATTTGCCAGTATGTTCTTTGAAGGTTACTTTGTGTATATCGTTTATATGTTTATAAACTTTAATTTTGTCACACTTAGTAATAAAAAATCTAAAAATCTAAGCACTTTTTTAATGTGCTCGTAAATATATAATGCTACTATATGTATTTTGCTACTAAATAATAAACAAATAAAATCATAGCGTTACTCCGAATTTCCGATAGAAAAACACTTAAGTAACTTCGCATTTCCACTTTCGAACCCGAAATCCCTGAGACAGAGAACTAAGGCAAGCATTTTAACCACTCGACCAATGGTCCCGTCGATGAACTTCGACAGACTTGTGTGTTGAAATTGAATATTTTTACAATGTCATTCTTAATTGTTAAGTAGACTGTTCAATGGACAGTTCAAGTTTCCTTTGAAACGAAACTTAGTAGTTTAACTTAGAATACATACAAAACTTATGCAAGTTATAAATTTTAAACCAATATTAGTAATATTGGCAAATAATCATTATTTAAAATCACTGTTCGGTACAATGATAGCGTTTGGAACCTAAATACAATAATAATAAGGTACATATGTATATAAACCCCGCAAATTGCTAATGCGCTTGTCCGCTATTTTGGTGACGTAATCTCGTGAAACGCTCGCTTGTGACTTTTTGTTGACTGTATTTTTTAGTTGCAGATGACGTCATGAGGACTTTTGAAGTTTTTTTTTAGTGACAAGGTTCCTACGCATTGGCAATTTGCGAAGATCATAGCAACAAATTTAAGCAATGTGTTGTACCTATTTAAAAAAGAACTTACACTCAAATTAAGATGTCAACAACTAGGGCAATGACACTAATCTACTCAGCCTTAAATTTCATATATGGCAACATTTTTAAATAACATTTCAAGTGTAAAAGTAAAGCAAAGTGTTCTCCTATTACGACACAGTTGCGCCTCAGCCGGCATTTTTCTATTGCCCATATATGTATTTATATATATGTTAGGTTCGATCACACTCTTAAAATACTTACAAGTAATTAATATTTTAATGGTGCTTTTGAGTTAAATGCACTTAATACTAAAATCCTACCTCCCATTAGATTTGTCCACGATGTTGTTTCAGCTGCAACAAGAATTCCTGGAAAGAAGAAAGCAAGGAATAAAACATATATGTATTTGCGTAAAGTGTGAGTAAAATTAGGTCCTTAATTAAATAAAAATCCTCTACAGATTCTGCTATTAATAAAATCTATACTAATATTATAAAGCTGAAGAGTTTGTTTGTTTGAACGCACTAATCTCAGGAACTACTGGTTCGAATTGAAAAATTATTTTTGTTTTGTATAGTCCATTTATTGAAGAAGGCTATAGGCTATATAAAATCACGCTACGATAAACAGTATTATATATAAGCAGTGTCCAGTACCGCGCGCCCCATGCGCACGCCGAAGCGTAGCCGAGTTCAGTTAGTATAAAATAAAATTTTAAAAATTTCTTGTGTCAGCTCCGACGCACTACTGGATTTTACTCCTTTTTTAAACGTATAAAATCAAACGCATAATTTTCCTGACTTCAATCGATAACTGGATACCTAATTACTTTATATTATTTAGTTACATTCCACATACTCTGTCACGTGTTCCAACATAAGTTATGTTAGTTACGTTCGGTATACACAGATGTCACTGCGTTTTATAAATTCAAATAGTTCCTTTTTTTCGACGACAGATATCGCTGCGCCAGCAGTTTATTAACACGCTAACGTTTCGTTTCTTGGCGCGATCTAAACATAAACATGCTTCAGCAGATGTCAAAGTGACCGATAACGACCGATATTATACACTAGCTGAGTCCGCGCCACTTGGTACGCGTGGTATTCGGTATAGCGCGTAACTTTTTTGTTTGTAAACCGATTGGAATGAAACAAACACTAAACGTTACGGGAAGCTTGCTACAACACATCAGTGAAAACCGCATTCAAATCGATTAAGCCGTTTCTGAGATTAACGTTCACAAACGCATAGACAAACAGACGAAAATTCCAAAAACTATATTTTTGACCTGCCTCGGTAACATAAGTGTTTCGCTTGTTTTACAATATGTATTTTCTTGGAAAAATATTTATTGTACAGATACGGCTCGTTTACGATTTTATTATAGACAGCTGACCCAGCAGACGTTGTCCTGTCAGAACACGAAAATAATTCCCTAACCCGATTGTGGCGCCACCTATCGGGTCCAATTTTATTTTCAAACCATATGTTAAAGTCACGCGTCACTTCATTTCATTTCAATGAACGACGGTTAAATTATTTGAATATTCTTCATACAAAAATACTAACATCACGATTTAAAAATGGGGGGTGGGGGTAGAAGGGTGAAAAATACTTTACGACCTATTCTCATACCTACCAAATATACAAAAAAATATCATAAAAATCGATCCAGCCGTTTCGGAGGAGTTTTGTTACAAACACCGTGACACGACAATTTTGTATTAGATAGAGATATAGAATAGATTATTTTTTTTAATTTTAAAATGAGCTCTACACTTTTAAGTTTTTTTGCCTTAAAATATAATTAAAAAACTCTTATTTCTGTTAATTATATACACACCTTATAATCTTACAAATGGACGCATTGACAGTCAAACGCAAGAGATCAAACGTTTTTATTCTTGACAGAGTTTCCGGGCTTTCTGCGTCTGAAGTTGCCCATCTGTCGTAATATCTGCACGTTCTCATCGTCCACTTCTCTGTCCATGCCCGACGTGCCCGGTATGGTCCCCCACAGTTTTAATTTCGTCGGCAGATATATTAATCCAATCAATGTGATTACTGGAACATTAAATGGAAGAATATTTAAACACTCGAAGCTAAAAATGCCTATCTTTTGGCAGCAACCATTTGAGAATACTCTAAAGCAAGGGGTGCTCAAACTGGTTGACTGCGAGAACTTTTTATTTGATCTCGGCAAAAATTGGCCTATATGGTTAGGGTGCTTACCTTAACACTCTTTTCTAGGGTTCCCGGGTTCGATTCTCGGCTAGGTCAACTTTGAAAAAACAACTTTTCAAATTTGGATCTGGTCTGGATTTGGAAAGTAGTGGCAGGGCACACTGCGTTTTCGCAGTTATTTGGGCAGCCTGTCTGGCGGCAGTAACCACCCCCTTGCCCTGGGGCGGGTTGGAGTTGTTGCCTCGGCAGAGCCTGACCCACCCCGTTCAAAGGGCAAGGAGACACCGGGGAGTTGTAGTGGGTATTCCCCGTGCCGCTATGATCAAGCGCTGGGCGACCCCCACATACTCCTGCCGTCTAGCCAGCGTCAGGAAATCTGTAAGCGGATTACTCCTCGTCAAAAAAAAAAAACTTCTCCCTTACAAATAACAGCACGTGTGCTGTTGTGTTTCGGTGAATGAGTAAGTAAGGGATGCCAGAGCCCATTTCCGTTATCCACTCCTAATCCCTTATCCTTCATCCTACTGCAATCGGCAGCGCACTTGCTTCAGCTTTGGCATTGCTCGTGTTATAGGGGATGGTAACCACCTACCATCAAGTGGACGCGGTCAACCTGGTCTGCTGAACTTAACATAAAAAAAAATCACCATTTTTTTTTTATTCAAATTCTTTCTTGAGATAAAAACTGAGAGGTCCACTAACATTTATCTCACAACATATTTCTTAGTAGTAATATAATCAAACAAAATTAATCAAAAAATATAAAATACCAATAAATCTCTATAGTATATAAATAAAAATGGATCTTCGAAATGTATGTACACCCATAACTTTCGAACGGGTAGACCGATTTTAATTTGGTTTTGACTAATGGTTAGAGGGATAAACGGGGAATGTTTTTGTATATAAAAATTGTACCACGGGCGAAGCCGGGGGCGGGCCGCTAGTAAGAAATATATATCATACATATAGAATATCAGTCTATCTGCTTTTATGCCTTTGTACCATTGGTCTATTAAATTTTCACAATACATATGTTAGAAATGTTTTTATTACAGTTGACCAATTGTCACAGCGTGGACGCGGATCATTGGAGACAAGGAACGCTTCAGCTACTTAGAACAATTTAGGCAATGATTTTAAAAGTAAGGATACGCCCAACGAAACATTTTACACAAACAGTGGCAAGTTCTATACACAACTTCTTAAACACAAACTTACTTCTTATAGGCATTGTTTCTTAATAAATTCTCACCTTTCATGATTTCATCACTGTTACATTTAACTATAAAACATTTTACCCAATATAAAAACAAAAAGTTTCAGTACTTTTCTCATATTTTTTTGTTTGTTTAGTAGCTACTGACGAGTTTCAATGTTATCAAGGAAATTTTTTTAGTAAAATTAGTTTTGTTAATTACACACTAGGGCTTTCAAAATCGGATTGTTTTCAACTCTGGAGCTAGTTACGATGTTGAGACATCAACTCCGGAACTCCGGAGTTGGTACAATTTTTTAAGAAATTAAGAAAAAACGTAGTTTTACTTTTAATCAAATTAGGTTTTATTTGTATCACAAAAAAAAACACAATCTTTTTTATCATGGCATCGTTATTTAAAAATATCAGTTACTTATGTAAGTAAACGACCTATTTGAATGTAGAATTAGTAACAAATAATAACTACCAATGATCGTAGAAAATTAAAAAAAACTTTCAGATAGAAATAATCGAAAAAATCAAGAAAATATTTAAAAAATCAACATTGTTTAGTCTTGTAATGACCTTAACTTAAAAATCTTCTTGTTTCGTGAGATCGTGGCATCATTATTAAGAAAATATCAGTTACTTATGTTAGTAAACGATCTATATAAATGTAGAATTAGTAACTAACAATCAATAATCGTAGCAAAATAAATGAAATAACTCTCAGATAGAAATAATCGAAGACATTAAAAAAATATATAAAAAATCAACATTGTTTAGTCTTCCGAATAAAACCGAAGTGCCGCGCTATGACTCAAAATGCACTAAATGCGTTTTTTATAATTTAAAGGTACATTATTATCTAATAAAATTTATCAGTTTAAAAAAGTTTGTATTTTTTTAAAAACCGGTTTCAAATCCGGAGTTGCGTTTCAAATCCGGATTTGAAAAATACCAAAAATCGCTCAGAAACTCCGGAGTTACGAACCTCCGGAACTCCGAATTGAAAGCCCTATTACACACCACAAAATCTACAAACTAAAGCAAGATCTCATTGGCCTTCAATAGAGTTAGAGGTATACTTACTGTTCAATATACAAGGGAACACTACATAAAAGTTGAGATTCGTCGAGTGGAAATAGAATGCCTCCGTGAAATACAGAACTATTGTTAATATCAGCGACCAATAGCCCATGGAGACCACACTGAAATCAAGAAAAAAAAAAACTTACTTACTGTAGTCGGCAGCACCCTTGCTGCACCTGTAACGTTGCTCGTGTTATAGGGGACGGTAGCCACCTACCATCAAGTGGACGGTCAGCCTGTCTGCCGATCTTAACAAAAAATATATATATAACTGTAATTCGCTTTCGATTCACAGTCTCTTCATGTGTTTTCTTTTATGGGTGAACAGAGTGCAATCCATCTTGCTGATGTTACATTACAGGCCCCATTTTATGGAGTAGTTGAATACTCTTTTGGCCATCCATCTAGTTGTCATCTAGTCTTGATGTTTGCAATAAATTACTTTGTCTAGTTATTATGGACACTATTTTGCTATTTTTGACAAAATATTTGGATAAATAAATAAAAAGCCCATTTATTCCTTCACCAAAGTAATTTTTGTTTTGTTAAAGTTAACATTTTTTTAAAAAGTTACATTTTTTACCAGTAAAATTTAAAAAGAAAGTTGTAGACTCGTGTTTACTTCCAACTCTCACATATGGAAGCCAAACGTGGAAGTATACAAATAAGTTAAAAAATAAAATAACAACGTGCCAAAGAGCCATTGAAATATTTAGATATTTTCTAACAAATACACACAAATGTCTTTATACACAAGCAAGGTAAGGGAACTATGTGTAACTTTTTAATAGTGGTACACAACTCTCCATAACATATGGTTTTGTACATTTTTTTTTTGGCCTTATTATTTTGACTGAGTTCACCCCATATCAATAAACCGAAGGTCAAAACCGAAGCAAGGTTTAAAAAGAATACTCACGGTCTGTAATGTATGTACAGAGTGCAGTGTATCAGAGCCAGGGCTTTCAAGACAGAGTACATGCCAAGCATTCGAGAGATTGTGAAGTCACCTGGAATTAACAAAATAGTTGTTACTAGCTGAGCCAACAACTTCATACAAGTGATATTTAGTATAGCGAGTAACTTTTTTCTTTGTAAACCGATTGGAATGAAATAAACATAAATGTCACAGGAAGCTTGCTACAATACATTGAAAACCACATTCATATCGGTTTAGCTGTTCCTGAGTTACAGCCCCCCCAGGCATTTACGAGATATATTAAATTTTTTCCCCACATATTATTGTGTCTTAAAATAACATAAAATATTTTTTTTAGAATTATTATTCAAAAACAGATTATGTCTATCAGGGTTTGCAGATATTTGCATTCGGATCTGTAAATGTTGTATTTCTACATCAATTTAGACATCCGCAACCATATCCACAACCACAATTGATGTGAATCTTTTGCTGTGCTGATATGGAAGTAGTCCTAAATCCGGCAGATTTCCCTGGGATGAATTATGAAATTGTTTCAGTTTGTTAATTTAAATTGTATAAATTTTCTACTAAAAGCTTGATTACTTAATGAAAGTTTATTAATATTATCAATTTTAATAATTTATTTCTGAATTAAAAATTAAAGTTATTCATTTTCATATTGGGTAATGAAACTTATTCATATTGGGTAATGAGATCCTTTAAAAACTCGCCATCTGCAACAACTCTATTGAACTTGATTTAATCTTTGGTACAAAATGATTGATTATCATTTTGTAATTGATTTCTTCACATGGATTCAATATCGACATTCTTACTACAAGAGAAGTCAGATTCATTTTAGGACTATTCCCTAATTAGTCTTAAATTAATTTATTCGTCAATCATCAGCCTGTGACTCTTCACTGTTGCACATAGACCTCTCCCAAGGCTCGCCACCACTCACAGTTATCTACCCTTCTCATCTGTGTGAAGGATGGATACAGGATGCCCGTCATTGGCTGTCCACCTGGCCGCAGGGCATTTGCATTGTCCAAACTGGAAAATCTGTTATCAGCTCTAGGACAGATGTGAGCGGCCCATTGGCACTTCAGCTATGTTATTAACTTTCAAAGAAACTTCGAGCATAACCCGCTTCATAGCTTGCTGAGCGACTTTAACTGAAATTGTGGACCAATCCTCCCACGTTTCGGCACCGTACGTAAGTATTAAAATAAAATATGCTTACCGTCTAGATGTTCCGTTTCATCGGCATTATTGCTTAAAAAGGAACGTCTTTCGATATAAGACCGACCGGCAGTTCCCAAGTCCATGAATGCGACAAATGCAATCCAACCGCGAAATGTATAGAGAATCTTATTTTGCACGGCCATTTTATTGCTTTTTGATTAATTAAATTAGCAAAATCACTCCACTTGACTAGTATAAGTTAAAAGCCATGTATTTACAGAAGACAATAAAATATAATGCTTGCCGTGCCGCATGCGGTTAACAACATATAAGAATGAACACATGGAATTATTGAACCTCTAAATTCCTGCTTACATCTTATAGTTCGCATCGCAATGCGGCATTTTACCTGCATTACACAATTAGTTAAATTATAATTTTATTATAAATATACAATTACTATGGATATACACTCCAGCCAGAAACAACCCATGCGTTAAATTGACAACTTGACGTTGGAATCTTGGAATGACAATGACCAAAGATGTTGTATTAGTCTGTACCTAATACAATTATCTTTGACAATGACATATGAAATTAAAATAATTTATATTTAAGAAACCACAGAACATATGACTATCGCGTAGAACACAGAAGCCGATGTGGTAAAAGGAAATTGCATGTTTTATTTTTTTATATATTTTTATATGATACGTTATATCGTTATATAACCGTAAAAAATATCCAGCGTCGAAAAACTAAAATTTAGTAACACACACATACACACACACACACACAGCCACCCAAATCTCCTTTTCTTTTAATGACTATTTTTAATTCTCAAATTTTAAATCTTGTTAAATTCTGGCCTTTACAATTCAAGCTATGCTTTATGTAAAGGTCACCGAACAACTATAAGTATGTGTAAACTATCTGTAAATTTTAACATAAAAAAAAATTAAAAATGAAATTAAAAAAATATGTTAAAATTAACAAACAGCTACGGGCACTTCAAACGCTCTTTTGGCATGCTTGTCGTGACGTCACAATCTAAAATACAAAATGAAATGTTAAAAATCACAAATCAAACACCATATACTTAATACTCCTATATTGCTAGTAGGGGTCTTGAAAAGGATGACGACGAACGGTGCAGACATATATATGTTTGTATCCATCATGAAGACTTCGAACGTTGTGCGCATGTCCGAGAACTACCTTATAAAGCATCTTATAAGCTGCGAGAGATGAGGGCTTCTCCTACGCAAAGTGAGAGAAATTCAAAAGATTGTATAATTCATTTTACGCAATAATATATACTATTTATAAATTGCTAGTACCTCGTCCGCAGCTTAGTTAAGATACTTTTTTTTGTTGCAAATAACCTTCCTCGTCACTACTTTATTTAAACCATGAACGAAAATTAGATAGATACTCATTGACATAATTGTATCCCAAAATCACATTATGTACTTTAATAAGAGACGAAATTGTGGAGAAATGTGTTGTAAGGTTCATGTTTTGATTTCGCCAATATTCCCATTTGATTCCCTTTCACAAAAAAATACACTTCACAACGTTATCGATTTAAAAAATATAATTATGTATAAGACAAGTTAAAAGGAAGAATGAAGGTATAGTACCCGGCAAACTTCTTGGCCATCGCGTGAGGTGGTGGGGGAAGTTTGCGCATGGTACAAAAATATTGTTTCATTGAGAAACGCTATTTTTTTATTACTGGGTTTTTATTGATTGAGCTAATAACGTTTTAGTTGGTGGTATAGAGAAAAGAGATCACGACAGACAAAGAGACCTATTTTTCGTTTCTACGCATTCAAGGTCGTTTGTCCAAGAAGTTTGCTGGCTACTATATGTTCTGTACGAATCATAGAACAACACGGTTGTCACGGACAAGGACAGGAGTTGACATAATCTCAGAGGCGACTCTATACTTGAGCCAGAGTCGCCTCTGAGATTTATTCGTGTGCAATCAATACCCTGGCGTCCTCTCCACAGTATGTTTAGAGTCATTTAATATGTCTTATTTTTGGTTTTATAACATTTTAAATGCTTCAAACTGTTGGCCACTCGTGGCGCGCCTTTCTTTGCTAGCAGGACCGGCGTTGGTCATAAGATGGGGACAGAGTCTTTGAGAGCGTCGTTACCGTAAGCGAAACAAGCTCTTTGGAGGTATTGCGAGCGGGAGCGGCGTTTGCTCGGCACCTCCTAAGACCCTCTGCCCGTGCACACGGGCACACCCTGCACTATAGATAAAGCCGGCCCTGCATAATCACAATATCGTGCGTCAATCTGTCTCCTGCAGTTGTAAAAATTCCACATTAAGAAATTTGTAATTATAACTTTATGTTTACTGACGCATGTATTTATGTTCCCAAATACTATTTTCTGGGCCTATAAAAAGCAAACGTCGAAATCTTGTATGAAAAGTGTGTGCCGGCGCAGCGACATCTGTCGTCGGATAAATGAAATACTGGAACTTATAAAACGTAACGATCATAACTTTTGTTCGAACACGTGACATCTGATTATGCAGAAAGTAACTAAATAATACAAAGTAATTAAGTATCCAGTTATTAGTTGACACATAGAAAATTTCATACATTTAAAGGACGTAATATCAGAGCTGAAACAGATACTTTTTTAATTTAAAATTTTGTTTATAATTCATAATGTTAAATATGTTCATTTTACATAGTGAAACTCGTTTAGCTGTTGCATCTATAACTTGGTCTGTTATTTGTAAGTTATATTACTGGAACTTGGTTATCAGAAGGTTTATTTAGTGTTCGGTAGAAAAACTTTTTATATGCTAAGCTTTCTTTATTACGGAAAACTATTTTACAAAACGAAACTATATTTTATCACAATTAAATGAGGTTCTTATAATTACGAGAATTAAACAATGAGGTGTGCAACTAGGTTGTTAGCACGAGACGCGCACTATGCTAAACCATGTATAGGGAACCAAAGAGTATATAATCACTACGTTTTAAGAGGTGGAACTCTCATACAAATACAAGGGAACGACTGGCGAGCCTCGGCCTCCGCTACCGCTATCGTGCAATAATTGCAAGCGTGCACTTTTGGCCGAGTGCGTCGACCCCAAAGACTACAATTATACATACGGGGTCGACCCCTACACATCAAACTGTTGCAAATTAATAAATAATTTTCCAACTTCCACATTCATTTCTAATTTACTGTTTAGGTAATAAAATAAAATGATGGTCGGATTTAGAATTATATAGATGTATTTTATTGTTATAATAAGAATTTTTACAATGTTGCAATAATAAATTTTGTTAAACTATAGTTTTTCGACTGGTCACACACAATATACCTAAAAATATCGTCGCCATATTGGTATTGTCAAAAAGTTGCTGGGTTTTATTGGAGTTGAGGAAAAAATGGTTTCTCGTCCGATATTTTCTGAATTGTGGTCGTATCAGTAATACACATAACAAGTTTTGACTTTAAATGTTTCGTTTCTCGCGTTCATTGTGTAATTTGATTTGCGAATGATGTTTTCTGCTAATAAATGTGGTCCGAGTGGTACTGGGCACTCGGAGGAGAACCAAGTATTTGTCGCCGGCGATGGCGAAGCATGCAGGACCGAAGGTGTTGCTCATGATGAAGTGGCTTCCGCAGTGGCCGCTGTTTCAGACGAGATTGGCGACATCTTAAAGGATGAGCTGGTTGACGCTGAAAGAGCAGATCGAATTGGTGCTGAACTTGCCGATTTGAGTGCTGAGCTCGGCCTCCTCGCTGGCTTAGCCGATGGGGAATCTCAGCCCGATTTTCCATCACTCTTCGACATAGCAGTGAGTATTTATAAAGCAATATAATCTGTACTGTCATGGCAGTCATTTGTGCTGAATGTACCTACACGTTTTTACGTCGATGTGTATATGCGAAAATTTCTCACGATATTTTAAAGTGAGTTGACAAGGTGTTTTATAAGCAATTTTCAGCGGTTCTTATTAAAATTCATTTAAAAAAAAAGCTACGTGCAATTGGTCTGTTAACGTTTAGAAAATAAAATATAAACAATTTGTTTGACATTGATATAGTCTGTATTGGAAGTATAAAGTATGTAAAGTGTGCAATTTGAACTTTGATGAAATTATATACAAAAATATTAAAATTTCGAACTAAGCGTAATTTATTTTGTTGCAAAAAAGAATAGAATTCATTATAAAAAAAACATACCTCTGATATGTTTATGTATGTTATACAAAACATAAATCGGTTTAGGGTTTGTGTAGTATTTAATAATAATACTTCAATTAAGTGATTACTTTTTATGTCTCTACTAAGGGAAACGTTTTGAATTTGGGAGGAGGTTTTAAGGTAATTTGTTATAAGATTATGTAGGGATGGTTGTTCATTTTCTATAAATATGGTTTTTATGTTGAGAAATCTCCGTTTTGCCAATTAATTTCATTAAAATTCCAAAACCTAGCTTGCACTTTGTTCGAAAATTCGAAATTCGAAATCAGCTGGCCACAAGGGTAATTACACCCGACTATGTAAGACGTCTGAAAAGACGTAATTTCCTCACCCTCTAATATAAATATAAGGAATCTTCTTTGGAAGACTTTTCCTCCTGGCCATGATTTTGCAAAACATCTGCTTAAAGTTGATGACTAATTGAATTGAACTCGCATGAAGAGGGTTCCGTACGATGTTACCTATCTGCACAATATTGAGTGATTTACCATGTTATTTTAATTCATGGACTTCTTATAGGTTTTCCTATAATCTATAAGTAGAAAACTAATTTCTGTATTTTTTTTCAAAATTTTAGGTTCAGTAGTTTCGAAGATAAGGGGGGGGGGGGGGAATATTAGACGGACACACGAGTGATCCTATAAGGGTTCCATTTTTCATTTGGACGTACGGAACCCTAAAAAAACTTTGTTTCGAGTACATGTAAATCTTTACATACCAGGTTTGTTAGAACCACCAACAGCATCATCATTGAAAAAAATCATTGGCACACACATTTCCAGTACAGTAAGTCTTGTAGGTAACCTATTTTATCATAGAGTCTTGTCAAAACTAGTATAAGTCTTTTCAAATCAGATTTGTTAGAACTGTCAACATCAGTGTCACCCATATAGCACACAACAAATAGGTCAACAATAGTCAACCATATTTATAGAAAATAAACGTCCACCCCTACATAATATCACGCCCAATTTACCCAAAGGCCTGCTCCCAAATTCGAAACTCAACTCGACCCAACAGTCTTCCTTGTCAATTTCATACGAAAATAATCCATCTAAATTTCTGACTTTTCCCATGGTTTTTCCAAATTTTTTCATACAAACCTAGTCCTAACAAATTATGTGCTACTTTTATATTTAAGCCACAAAAACTACTTGTTTGTATTAAAAAAATATATTAAATCGTTAGGTGATGTTTATTGGCCATACTATCAACAATTATTATGAATCCTTATCAAAATCAGCAAGTTTATCGTCTCGAGTAATTAATACACGTGATTTTCACATGTGTTAAGTAATTAATACGCATCTTAATAACAACTTAATTGATAATACACTGTCCATTACGGCGCGACGGAACGGGCGACGCTGCGGGCACATCTAGTTTCATATAAAAGTACCATTCAAATTTAGATTTTCGACATTTGCAGTGGATTTTTCAAAAAAATTTGACAATTAGGAAAACAACAAAAAATAATCAGCAAATTGATTTTTTTTATATAGTTTTTTTCTTTTTTAATCTGTAATTCTTTTTTAAATTTAATCTATAGGCGATGGCAGCCTGTTTGCCAATCTAAGGCAAACAGGCTACCATCACCTATAACACAAGCAACACTACAGGTGCTGCAAGTGCGCTGCCTACTACAGTAGGATTAAGGATAAGGGATTAGGAGTGGCGTCTGGCAACATTCATTTTTGTTTGAAAACTAATGACATACAATCTAGTCAGTTTTCCAGATGTTTTTAAAAACACAATTGTTTAATGGTTTTATTATAAAATGGTCGAATTTGGACCCTAATTCGATGCTTATAATAAAATCGTAAATGAGCCATGTGTGTACATTAAATATTTCTTCAAAAAAAAAAAAAAAAAAAAAAAAACCTATTTGTACACATCATACTTACATAAACGAGGTCATAAAATAGAATTTTTAGAATTTTTATCTGTTTGTCTATGCATTTGTACACGCTGATCTCAGAAACGGCTTAACCGATTTGAATTCTGTTTTATCTGGTGTATTGTAGCAAGCTTCCCGTAACGTTTAGTGTTTATTTCATTCCAATCGGTTTACAAACAAAAAAGTTACGCATACCGAATACCACGCGTACGAAGTTGCGGGCTCAGCTAGTACTTAACAAATTTAATTTATCAAATAGAGAGTTGATATTGGAATGTCTTTGTACTCTCGTCGCGTCCGTTCCCGCAGTCCACGCTCAGGTGGCTTATTCTTAAAACTAAGAGTCAGCAGTTATGCATCGGCTTTCGGCTCGTTCAATGTACAATAAGTACGTGATGCATAACTATCTATACACTGTAAAAACAGAGAAGCATGGTTTTTTCCACTGATATTTTTCATTTGTGTTCCAAGAGTTCAAATTATTGTTTTCACTAAAACAGCAAGAGTATGAACAGTAGTAAACAAATCATGCACTCTGCTGATTAAGTTGCTGGTTAAGTTGACCTAGATACTGTAACATAACATTATGCTTGTCAACCTTTTATTTACACATAAAGCAAAAAATAAAATAATAACTTGTCAATAAATACGCACAATACAAGGGCAATGTCTTTGGGAAAATTTATAGTTCCTAGGCTCAGGCCTCTGTCGCTCCGTGTGTGCAGTGATACAATTGCCTAAGGCCCCTCATATTGAATGTGAAAGGAGTGCATCTTCTGTACGTTAGTACTATTATTTATTCTGTGCTCGGGTTAATAGTTATTATGGTGACAGAACTATAAAGAAGTGGTTGCCCTATATTCTAAATATTATCTGCTTTCTTTAAATTAATTAATGAAATTTAGGTTTAGGTTTTTAATTAAGGTTACATTTAATTTTTCAATTCAGTTCAGTTTTATTTTATTTTTGATAACATTAGTTTGACATCATTAACTTGGATCCCATAGAAAAACTGCTTTCCAAGTTTTATGGGTGTATATGGGGGACATTGTAAATATTTTTCTAATAATTTCATGTGTAATAAATAAATAAATAATAAAAAACAGCAATGGAGGGAAGCATGATGAAAATAAGAAAAATCGAAAAAGTTAGAACCATTAGAAATAAAACTAAACTTGCCCATGCCGAAGAACCCGTTGGATGAGTGGCTTTGTTTCAGGGTTACCGGGGTTTGATTCACAGTAGGGTCAACTTTGAAAATGAACTTTTTATATTTAGGCTTCGTCGCCTATAATACAAGCAACGCCAAAGCTGCTGCAAGTGCGCTGCCGACTGCAGTAGGATTAAGGATAAGGCATTAGGAGTGGATAGGGAAATGGGCTCTGGCATCCCTTACTCCGAAACACAACAGCATTACAGCACACATGCTGTTATTTCACAGTGGTCTTCTGTAAGGGGGTGGTTACTGCCGCCAGACGGGCTGCCCAAATGACTGCGAAAAACGCAGTGTGCCCCGCCACTACTTTCCAAACCCAGACCAGAGCCAAATTTGAAAAGTTGCTTTTTCAAAGTTGACCCTGCCGGGAATCGAATCCGGGAACCCTACAACAGAGTGTTAAGGCAAGCACCCTAACCACTCATCCAACGGGCTCGTCAAAACAATACAAGTTAATGCAAAAATTTGCCTGATAAGTATTTTATTTGTCAAATTACTCTAGCTAACACATTGTGAAAGAAGCCCTAAGCCTAAGACATTGTGCTCTGATTTAAGTCTTATACTCTGTTTTTTTTTTCAGATGGGTCACCGTGGTTCCGCAAGTGGATCTTCAACATCTTCCTCTTGGTCTGGTGGTAGGAGTGGTCGTGCTACAAGACCTGTGCGTCCACAGCGAACAACAAAACGTCGTCCCATCGCAAAGGTCAAAGAGGTGTGTATTGTTTGCCAATTCCTGCTTAAAATTTTAGTTTTTTTGGTCCCATTGAACACTGATGATTTGCCAATCGGGGGATATTACCATTGTTTAGACTTTTTTTGTTTGAATGTGGAAACAGTGCAGAGCCCATTTCCCTATCACATCCTGATCCCTTATCCTTAATCCTACTGTATTCGGCAGCGCACTCATTCACCGAAACACAAAAGCACACGTGCCGTTATTTCACGGTGGTCGTCTGTTCGGTGGGTGGTTACTGCCGCCTGGCGGGCTGCCCGAATGACTGTGAAATGCAGTGTGCCCTGCCACTACTTTCCAGATCCAGAGTCAAATTTGCAAGTTCATATTTCAAAGTTTACCCTGCCGGGAAACATACCCGGGAACCCTAGAACAGAGCGTTAGCAAGCACCCAAACCACTCATCCAACGGGAACTTGCAGCAGCTTTGGCGTTTCTTGTGTTATAGGCGACAATAGCCACCAACCATCAAGTGGACCGTCAGCCTGTCTGCCGATGCTAACATAACATAAGAAGTCTTACTATTGTATGTGTTAGAAATTTTGATTGTATATACAGGTGTCCCATAAACCTTTACTAAAACTGAAACTGGGTTTTTTCACGCTCTATCACAAAAAAAAAAAAAAAATTTAAAAGACAGATTTTGACATTTTTGCATGTAGGTTTTTTTTAATCAACATTATTTATTACTTACTAGCTTTTGCCTCCGCGTATCTTTAGAAACTATTACTCGTTGTGATAATGTAGTTTTCTATAGGTGAAAGAATTTTGAAAATCGGTCCATTAGTTTTTCTGGTGTTTTAAAATGAGCGGGTAACATAGGCTTCTCACCCAACCCCCATCTCCCCCTGTCTATAAAAATTTTCCACTAATATTATTTCATAAAGAGACGCGGACGAAGTCGTGTGCAACAGCTAGTAGGGTTATATTTTTGCAATTTATCAAGCAGTTCTACCCAAATCCGATAAATGGCGCTTTTATTTACCTCCTTTTCCTAATGCATATTCAAAGCCAATCGTACTTTAGGAGTAAACTCCAGTCTTGCGTCGGAGCAAATATACACACTTTTTTTTAAATAAGTTTTATGGACACACAAAATTTACAAAGAATGTCTACTGGAATCTCCCACCTCTACTTGGTAGTACAGTCACCAAATTAGATCAAAGGGATAGACACATTGTATAGCACCGTAGAGAAAATAAATATGATGACAAAATAGTTAAAAGTATTAAATGACAAAGAAATACACCATGTTACAGATATCCCGTCGAGGCGGTCGTCGCGCGGCTCCACTCCGTATAAAAAGAGCTGGATCTGATGTGTCAGATGTTCGCTCGGATACAGAGTCGGACGGCTGGACCGAGTTTGATGACACATGTAAGTATCATATTCTATAATGTCAATATATTATTGTCCACTACCAGATGTAGACCACAGACTACCTAAAACTCAAAATTATAATGAAATGGAGTGCTCCTTCGTAATTAAAAAAAATAATTTTTTGGCTAATTACCTATTAAAATATTTAAATGTTTTTATACCAACATTCACAATTCATAACTTATTCTAAAAATTTTGGCACATCTTACTGCTTGTGTGTTTCCGAATTGTGGACATCTTATTGACGAGCCCGTTGGATGAGTGGTTAGAGTGGTTGCCTTGACGCTCTGTTCTAAGGTTCGATTCCCGGCAGGCAGGGTCAACTTTGAAAATGAACTTTACAAATTTGGCTCTGGTCTGGATTTGGAAAGTAATGGAAGGGCGCACTGCGTTTCGCAGTCATTTGGGTTTCCCCTCTGGCGTCAGTAACCAACCCCTAACAGAAGACCACTGTGAAATAACAGCACGTGTATGTTGTGTTTCAGTGAGTGAGTAAGGGATGGTAGAGCCCTTTTCCCTATCCCCTCCTAATCCCAAATCCTTAATGTTACTGTAGTCGGTAGCGCACTTGCAGCCCCTGTGGGGTTGCTTGTGACGGTACCCACCTACGCCACCTAGAGACGTCGTGATGTATCGAATGTTAAGGAAATCTTCTTTAAGGCTGCATATTTCTCGGTTATGGAAGTTCTTAGCATCCAGAAAACCGTGGCCCCCCCATTTCCAAGTAGCTTCATAACAGACGAGCGCGGTGAGCAGTCGATGAGTCCGTCTGTCCAAGGTATTTAGTTCAGTCTGTGTCCATCTTTGTATGCCAAAAGAGTAGGGTAGCAAGGCATATTATTATACTACATATTTTGTTTTTCTTGGTTTTACATTTTTTATAATATGATTATAAAAACAATATATTAAATATTATATGTATTTTATTATTATTATATATTATTATCTTTCATAGCCAAAGCACCCCAAATCTTCCCATGTGTCTTGGCTTTGTCTGATTTACGTAAGCGAATGGTGCTTAAATGACGAGTTTTTTCTTCAGGTTCCTCAGACAGTTCTGCCGTTGGTAACTCTGCGCCAGGAGACCTGGACTGCAATGGCTTCCAGAACAAGAACTTTGTAAGTCATTTTATACTATACATATAATAAAATCGTAAACGAGCAGTAACAGTGAATTGATTTTTTTTTTTTTTTTTTTTTTTCAAAAAACATATTTTACATGTACTTTGTTACAGAGGTCAAAAAATAGTTTTTAGAATTTTTGTCTATTTGTCTGTACATTAATGCGCGCTAATCTCAGAAACGGCTTAACCGATTTGAATGCGGTTTTCACTGATGTATTGTAGCAAGCTTCCGTAACATTAAGTGTTTGTTTCATTCCAATTGGTTTACAAACAAAAAAGTTACGCGCTTTGCCGATACCATGCGTATGAAGTTGCGGGCTCAGTTAGGGAGAAATATAGGAATATATATTACCAGACAGGGCGTGGAAAAAATTGCAACCATCACTGGTATTAAGCTTCACGTAAATTCCTCGGTCTACACACGGTCATGCTGCGGACAAATCACCGACAGTCAGCCAATACATGGCACGTATGCGGGTGCGGTCAAGTGTGTTTCTACCATCAGAAGTGGCAGGGCACTAGTCGTTGCACCGGATCCAATTTGCTTCCGGCTGGTTCCTTTGGAAAATTATGGAGGAAGCCGCTATGTCCAGCAGTGGACGTCTTACTGCTGAGATGATGATGATGATGAACTTGTCCCATTGAATTTATAAGTTTAAATCTTGGTTTTCTTTTCATTAATTTATGAGCCCGTTAGGGTGCATGCCTTAACGCTCTGTTCTAGGGTTCCCGGGTTTCATTCCCGGCAGGGTCAACTTTGAAAAATGAACTTTTCAAATTTGGCTCTGATCTGGATCTGAAAAGTAGTGGCAGGGCACACTGCGTTTCGCAGTCACTTGGTCAGCCCGTCTGGCGGCAGTAACCACCACCGTGAAATAACAGCAATAAAAGCTGTTGTGTTTCGGTGAGTGAGTAAGGGATGCCAGAGCCCATTTCCCTATCCCGTCCAAATACCTCATCCTTAATCCTATTGTAGTCGGCAGCGCACTTGCAGCAGCTTGCTTGTGGTATAGGCGACGGTAGCCATCTACCATCAAGTGGACCGTCAGCCTGCCTGCTGATCTTAACATAAAAAATTTCATTGTTAGAGAGATTTGATACTTATTAATTGACTGATCCTATCAATTGATGCCATGAATGTACAGTCTGTTATTTTTACACTGGACAGTCCATCTGGAGGCAGTCCATCTGGAGGCAATAAAAGAAATGAATGATCATTAAATCGCATTAAATTTTACAGCATGCAGAGCCACCTACTATGGGCCAATTCTTACTTCCACTGCTCGGTACAGCTGAGCCGGAGCAGTTTCTCTTCAGGCACGAGGATATCCAAGAGGTACTTTTGTTTGTCTGTTTATTGCAGGTTTAGCTGATATACATATCATCATCTCAGCTGTAGGACGTCCACTACTGGACACAGGACTCCCCATAATTTTTCAAAATGGACAGGGGGTCCAACGCTGAACATAGGCCTCTCCTATAATTTTCTAGTAGGACCGGTCAGAAGCAGCATGGGTCCGGGCCCTTACTTCTCTGTGTCTGTCTGTCTGTCTGCATGTAGGCGTTAATCTCGGAAACTTGTGAACGGATGTTGTTCCCGAATGCATCGATGAAAAGAGGAATTTCTGAGGATGGTTTATGTGTATAATTCATGAATATCTTATTTATATTTACGGCGTTAATCACACTTTTTGTTTAAAACAGGCGGGCGCTAGTAGGCAACTAGCTGAATTAGTAAAATAATATTGTGTATTTCTTTCAGTTGCTCGCGTCCGCCGAGGAAAATGTTCGCGAAGAGATGCCGTTGGAAAACGACGCACCTATGGACACACAAACAGACACGTAAGAAATATTCAAATATTCTGCCGTCCTCAAGCTAAAACGTCGTTAACCAACAGTTGGCCAATTTCGAGTTATTAATGCCAACTTACTTAAAAAAAAATTATCTATCGATCTATCTAATTAGTTTTCTCCTATGTGGTGTAGATTTTGATTTAGCAAATTTTAAAACGTCTTTAAGTAATTGCCCATTGATATGATTACAACAATAAACGTATTTAACTGACATTGCCAATCTATATTGTCTCAAAGTAATGTTAGTGTTTGTTACTTGCAAGCAATTTTTAATGAATTCCATATCTATAATGTCGTTAGTGATTTTTTCTTAGCTTTAATGTGTTTAAAGCTACTTTGTTAACTTTTATGGTAAGTATTTTCTTCAGTTATGGTGCATACTTTCATAGCTTAAATGTCTCTAAAAGAAGTTGCCTAGCTAAAACGTCTTTATTGGCAAATAAATACGTTGAAGTTTTGTACTGTCAATACAAATACATTGCATCCCTAGGCTAAAACGACTTTATCCAACAATGCTTACCTTAACTGTCTCTATCTGCGCCGACGCGTCCTGGGTTGGCGAGGCTGCCTCGTATGGACACTTTCAAGTCCATCATATTTTGTAAACGTCTTATAGCATTAAATCGAGCTTTTGCTTCAATTGGTAAGATAACGAATCAATGTAAGCCTCTCACTGTGATCTGGAATGACAGTATAGCAGGAAGGAAACAAGAGGATATCATCTCAGCTTTTTTCCATTTTCTCCGGCGCAACAGGGACGCAACACAAATTCATTTATGGTTAGATAACTGCACAGTGCAGAATAAAAATTGGTTGCTGTACTCGTTTCTGGTATATAACAGTAACATGATTTGTGCTAAAAAATTAACCTTGTACTATTTTGAACCTGGCCACACATTCATGAGTTGTGATCAGGTTCACCACCAGGTAGAGATTTCTATGAAGAAAAAAGGAAAACTTTATGACTTCATAGACTTTGAAGAGGCGGTAGCATCTATCAATCAAAATAAAGTAATCGTGAAATCTATGGCAGCAACAGACTATATCAATGTAGAAAAATATATCTCTGACAGACGAATCCAAACATCTAACCCTAGAGCCTATTTAAAAGACATGTGCCAGGTAAGTTTCTCTCGCAATAGTTACGACCTCCAATATAAAAATAATTTTAACGACCAATTCATATCACTAGGTACGCTTTATGAATGATAAATTCATAAAAGACCCATCTATTATGAAAATCGAACATCGTTCTGCCCCAAAGGGCGTAGACTATGAGAGAAAGGCTGATATTCTAGATAAAATTTCCAGCATTATGCCTGTTCACAAACAGCTGTTCTGGAAAGAATTGCCTGTAACACTTGATGAAACTGCAAGTGCAAGTGACACTAGCAACAAAGCTTCAAGACTGAGTAATTCTAAGACTAAAAACAAAACTTCAAGACTGAGTACTTAATTGAAAAACTAAACTACCTAATACAGGCTGTGATTTGATAGATTTTATAATACAACGTCATATTAGAGTTTAATATTGATTGATACTTGGTTTTTTTTTTTAGTGGGTACGAAGTACTTAAATAATTTTTCTATTTAGATGTTTGATCTCTCCAGTCTTAAATTTGTTTTTAAATAATGCATATGAGTAAATAATACTTAAATACGTTAAAATAAGTAAGGTTACATTTTTAATACTAAGATATTTTATGTTTATGTTACTATTTTTTTAGTAATGGTTTTTATTTATACAGTCTTAGTATTTATGACTATTTGCCCTATGTTCCTTAAACGAATAAAAATAGGTACTTTTAATATATAGGTAAATAATTTCAATAACTAGATACTAAGACATTATATTTGTTTTATGTTAAGTTTCCTATTATGAGTACAAAATACTCTGTTTTTTTTTACTAACGAAAACTTTTGTGTAACTACTTAGTTTTGTGAGCCATTGTTTTGTTTTTTAATGACTCAATACGTACTGTTAAGGGGGAGACAAACGCTAAATACTAAAAATATCCAT
Organism: Bembecia ichneumoniformis; assembly: GCA_910589475.2. NCBI lineage: Eukaryota > Metazoa > Arthropoda > Insecta > Lepidoptera > Sesiidae > Bembecia > Bembecia ichneumoniformis. The sequence goes on from OU342547.1 coordinate 2,933,956, forward strand.
TGTTTAATGAAGATGTTACAAGAAATAGACAACACAGTTGCTTTGAAAAAAATATATATTATACTTAAACATGTGAAGAACCAATTGTATTAATTAGAATTTTCGTTAAAGTAATAGAAACTCCACAAAAAAAGTTAGAACACAAGAAGAATTTGATCTTTATTGAAAATTCCCTCGAAAACGGCTTATTGCACGCATATGAATCCTGTACCTATTAATAAGTTAATATCAGATTAAAAAATCGTATTAATAAAAAAAAATTTTTGTGTAATGTTCTAGTGGTAAAAACAAAAAAACACCATTTCTAGGCCTGTTGAATTGGATCCGCCGCCAGTGAGTTCTATAGAAAATGTCATTTGCCTCAGTGAATCCCTTAAGTAGATTGATGTTGATTTTTGATAGTTTTCATTTAATTTTCCTTGTACTAAGTACAAAATATTCAATAATTTTATAACTAAATAATATGACTGTGTTTACCTAATGTTTTATGAAAATAAATGCCAGCTATACTTTCAAACTTTGTTCTTTTAATTTTCGTAGTTAACGACAATTTCTTTGGAAAATGTCGAGCTGACGATAGCAATGCCAATCTAAACCATCGCTATGATTGAATCTTCTGCAAGTAACTACATTTTAGCTTAGCAATAGTCTTTATAAATGTTGCCCAAAACAATTATTTTTTATATTCCTAGACTAAAATGTGTCTAAACGACAATAAACACGTTTAAATGTAACTTAATTAAGCATTTTCTGGATAACTTTCTAGGCTTTAATGTCGTTAAAGTCTTTAGAGACATTTTAGTTACGCAATAGTATAGTTTTTTATAGTTTTGTAAAATAAAAAAAATACTTCAATAAATCCAAAGCATAAATGTCTTTAAAGGTGACCTAACGACATTATAGTTATGTAAATAAACGCTTATTTTAAAAAACATGCTAGGCTTTAACACCAAAATTGATATATTTTATTTTTTATTTATTTTCCATACCTAAACATATCGCTATTCGAAAGTGCTTTATTAGAACTACATTCCCCTATTTTTATGTTATTGATATTCTTAGTATTTATTAATTGGCACCATTTTGATTTTCTTTTACACTTTTTGCCGCGTAACTCGAAACTTGGTTTTGGTAGTTAACGACGTTTAAGTTTGAGGACGGCAGTATTGTAGTACCAATTGTACCATGGTAGATGGTTTCCATGCTGTCATCAGGAAGCGTTTGCGCCTCATTGTTGAGTCGTGTACGGACCAGCATCAGTAGCATTCTGATTACTCATCCGACGGGACTCACCTCTGTTGAGTCATTGACTTGGCACACATGCGAGTGTGTTAAGTGTATATGGAACTCTGGTTGATAAATAAATAAAAAATTGTCATGAAACGCTCACAGTGACTACTAGGGATGTGTTATGATCTTTCTGTCCCAGTGTGCTTCCAGTTAGTTAACTATTACAATTGAGTTGCCTGACAAATTTGTTAAAAAAAAAGTGTGCGTATCAGTTCTGCCGCAAGACTGGAGTTTACTTCATAAGTACGATTGTCTTTGATTATGCAATACGAAAAGAGGGTATATAAAAGCGCCATCTATTATAATACTGAAAGTATGTATTATTTTATATTCTATGGTGAAGCAGCGACATCTATCGGTTTTGAGTGGAACTGCTTGGTGAACTCTAAAAAATAACACTACTGTTGGCACCATTTATTATACTACAATAGAATTAGGGAATGCGGCTTGTACATCAAATAGCTGGTAGGTTATAACGCACTATCGCTTCGTTTCTCAACGCGGACTACACTCCATACAAGATTTGCTTTGCTTTTGCGACGTTTGCTTTTATAAGCTGTCAACTGTCGCACAGATTTCAAAGTGACAGTTAGCGTAACGCTTTTAGGTAACGCTTGTATTAATTTTACTCCTCATGAAATTTCCATACCGCGGGCCTTATATGAAAATAGATTCTTAAGGAGAGGTAAACTCCAAAAAAAATATCTTTAACTTCCATGTTCCCATGGGATTCGGGCGTCTGTGTGTATGTTCGCAATAATCTCAAAAACTACTGAACGGATTTTCATACGGCTTTTAACAGATTGATTCCTGATAAATATATAGGTTTATAATTGTACAAGATCGTATCGTACAATGAGACTTTTTTTATAATATGTAAGGATTTATATATTCAATTCAAATCATTTATTTGCCTGTACATGGGTTTATAACCAGATCTTACAATAATAACCTCCCAGCATGTACTACCACATATGGTGTGCAAAATATAAGTCATAAGTATGTATATAATAAAAAAATCAATCATAATTAAAATAATCTACGGTCAATTAATAATAGCAACAAAAATAATAATAATAATCTAAGATATAAAAGTCGGAGAACATAAAAGTAACCAGTAAAGAACAGTAAGTAACAGTAACAGTAAGTAAAGTAACAGTAAACATAAAGTAACATAAAAGTCAGATAACATAAATTGAAATGAATTACAAAATGTGTTGCTGAAACTCGAGACAGAGACTGAAGTGATAATGATAACTTTATTTGCATGAGAATGTGAGTACAATGACATAAATTAAATATAACACAGTCCTATGCACACTCTGTCGTAATTTGACGTAAATAGTACCTATATAAATGTCAATAGGGGATCGGACAGTAATCAGATTAAAATCGAAAATATACTTAGAAAGAAAATATATAATTTTTTACGATTATTTATCGAATAATAATTTAATATAATTCATTTAAATATTTTTAAATGAAGAAATAAAATTTTATTATTTACAATATTTTCAATCTATACTGAAACACTAATCACAGTGCGTGACGTCATTTGTGGGCAAATGACGTTACGCGCTCTCAGATGAACTATCGTGGCGTTTTGGCGGCATTTTCAAACAAACAATATTAAAACATGATTTTGAGTACCTAAAAGGCTATAAATAAATAAAATAGTATTTTTTATGGGAATAAATATCCATGAAGATTAATTTAAAACACTTTCTGAAAATTTGTCCGATCCCCTATTATACCATTTAATTATATAATAATAAAGGGAAAAGCACATTAAATATTGTTGTCTTAAGCACATTATTACAAGTCTTTTTCTCCACTAATTTCCAACCACCCAATGGACTTTGATACAGTTTTCACTAATGCAAAGAGCTATAATCGTGGATGATTTGTGTATACATAGCTTGCAGAAAGACATTGCATTCACGCGAAGTCGAAAGCGGGTAGCTAGTGTGCTTTAAATCATAATATATGTAATTTTTGACAGGTTGTCCGCCACCGAGTCGTTTGTGATTGAAGAACCAGCTGTTACCCCCGAGGAGGAAGCAGCTCTCTTACACTACGTTTGTGGTGAATATTTTATTTTTATGTTAAGGTCGAGACAGACAAACTTAAAAAAATAAAATAAGCAATGCGTAGGTGATGTCAGTTTTGTATCTGAAATAAAAAAGCGGTCTTGAATCGTTTCAATTGTTGCAGAGACCGAGAGGCTCGCGTGCGAGTCTGAAGGTGCACGTCTGACGCCGGTGGAGGAGTGGCTTATGGGGGTGTACCACACGTGGTGTGAGATCAGCGCCCTCATGTACACGCTAGTCGGGACCAATATGTGAGTCACTCCAGTGTATTAGTCAATTTTAAAGTAAAGCCTCGGACACATCGCAAAAAAAAAACTGAAACTTCTTTAGACCCGTTGGGCACTTTTTGTATGGGGAAAAACACTGAACTGTCAATACCATACATAAAATGTATGGGATTGACATATGCCGTCGCTAAATCACATCCCATACATTTTATTCTTGCGAACTTCGTTATCGTTTTTAAAATGTTACTTTGTCTAAGGCCCCAGGTAGCAGTGTGCGTTAAAAAAATTTAATTGAAAAGTATTTTATTTCAATAAAGTATTTTGAAAATACCTATTTTGAATTTATTTATTTATTTATTACATGGCCTCCAACGAGGCAGGCACCAAGCAAAAACAAGCCACAAAACAAATATACATGGCAGATGCTGCCGCAATGGGGTAAAAAACTGACTTTTGCTCACTTCAGATGGCAGCACTGTGGGGTGTTCCCTAAATCTGACAGATAGCTGTCATTTTTCATAGTAATTTTGTGAACAAACAAAAAGAACTGAAATTATTTAATTAACATGGCGCTTATTTTCAGCTTTGGATTGCAAAAAGAAGGGAATCCATATATTCCCTAAAGATTTCAAAAGAAGAAAACAACGAATAAAAGCTTTACGAAGAAAAAATTGGGAGTAGACTAAATATTTGAGATTATGTGCAGTAGATGCTTTTCTTTTCCTCAACTGTTTTTTTAACTGCTTAACATTCTACGTCGAATACATTTTTGTAGAAATAAAGGCAAATTCTCTGGTAAATACAGGGAACCAAGAACGCAATTTGGCGGCGATTATAGGATCACTCAACAGTGGCGCCACCTACGATTAGCTTTCAGTTTTTAACCCCATTATAGGAAGCACAGCATGCGACAATAAAAGTCCAAAGTAACATCCCAGCAATGATAAAAATAGTAATATTAATAATAAAAAATTTAATATACGAAAATAATATACAAATAAATATACAAAAAGCAAAAGTATTTGCATTTTGCATTTAAATACTTTTTGTCAACTGTGTTTCCCTGCAGGAATGTGGAACAGGTGATCGGCAATTGGGTGTGGAGTGCCCGCTTCGCGTGTCACTGTCGCCTCTGCTTGTGTCTCGCGAACAGCGCGCCGGCCATCGCAGCCATGCTGAGGGATCTCGTGTGGGCCTTGGCGCACGGTGAGTTTTATTTACCGTGTTGTATGCGTGTTGCCAGAGATGACATATGGCATAACTATAGGGGAGGCCTATGTCCAGCTGGTGATGACGTACAGCTCAGATGATGATGGTGATGATGACCTCTTCATTAACTGTGTACTCATGAGGGTCCGATCTTCTGGCCAGGAAGATGGCCGATTCTTTCCTGGGACATGCGCTTGCAATAGGAAATATGCTTGTAGTTTGAAATTTGTACAAATATTTTTTTCGAATCTTTAGCGACCGCACATTATTATTTGAGTCCTTATTTATTGCATAATTTTATAAAAATTATGCAATAAATAAGCGACGGAAATTCAAAATTGCAAAACGCACGCCATTGGTTGAGTTGAAATGTGACGTTAGATGCTATTTCAACATACTCGTATCGTTGATTGAACACCGACACTAAACAAACGCTGGACATAGCTTGTGACGTCAGTGAAGGCGCGTGAAAATGGCTCTGTTTAAACGCCTCAAATTTATTCTCCATTTTAAATATATAGGTATAGATATTTTTTAATAATGGAAACATTTCCAACAGTATTTATAATTTTTACCATGATAGGACGATGTAAACAATATATTGAAAAATAGGTGACTAATAGGGTACATGCATATACCCTATTAGTCACGCGCCTATGTTTGCGTGTGAGAAATAAATACACCAAAGACAAATATAATGTTTGTTTGTTACGACTATGGACGTTTGCCGACGATCCACTGCACGACACGATTTTACGAACATACGATAAACGATATATGTTCCTTAATATTAAGGTCGTCAGGCAGGCTGACGGTCCACTTGATGGTAGGTGGCTACCGTCGCCTGTAAGACAAGCAACGCCACAAGCGCTTGCAGGTCAACCTTAGGTATGCTAATTCAGATGTTCACTTTGAGGTGCAAGCTTTGAATAAAAATTGTGAATTCTGTGTACAGCTGGTGGCAGCAGCGTATCGGTAGCCGCAGGCGTCATGAGAGCCCTGGGGCTTTGTGCGGGGGCTGACAATTCGCGTGCGGACACATGGGACCTCCCAAGGCTGCGTAGGATACAGTACACCGAAGCCGGTGAGTTATTTGCTCTCGTTACATAGTTTTGGTCGCTTAGGAAATTTACTAATTTTTTTTTCTGAAATTATTTTTATTTTTTATTTATTTTATTTTTATTTTATTTTATTAGGAAGCCAACGCAGTATACAATCATCCTTATACATAAACACATTCAAAAATTAATTTACAATATATTTTTCAATTAATTTATAATTATTTCAAATTAATTTATAATATATTTTTTGTATATAAAAACTTTTTGAAATATAGTCTATTATGCTCTGCATTTTTATTTAAGTTTTAATTTTACTCTAACAAGTCAAATTAGGCGAAGAAAATAACCCTTTTCTGCTAAGTCCTCCTCTTAAACATCGTCTGTTTTTCGTCAATAGGTGCCGAAATAATACACGAACAATTGCGTCGTCTGTCCGAACAAAGCGATATCGCCAACGAAGTCGTCAAGAATATATGTCTGTGCAGGCAATACGATGAACCTTTTGAGAAGCAGTAAGTAATGTTTATCTGTTAAGGCTTTTTTTAATTAGAGAAACTTCTGTGCGCGCTATGAGAGTAACATTTTAATATCGAATTTTGTGTGACGCTCTAGTGTAACGCTCACGTGACGCTTCATGTAACGTTTCTTGACATGTACCTTTTACTATAGCTCAATCGCCAAAGAAGTTTCACTTCGGACGCGCGTACTTTATACACGGGCATGTTTTTAGGGTTCCGTACGTCCGAATAAAAAAAACGGAACCCTTACGGGATCACTCGTGTGTCCGTCTGTCCGACTGTTATCTCCGAAACTACCTATAAGGAGTCCATGATATTAAAATAACATGGTAAATCACTCAATGTTGTGCGAATAGGTAACATCGTACGGAACCCTCTTCACGCGAGTTCAACTCGCACTTGTCCCATTTTTTTGAAGTGAACTCGTTGCACTGAATTCGCGTGACGCGTGCACTAGAATGTAAGAAATATATGAAATATCCTTTATTAAGCTGTACCTATTTTAGTACCTCGTCTATTTTCTTGTTGAAATTTTCTACACAAGCTACAAGCTATACCAATGCTACACAAGCGCCATAATGGCAAATTTTGAACCACTGTTTAATGATCTTAGCTTGCCAATTTAAATACTCATACAAGTTAGTCCTCTTTATCTCTATTCTCAATGGATTTTTTTTTTAATTACCACAGAATAATATATATATGTATGTATATAAAAAATGTTACAGAACATATTATTTATGTTAATACTGAAACCATACCGCAATGCAGAGTATTTAATAGAAATGTCTCTTAACAAAATTGTTTACTTTTTTTTATTCTTTTATTTTTTATTGTCCATTCATATTGTAAAAACTAATTTGTGAAATTGTATAATAGGCTTTACATGTAATTAATGATAAGGGATGGCTCTGGCATCCCTTACTCAGTCACCGAAACACAACAGCATACACACACTGTTCTGTTTCTTCGATAACTTCTTCTAAACCACCTAACGGATATTGAACTACTTGGAACGTTTTCGTATATCATTTTCAGAAAAAAAATGTGTATATGCGAACCCCGGGGACGGGAGTGCTAGTATTCAAACAAACCAGTATAATACCACATTTGGTGTTGGTCAAATAGTCACTCCATTATTGAAAATCTTAACTAATAATAGAAAAGCGATAGTGAGTTTGTTTATTACGCTTTCACGCCTGAACTACTCAACCGATCATTATGAAACTTTACATGCATAATAATATTGTCTCAGGAGTAAGAGACATAGCGTACCTCTAGAAAAAAATTACTATTCCCTTAGGGATCATCTTGAAATAGAAGAAACTCAGAGCCTGACCGAAATATTTGAATTGTAAGATTGAATAAGTTACTTATAATATATTTTTGTCACATGTGACCAGGACATATATGTCGCAGAGCGGATAACCGATTATTTATTTATTTATTTATTTATTATACATGAATAATTACAAAAAATATTTACAAAGTCCCATAAAACTGGAATGCAGTTTGTCTGTGGGATCAAGTTAATGATGTCAAACTAAACATCAAAAATAAAATAGGACTAAATTTAAAAATAAATATAACCTAAATTAAAAACCTAAACCTAAACCTAAATTTCAAAAATTAATTTAAAGAAAGCAGATAATATTTCATTAACTTATTTTTATATATAGTTTTATTTTTCTCGATTCGGTAGAAGAGTTCTCGAATGGAGGCCACGGGGCGCCCTGCGACTAGGTAGAGGACCCGAAAAGCTTCGCGGGAAGCGGTTGGAGGTGAAGGACAGAAGACCGTGTGTGGTGGCGAGCCTTGGGAGAGGCCTATACCCAGCAGCAGCAGCATTTTTCAAAGCTTAAGAAAACAGAGTGCGTACGGAGTCACGGGCAAACGCTAAAACTATAAGCTAGAGGGTATTTATAATTCGTTTGTGTACGTTTCAGGAATGCCGTGGAACGTTTCTGCAATATCTTGGAGGCTTTCAGGGCTGCGAGCGTCACTAATTTCCAGGTGAACAATTATTCTGCTTTATTGGAGATTAGCTTTCGTCTGCAGCTTTGTCTGCGTAATGACCTGTGACACCAACCGCGTTAGAGGATTCTTTAAATCTGACGAGGAGATCCCTAAATGTGATATAATAATAACGTGATATAATACAGACGGTAATACAAAAACGTGATATAATACAGACGGCTTATATCACGTTTTAGTAGTGTATTTGAAAGTCAATTTTTTAAATAAGGGATGGTGGCGAATAACGTCCAACCTCGACAGGGGATGGGGTACTTTATCAATTAAAAAATAGTCAACGAAAAAATTTAAAATAATAAGCTTGTAATGTTGACCGTTGCTTGGTGACTCGATTCGTAGTCAACTTTACAAGCTCCCAAAGCAGCTTTCTTTAAACGTAGTTGACATCTGTATTCCGAACGTAACTAACAGAACTTTTGTTGGAACACGTGACTTCTGAGTATGCAAAATGTAACTAAATAATATAAAGTAATTAAATATCCAGTTATCTATTGAAACGAGAAAATTTTTATACGTTTAAAGGAGTAAACTCTAGTCGTGCCTCGGAGCTGAGACACACGTTTATGAGATAAAAAATAAATGAAAATCTCGTTTAAATGAAATTTGATAATGAATTTGATAAAAAAATAAATGAAATTTGATTCGCCTTTGCTTAATTTAATAAATGCGGCAGGAATGCCTAAAGACAGAAGTAACACCAGCGGTTGAAATTAGCCCATATTACAACGTGTCTGTGACGGTTGATTAACAGTGTGTCGTTTCGTCCACCAGGTGGAACTTTTGGAGGCCAGTGGGAATAGTGGCGGTGAGAAGTTGTCGTGGTTGAGCGAAGCGCGCGAATCTCTCGCTCGCTACTTGGCCCCGCATCGACGCGCCAGCACGGCCGCCAGGCTTGCTCAGATGGCGTCCCGAACGCATACCACCGACCGTAAGTATCTTAAACGGGTGATTGTCTTTACACCGTGTCGTCGTCCGGCCGTGCCCGTGCCGTTTCATTTACACCACACAAGGCCCCTACAAAAGGTGCAATAATAAGTAAACATTGGCCATAATAAGTAACAAGTAACATTAAATGATAAGACTAACTGCCGCACTCAGAGTCGTTTTAATGATTACTTAGCGACTCTTTAGTAAAGATTTAAAAATGTTTACTCTCAGAGACAGTTAATGGTTAATTAGTGGTCTTAAGTGACACTTAACTTTAATGACAGCTCAACCCTTACTTATGCTTCTTAAATGGAGAATTTGACATTTCGAAAGTGAGGTAATCTTATTAATAATAATCTATTGTTTGTGGAGTCGTTACATAGGTAGCTAAAATTATTTAAAAAAAAATTTAAATTTAAAAACTAAAATTATATCTTGACAAGATGATAAGAATAATAGATACTTTACGAAAAAAAGTAAAGTATATTACTTCTATGAAAAATTGACAATGATGTGAAATGTTGCCGTATTTAAAAAATCTTGACTTTTTTAATTTATTTAATTATAATTACGTCTATTATTGTTAATTTTAACTGATAATAATAAGAAAAGACATGTTTAACTGATTTTTATGAAACTCTTATTTTTTTCTATACATAAATTGCTTTGCCGAATGATATCGTGTCATTGAGTTTTTTCTGATGACAACACTGCACGTTATCGATATGCATTTCGATAGAACGCACAGTCCTATGCTTACTTAAAGTGGTATTTAACTAATGAACCATTAACTTTCGTCTCTGGGAGCCGCGGCTCATTAACGTATTTAATTGTATTTAGTTAAGTGTCTATTAGTACTAATCTAATGGACGTCTCTGAGTGCGGCAGTAAGTGTATTATTATTGCAATTTTCACGACTTGAAAAATTAGCATTTAGAAAATAAGTGAAGTTAGTCCTATTTTTACTCATCTTTCACACCTGATAGCTCTAAATTGGCCGTCTACCCAACTCATCACACACGCATACGTTCAAAGTAAATGGGAACACTAATCGATTCCCCACATTTTGTCCTTTAGAAAATAAGTTATGTGTGGTATGCCTGGGATCTTGGGCCATTTGTGAGACCATAAATTATAGGAAATTGTGTCGGTATCACTTTGTAACTTATTGATTGTTATGTTAACAGTGAACGCCTGGTGGGGCTACAAGCATCGATGCGATTGTCGCACCCCCAGGATATTGTGCGCTGAACAACGGAAACAACTGCTCAGGTGATCTATTATTTTCCCTTTTAAATGACTGATTTAAGATGATATTCTACCAATAATCTATTCTTCTAATATAGAATTGCGTTTCGCAGTCTAGCGGCAGTAACCACCCCCTTACAGAAGACCACCGTGAAATAACAGCACGTGTGCTGTTGTGTTTCGGTGAGTGAAGTAAGGGATGCCAGAGCCCATTTCCCTATCCTCTCCTTATCCCTTATCTTTAATCCTACTGTAGTCGGCAGCGCACTTGCAGTAGCTTTGACGTTGCTTGTGTTATAGGCGACGGTAGTTACCTACCATCAAGTGGACCGTCAGCTTGTCTGCCGATCTTAACATAAAAAATAAAGCAGATTTTCCTTTACCTAGAGCAAGCGCCCATAATTTGTAATCACAGATCTCAATTAGAAGAGATTCAGACGTGTAAGCGTGACTGAAATTCGAACTTGAATTTGATTTCATAATTTACGACGCATTGGGCTATCACAGCTTAAACTTTAGTTTGTGTTAAGGTCGACAGACAGGCTGACGGTCCATTTGATGGTAGATCGGTACCGTCACCTATTATAACACAAGCAACGCCACAAGTGCTGCAAGTGCGCCGCTGACCAAAGTAGGATAAAGATTTAGCATCCCTTACTAATCATCAACAGCCTATTATATGTCCCTACTACAGGGGCACAGGCCTACTCTCTCAACAAGGGCGTATGGGCTATATGGTCCATTGCGGATTGTTGGACTTCACATGCGCCTTCGAATTTCTTCTTTAGCGTATGCAGGTTTCCTCATGATGTTTTTAGAAAAAACCTATTAGTACAAGGCATTGACGGGGATGGAACTCGGACCTCTCGTCTCGACATGATAGGCTGCCTCTCCCACAGAGCCACCGACGCTCACTCACCGAAACACAACAGCACACATGCTGTTATTTCACGTCAGTCTTCTGTAAAGGGGTGGGTTACTGCTGCTAGAGGGGATACCCAAATGACTGCGAAACGCAGTGTGCCTTATCACTACTATAATTACGCATCAGCTAACTGTATACTATTTTATTTTTAAATTTCAGTATTTGCTCGAGAATTTCTTTCTTTGGCATGATGCAAAGAACAAATGCTGGTACTGGTACGGACGGAGAGAAAGTGAGTTTTTTTTTTCTTCAATTATTTAGTTGTCAAAAAGATCCCAAATTCAAATAAAAATAACATCTAAATATTTGTCGAGCCGTTCTTAATTCGCAAGAGAAAGAGCTTTTTTAACGTCCGTTAAAATCGAATAGGTCCGAATCGAATAATTTAAAAAGGAATTTACATGTACCTAATCAATCTTGATTATGAAAGTATTTAGTATGATAAGGATTTCATGATAAGAATGTCGTAATCTTTCGATTCTACCCGTATTTCGATTTTAATTGTCAATTTGAACAAGAAACGGTTATTATACCTTCTACAAGGCTGAGGTTACGAAACCAGCGGAGCGGAGTGGGGCGGAGTGGGGCGGAGCGGGGCGGACGACAACGATCATACAAATGTATGGAACTTAACTTGATGGTTTCGAACACGGCGGAGCGGGGCAGCGGGATACATAGTGCCGGCGAGAGTGTCAAGAGTGCGCTCCGCTCCGCAACGTCCCGCCCCGCTCATTTCGTAGCCGCAGCCTGATCACCAATCAAAATACACTTCCAGAGGTCCATGGTACTTCAAAGACTGCTAAAAAGCCCAAAAATATATTCTGATATATAGTTAATTCTCCTTAGGGATGCATGGAGAGGTGGAAAGAAGTTCACATGAAAGCGATATTGTTGAACAGATCTTACGATGTCGATTTATATAGTATTTTATAAACGGTCGAGATAGAGCTATATTTATTAGTAAATATGTGAATTTTACTTATCAATGTAGGTTATATAAATTTTTTTCTAAATCAAGGTATAATCGCAGTTTTAAAGTCAGGAGATATCGCACGATCCATCTCTGGATATTTTATCTCTTGTGCATCTCATATAGGCAAGCATACTGACAAAGCGGAGAAGCCTTCTCCGCACACACCTAAGGCGGTTCTTTTGAAACTATATTTGATATAGCCCTATGTTTGTTTCTTTCCAGGCTCCTAGCATAGTTAAAAGAGATTCCGTAGAACTGCAGCAGGGAGACGGCACTGGAGCCAAGTAAGGACATTGCTGTACATTATTTAAAATAATCTATATATATAAAAATTAATCCCCATTTCCCTTGGCCTGCGTAGGAGTCTGTATCTATCGGTTACAACATTGTGAATCTATACTAATATTAAAAAGCTGAAGAGTTTGTTTGTTTGTTTGTTTGAACGCACTAATCTCAGGACCTACTGGTTCGAATTGAAAAATTATTTTTGTTTTGAATAGTCCAATTATCGAAGAAGCCTATAGGCTATATAACATCACGCTACGAAAATATATTATTATAAAATTGTTACAAAAAAAATATATTAAGTCTGGTTAAAAAAAAAAATTAGGAAGGTTATATTATGTAGAAAGAAATTAAGAAAATCAAAAATATAATTAATAATAATTAACACCAGTGCAACAATCAAAAAAATATCGTTTAATTAAGTAAACACCGCAACAGAAATAGACTCTGGCATCCCTTACTCACCGAAACACAACAGCAAATATGCTGTTATGTCATGGTGGTTTTTTCTGCAAACGGTTGGATGCTGTTTACTTTACGATGAAAGGGAATGTTTGCTCTGCTGTTTCTAAATAAGAGATGAAAGTCTTTAAATTTAATTTACAAAAAACTTATATTTACCTTGTACTTGGTAAATATAAGTTTTTTGTAAATTAAATTGTTTGTTGTGTTGTAAATGTTTAAGCGGTACGTCCGCTTGTGACACGGGCACAGTGACGGCTGGAACTGAAGCGGGCGCGGGAGCGGTAGCGGTATCTGTGATGGATAAATCAATTTCGCTTACGACGGTTACCGTCGCCCAGACTCCATTGTGTCCCGCCACTACTCAAGTTATTAGTTAAGTAATACTGATTGTAAAGACTTGGGAAATTTTTAATTCCAGACCACCTGACAGCGCAGAGAAGGAACAATCAGTTGAAAAAATGGATCCTGTGAAGGATTCAAGCGACTGTCAGCAAAGCGGTGATTTGGATGATGGTGAGTTTTACAGGCAACAAAAAAAAATTTGGCTATATTTATACAATTCGGCATACTTTTCAATTTCTAGACGTCCGCCATTTTGGCGCGTCCGGCACGTGAAGCTCATCGCGCGCAAAAAAGTTTCACTTCAAAAACAGGCCTGTAAATTTTAAAAGTCAGATTCGTTACGCGGACTTATCCCCACCCAATCCCTTATCCCTAATCCTGTTGCGTTACTCGTGTTATAATAAGTCCACGGTAGCCACCTGCCATCAAGTGGACAGTCAGCCTGTCTGTCGACCTCAACATAAAAAAAGCCTGTCAATTTTAAATGTCAGACTCGGACGCGAACTCCGCGACGGCCTCGCTGGGCCTGTCCACTTCTTCGTCCCTCGACTCAGCGTCGGAACTGCTGTTGGCAGCCGCTGCGGCCGTCGAGTCTGGTGGCTCCGAAGGTGAAGCGCCCCCTGGGGAGCTGTGCAGGACGGTGCGCCACCTGATGCGGTCGATAGCCTCGATCGAGAGACTAATGGACAGGGTGCTGAAGCATTGCGGCGAGTGGCCGGCGCCTCCTTCGAAGAACGATCAGGAAGCCAAGTGAGCATGTGTCCTTTTTAGTATACGTCCTTTTTTTGTTCATTGACTTTAATTTTTTTGATTTTTGTATTCAGCATTTTTTAACATAATTGTTTAAATAATTTGCGTGTGGTGTCGGCGACCATGTCAGCTGTTTGAGCTGACCCTAGCACACTAGGTCAGAGATCAAAGCGAAGCGACCGCGAACTTAGTCGGCGTAGGTTCGATAATAACGATTTCGTTTCGCGTATGTATAGGCAAGTTAACGAAAGTTGGCACGTACACATTGCGCTTGTGTAGTGTCTGAATAGGCGTGAGGATGCCGTTACACTGCAATCGGCAGTGAATACCCTGTCTGTCTCTTTCCCGATCGGACCCACATATGAGTGTGACAGAGACAACTGTTCCTTTGTACGTTCTTAAGGTATGATACACAGGATGAACAATTGAACACAGATTATTTCACTGATAATCTCATAATAAAGAGTAGCATAGAATCTACGAATTCTTCAAGTGATGGAGATTTAAGCGGCGTAGAAGAATTAGATTGCGTATTCATTATGATAAAATAAACCAAATATATCTATTAACCTATTTGTTTTATTATTTTCTTTTTATACAGAGATTTCAGATCTCTCTCCAACAGATTTTAGAAATTGCAAAATTGGTTAAAACATAACTACTTTTTCAACATGCTGTATATCAAAAATGCATTTGTGAGTATTGTGAACGTGCCAACTTTAGTTAACTCACCTATAGTAATACGATCGGATACGACATTTCAACCGCTCTGGCATCCCTTACTCACTCACCGAAATACAACAGCACACGTGCTGTTATTACACGGTGGTCTTCTGTAAGGGGGTGGTTACTGCCACCAGACGGGCTGCCCAAATGACTGCTAAAACACAGTGTGCCCTGCCACTACTTTCCAAATCCAGACCAGAGCCAAATTTGAAAATTTGATTTTTCAACGTTGACCCTGCCGGGAATCGAACCCGTGAACCCTAGAACAGAGCGTTAAGGCAAGCACCCTAACCACTCATCCAACAGGGGTCGTCGTTCTATTCTAACTATGGGCGAAAGATTTTTTTAAAATCTGATTAGCAGTTCTGATTATTACCTCCTCTACATACAAATTTTAGCTCTTTATGGTGATAGTATTAGATTCATTAACGCAATGTAAATCGTTACAATTTACAAGAGTGAAGAGTGACTGTTCGTCTAATGTCATTCGCACCATGTTACAAAGAAAACAGAGTTTTCAAAGCAATAGAAGTTACCCAATAAATTATTTATTCAGGAAACGCGTGGACATTGGTTTATCAGAAGTCGACCGCAAATTGATGGCAATGTACCGACGGCTACCGGAAGTGCATCGAAGACAGCTGCAAGTGTATAGGAAACAGAAGAAATTGTCTACGGTAATAAATAATTCTTTATTAAAAACATACCTTTGAAATAGTCAGTGCTTTTGAATAATTTTTAAGAGTGTTATCAGTATAATACTAGCTGTGCCTGCGGCTTCGTATGCGGTTTTTACATTTTTAGAAGAACGTAACATTTTTCCGCAATAAAAAGTATCCCATATGTTAATCCAGGATATAAACTATCTGTGTGCAAAATTTTATCCAAATCCGCACAGCCGTTTTTGCGTTATTGAGTAACAAACATACAAATTTTCACATTAGCAACCAGTGTTGGGCATTAATCAATTAAAATTTCAATTGATTATTTAATTGATTAAAAATTCAATTGCGATTAATTTAATT